>CM031234.1:676759658-677115892 GCA_018340775.1 Taxus wallichiana var. yunnanensis
CTTTCTTCTTGGTTGGATACTCACACTTAGGACAGCTCATTTAAGTCTTCACCACCTCTTCATGTATCCTAATCTCAACACTTGTTAGAGATGTTGGATGGAGTTTGTTTGTGAGTATGATATGGAGATAGAACATGTGAAAGGGAAGGAGAATGTGGTGGTAGATGCTCTCAGTAGAATGAGACATGTGGCCATCACTGCAACCTCAATGAGCATAGATTTGCGGAGCAGGATTCTTCAACAGCTTCCTCTTGACAAATTCTACTTTGTAGTTCGAGTAGAGATCAAATCTTAAAGACCCCTCAAGGGGAGGTTTGATGGTTTATCAATAGAGGTATATGGTCTTCTTAGGCATATAGGTCGGATTTATGTTCCCAGAGAGGGAGGCTTGCGGCAGGACATCTTGGCAGAGGCACATCGTGCGGCCTATTCAGCCCACCCCCTGGGTGAAGAAGATGCGAGCCACCTTGAGACAATTGTATCATTAGAGAGGACTTTGTAGAGATGTGGCTCAGTTTTTGTCATGATGTTTAGAGTGCCAAAATTTAAGGCCAAGGATTACCATCTTGTTGGCCTTCTCTTTCCTCATGCTATACCGGAGTGGAAATGGGACACCATTTCTGTGGACTTCATTGTTGGGATACCGATGTCAAGATATCACCATGACGCCATCATGGTAACAATTGACAAATTGACAAAAGTGGCTCACTTTTCTCCAGTGAAGACCACTTATACAGCTAGTGCAATGGCATGGGTATATTTGGATGAGATTGTCAAGTTACATGGGATTCTCGTAATAGATCATTAATGACCATGATCCTTTGTATACTTCCCATTTCTGGAGTACCATGCAACATGCCCTCGGGATGAAGACTTATTTTAGCACATCATATCACCCTGAGACAGATTGATAAATAGAGTGGGTGAATCGATTTTAGAGAACATGCTCAAGATGTATGTGATGGATCAACAATCAAGATGGGAGGAGTACCTGTGATTTTGGAGTTCACCACAATAATAGTTTTCAAATTTCTATAGGCATGGCTCCTTTTCGTGCTTTATATGGAAAAGAGTGCAGACACCACTTAGTTGGGATAGGTTAGAGGATAGTGTTTCTCTTTGATCAGCCTTATTGTAGGACATGGAGCAGCAAGTGATTTTGATCGGACAAAGACCGTAGGTGGTTCGAGAATAGACAAAAGAAGTATGCGAGATCAACATAGGATGGACCATAGTTTTGACATGGGCATGAAGGTTTTCCTTCGTTTCGGACACACAAGAGCCCTATCCATTATGGAAAAGGTTATAAGTTAGCTCCTATATTCATGGGTCCTTTTGAGATCTTGGAGCGTATCAACCCTTTAGCCTACCATCTAGCATTTCCACCAAACTTTTCTTGCATACATGATGTGTTTCATGTTTCAGTTCTTAGGAGATATGTTGTAGATCCTTCTCATGTGTTAGATTCAACATCATTGTAGGTGCAAGATTAGGGGTAAGTGATGGTGGAGCCCATTTTCATCCTATATCCCGGACCCCGGGCCTTTGAGGCAGAGAGGTTGATCGAGTCCAGTGCATTGGGACTGATATGATGAGACTGCAGCTACATGGGAGGATGCTACTTTTCTAGAGTTCAATTTCCACTTTTTTTTCCGTGACTTCCTAGAGGAAGTCGAGTCTAAGGGGAGGGGATGTAGTGCCCACTTTCCTTTGACGCCTTTTATTACTAATCATGATACCTGTTTATTATATTATAGACATGATTATGGACCTTTTTATAGTATGATGATAGATATTAGATCATGGGTTTTTTTGACTTGATTTAGTTATGATGATGATTATTAGAGACACTTTCGATATTGATGATGGTATATAGTTTTACATGGTTATATTATGGATGTTGTGTGACTTGTGATATGTGGATATTGTGAGTAGACCTAGAAATGGAAATTATTGGATGATGATATAAGTGTTGAGTAAAATTGTAAATTACATTTCTAGAATGATTTGATATTGTTGTGATTCATATATCTAGATTATTTGGTAATTATATTTATATTAATTTTGATGATTTGATATGGGCATGATGACGAAGGAGGTATTTGTGTTTTGCGGTTTCAAATATCACAAAAACATCGGAGGATTGAGACCAACCTCATTGGAATTCTAGGTGAATTCAACAAGGTCTAGCAAGGCAACTAGTATTTGTTTGTGCGTGTTTGTGTGTATTAGGGATTCCCATGGGGGATCACCTTTAATTGTGACCAAGGGGTTTTATTTATTTTCTTTTATTTTGGTTCCTTTGTTTATGTTTGCATGTGTTTATTTTGTGATGCTTTTACCCCTTTCATTAATTATTAAACAAGGTGTAAATTTTGTGAGTAATCATATTGTTAAAATAAATAAATAAAATATATCATAAAAAGGTAATTAATGAGAGTTGTTGGCCATGATTTAAAGTGATATAAGTATGTGTAAGAGATATGAAAGTGATGTGTGAATTGACTTATGAGTGTGAAACACTCCGCCATCTTGGAAATTCGAAATTGTCCTTGAGGCTGATTTTGAGGCTTGTTGGACAAGTTAAACTTGTCCCATACCTCTTAAATTTAATTACCAACCATTCCTATGGTTGGGGAGTTGAGATTAGAATTTTATAATGATTTTTTAGAAGGTAGGTTGTAGGTTTTAATTGCATTTTTCTTACATGATTTAATCTCATTCCTTTGGGGTGTGGATTGGATTTGAGTGTGCAAGTAAACTATCATATTATTCACCCACCTATTTATTATGCATTGGAGAATGAAGTTGAGTTTTGGGGTTTGGGTTGAAGATGTGCGATATGGCATCCTACATGGATCTCGGCTCATCCTCTTCCTTCTACCATCTTCTATAAAATTTGAATGGCTTGCCTCTGTTTTGGGTTGCTTCATTTTTAGACTTTATTCTTGGGTGAATTCCTTTCTGTTTTGGGAGGTCTTTCTTTGAAGAAGCTTTTGGCAAGATTTTTGCATGATTGTGCTTGGATTTTTTTGATTGCATGCATTGGGATAAAACATTCTATTTTGGAACATGGAACAAATCCATCATCAAGAGGTAGGAGCTTGACTCTTGAAATTCTCTTCTTTTATGAATGTAAGTGTTAATGTATAATTTTTTTGGCATGTTTATGTGTTGTTGGGTAGATGGCCTAGGAATGGTGTAGGAGAAGACTATGGGGTTATATTTTGTGGGAGGCACAAGTGTGTTTTAGGGAGGTATAAGGGTGGAGGGAGTTGGGATTTGGGTTCCACCTTACAAAGAAATAGCTTGCATTTCTTTACTCGTTATGGGGTGCCATAAGAGGTTGGGGAGGCATAAGGAAATGTGAGGAATAAATGGTACTTGGGGAGGCATAAGGGCATGTCAGGGATTTGAAATTATATATATATATATATATATATATATATATATATATATATATATATATATATGTTGGTGGTTTGTTCTCAAGTGGTGATACCCATTTCCCCTTTGGGAGGCATAAACAACATCCCCCATAGTTTCTTGCTCCTTTGGCTTGCTTGATGAAGCCTCAGTAATGTTTGTCATGTTTTAATGTAGTTGTAAACTACATTCTGTTTTGGACTGTGTTTTATTGTGATTATGTTGCTTGAGTGTTTGTGGAATCCTGTTGTTGCCATGAGTTGGATCACATCTTTTATTGCTTTTTCATTGGGGCTTGGGGCAAATGAAGAATGATGGCTTCTACTCTTCATCGATGTCTTGGTTGGGTAGAGAGCATTTACTTTCCCTACTTTTGTTGTGATCAAATTGGAAGAATGAGAAATATGCATGTTGTTGTTCGAGTTAAGATAAAGACATTTTTAAAATCCTCAGTGAAATGAAATCTTATTGAGCCCCTTTCCCAATTGAAGTGGATTATTTGTGTATTCATTTTAATGGAAAGATACTTTTATTGGGCAATAAAAGTAAAATTGAAATGTAAAAGAGTTATACTCAGTATTCTGCTTTTGGAAAGAATGTGAAAGAATGACACATGTTTTGTATGTTGTATTTTGAAATCAAATGGAAAGGAGGTCAGTAAGGCTTAATTTGAGTTAATGGAAGTGTTTTCCTTGTTAATATGATATTATTCCATTGGAAATCTATATTTAACATGTTCTATGAAATCCTTGTTTGGAGAAGAGGAAAAGTGAAACACGTGAGAAAAAATGTAATATTCTGCCCTATTTATATATATATGATTCTAGAAGGAATAAAAGAAGGATGTTACAAAGTTGTCCTTTGTAATCAATTAATGATGTATTACTTTTCTCAAACTACATAGTGGAATTTAATCGATCTTTTAAATATAGTTGAAATCTTTGTTTGAAAGAAAGAAATGCGTATAACAAAAATGTAATACTCTCGTCTTTGAAATATGTAAATATTGGAAATTAGAGATGTATTATAGTTTTTGAATAAGTTGAATTAAATCAACTGAATGCATTAGATTAGGTTTTGAACACATTATAATACTTGGAAGAAGAAAATGGCAAATAGACCTTTTTAAAATTTGAAGTTTGTCCTATTTTTTCCAATTGACAATTATTTAGTCCCAAATGCTTAGACTAAATCTAACAAACGAATAATGAATGAAACATTAATTTTGGCATAATAAAATCTAACCGAATTCATCTAGACATTAACACTTAAGGAAATTCTTATAAAACTTAGAAAAATCGGGCTCAAATTGTTTTACAGCTTGTGCTACTACCCGTTAAAATGTAAATGTTCAAATTACAAATCAATCGAGAAAAATTGAATCTTGAAATCTCTCTAAAAACACCTAATAAAAAATTTCCATGTCTATTTGACGTGTTGAGAGAGAGGACAAGAACAAATTGAACAAGTTAAAATTTACCAGTTTGCCTTAAAAGCCTCGCAGTCTTTTTCTTCAAATTTACCACTTAAAATTTATCAAAATTTTAAATTAATGATCCCTAAGTAAATAGAACGCGTTGCAATATTTCCAAAAAGTCCTTGTTTTTCAAAACAAAGCTCGTATCAAAAGCTATGGCCTTCTGAAGTTTTTCTTCCTTAGCGTCAAAATAAAATTTTTAGGAAACATTTGCTTGGGGGCCCAAATTTTCCCTTATCTCTTAGGAATTTTTTGGGAAGATTTTCTAATTTTCCCAGTAGCCTTGCTGACCCATACCAATCTAAGCTACCACGTGGCACCACTAGGCATTGTGGATGGGCAGATCTCTTTTTAAATTTAGCGCTCTCAAAAAAATTTGGGAAAGTTTTTGAAATTTTTCCCGCCACCCACCGGCCTACAAAGAAACCAAGAGCCGTCACGTGGCATCGTGAGGTGTTGGCGAAGGCACGGTGAATGCTACCCTCTTAGCCCTTTGGGGCATTAAACTAATTTTCTCCCTGCCACCCCTGCCTTCCCCGCATTGGCTTAGGAGACACCACGTGTCCCTTACAGGACTTGCAGGAGTGCGCCCGCAGTTGGCTTTCATCCCTTGTGGGAATATTTTTCAAAATGTCTCCCGTCGTCCCACTCTCCCCGCACTGACTTTGGAAGTGCCACGTGTCCCTAGCTGATTTTTTTTTTTTTTTTGCCCCACGCGTGAAAATTTCCAAAGGTCTCTCTGCAGCCCGCCGACCCATGCTTGGGGTAAATTTTCACCCTTGGGACTGCAGGCCCGCTCTTGGGAAAAAAATTCACCCCAAGGCCCACCGACCCATAACTTGAAAAATATGAGTTAGGAGGACTTCTTTATATCAATGGAAAGGTGAGGAAATTTCCTATCCAATGGAAATAATTTAGGAAAATTTTGAATGCGTTAAGTTTAAGAAAAATAAATTTGAACCTTTAAGCCTATTAGAGAGTGGGTATGGTGAGGAATTACCCTCTGAACCTTATTGTACCTTCTAACTCTAACTTCTGGACCTTATGACTTCTAATAATTGTTAATAAAGGAAAAGTATGTTCTAGTGAATTAGAATTGTTATGGAAATTGTGAGTGTCAGATGTTGTGTTGTAACCTAGTTGTAGGCTCTTTTAAACAAAAAAAAATAATCCATAATTTTCCTAACTAATCCTAGGTTGTTCTTGGGTCTCAAGTGGGTCTTTTTAATGGGGTGTTACAGATTCCAAGAAATGGAATCTATCTCAAACATTGCTACTAAAAAAAGGAAAGGTTTTTCCCTTGTAAATATTATCCTATTATTTTAATTCCTTTAAGTGCGTATGCATATTATATTTTTGTAGTTTAGGATTCAATTTCCCTAAGTGCTTCAACACAAATTTAATTGCTCCCAGTCAGATCACTTATCCAGCTAAGCATGCCTCCCAAGATAAGTGTTGTAATAGGGAAGAAGTTTGTACTTGTATGGAATAGTTGCTAATTTCAAAAGAAAAAAATGTAGATAAACTAAAATTAGGTTTTAGGATAGTCCATTTTAGGAATAGGTAAAAGCTCCAGATCAAGACAATTTACCACTCTCACAAAATCTTAGATTCAAGATTTCCTTATAAAAATTGAGAGTGCGGGTAGCGGAGCAGATTCACGGTCAAAAGTTTCTAAGCATTCAAGAGTAAGTTTCAATTACAAAGATCACTATCAGGCTATCATTTATAACTTCGTGCCCAATGGTTACTTCGAGGCAACTGATCATTCACCTAGTAGGAAGGTAACTTTGACGAGTGACCAAATTGTTATCTGATTTTCCCCTAAGGAAAAATTAGACAAACAAGACTCCACACCGAGAAAATAGGAGGGTCGTTTTGGCCATAGGAGCTCACATTTCGACTCCAAGCCAAGCAAGTTGAGTGATGTTGAAGCATTCGATTCGCCGGAAAATAATTTTAATTGGTAAAATAAAAGTTCTAGATGACATTAAAGTCTAAATTCTAAAATAAGGACTTCGACATTCAGACTTTGGAATTGGTAGTAGGGTCGAGTAGTGAATAGTGCTCGTGGGGGAAAGAGAAGTTTGAAACCCGAAGTCCGAAATGTGGACTTTGGGATTTCAAATTTTAGAGGTTTTATGTGCCAAGTGGATGAACAAAACCTCGACACCCAAAATCTCCAAATTTGAACCCCCAAAATCAAGAAATCGTAACCCCAGAACCTTGAAAGTCGAACCCCCAAAACCTAAATGCATGAAACTCCAAAACCCGAACCCCGAAATACCGAAACCCAAACCCTCAAAATCCTAAAACCCAAACCCCGAAATCCTAAAACCCGACCTCAAAAAATAAAAAGGTCTCAAACCCAAATTCTAAATTTAAGACTTTGGGGTTTTGACATTTCGAAATGTTGAAGCCTCGGTGCACGTAAATCATGATTTTCGAGTCCAAACTCAATATCTGAATTCAAACTTAGGGGTTTCTGTACTTTAGAGGTTTCATGAGCTCAAAAGGTGAATGGTGATAAAGAACCTCTAAAGTCAAAAATCCCAAAGCTCGAATCTTGAAAGCCCAATTTTTTTATTTCAAAGAATGCAATGTAGGGTCGGAGTCTGAAAAGGTAGGTCAAACACTTGAATTTAGTGCACTAGGGCACCATCATCTTTAGATGGCCATAAAATTTGACCTGGGAGCTCAGATTTATGTAAAATAGGACCTTTTGGAAATTTGTGAGTGTCCTCTACACAAAACAAACTAGTTTTCTTAAGTTTAAAAAGACTAAGTATTTCAAAATGAGGAAATATTGTCTACCATTTTAGAGGAAATTTTCATATTTCTCACCTAACCAAATGATGAAGGTATGGGCCTTCATTCTTCCCGAATAAGATATAGTACATGGAGGTATGGGATTTGCAATGGTACTCATCATTGTTGCAAGTTATTTTAAAGCATTTTTGTGTGGTTGAAGCAATATTTCAAATTTCTTCTCTCTCCCTTCTCTCATTCTTCCTATATATTGTAAGGAGAGGCTCATTTCAAAAGGTTGGAAAAATTGTATATGCCCCTCCCTTCTTTATTGTCTATAAGAGATTTGTGGAGATTTTAACCATCCTACTAGATATTATAATGCAAAATATGTGCCATTGGCCCTAAATGTGATGTATTGTTTCAACTTTGAGAGAAATAAAATCAGATTTGTGGATGTTTCACATTCTCCTCTTTGTTCTATTGCATCTTTATGATCTTTCATTTTATACAAGGTTATTGTGTATTAATTTTGTTTTCATTACAAGGTTCTAATAGTATTGTGTTTATTGTACAAAAGGTTGTTCAACATCCTTCCTTGTGCATCACCTTCATTTAGAGTAGGTTTAATATTCACGAAAATATTACATTAGGGCTAGATATGCAACTATTTGCACTTTGGAGTAGTTGGCACTAGGATAGGATAGGAAGTCGGCCTTCTTCGGAGGGTTATCCCAATCTCAAAGTCCTACACTTTAGGATAAAATCATGTTTCATGAATCACATCGATCGCCTCAACCATTCACTTGTGAGAAATTAGGGGTGTTGTGATTTTGCCATAACAATTATTACATAGATTTCATCAACCACATATATCTTAGTAGTAAAAATAATTTAATTATGTTATCAAAGCGCACCAAATTTTTATTTGAAGGGTGTGATCATTTTTTACCTCAACTCTTGTTTTATTATTAAATTATATATAAGCTTTTTATGTGATAGTGTTTTATAATTATATTTGGTATGGAGATGTGATAGGAAATTAACAATTCATAAATCACAAATTAGTTTTCTTTTCCCAATAAAATATTTATGAAACTTCTTTTTATATTGAAAGTATGCTACAATATGTGTTGTGTTTACAGGGCTAATGTGCATATATTTGTGGCCAAATTCCATCAACATTCTGATTTACTGTTATTAAGTAAAATTCACTTGAATAATATTTTCAAAGTACATAAAAATTTGTGAAAATTGTATTGTATTTACACAATTAAATAGATTTATCAAACATATTTTCTTACCTCAATTAAAAAAGTGATGTAAGTAAAATAAAATGTGATGGTCATATTTTAGAACTCAATATAATAGTGTTATTATAGTAAATCATATTGTTTTATAGTTTTGTTGTAAGACTTAAAATCGAATGGTGTTTTCATATTACATCAATTTTGTTGATAGTTTTTTCGTAAAATTAAATATAATGGCTTTTTTTTGCAAAATAAAAGTGTACAACATTTTGTGGTAAAATCCAATTGAATTCTACTCAAAGTACATCACATTGTGTTATATTCATGTTATAAATCAAAATTGAGTTATATGCTTAGACTATATAAATTGTTTTCACAATATTATTGTAAAAATTGATGGAATGATGTTCTTCGACTACATTGAAAGCTTTTTGTAAAACACAATAATGTGAGCTTCATTCAAAAGTATAAGTTAGTAAAAAAACTATATAACGAATGTTTCACTTGAACTAATTATAGTGATGTGTCTAGATTGTAATAGAAGTTATGTTGACATGAAATTTAAGATATATATATATAATTATATATAAAAATTTAATTCTAGACTTAATTGAAGTATAATTTAATTCTAGACTTAATTTTTATACATTTTAATTCCAAAAGATAATAATTAATAATAGTTAATGAATATATCATTTGAAATAGATGAAAATTTTATTGATATCATATTCTAATGGTATATTTGTATACACCAACAACTATATATTATATAATCACACATACTAAATTTCTCTACCGATTTCCTTCATATGTCCCTTTGTTGCAATTTGCATTAAATTTAAAGCTATTATTAAAATAAATATACATTACAAACCAATTACATAGAATATTAGTATAAAATAGATTGCTAACACATTTATAATTATATATCATAAACATTTTTGTCTATTTATAAGATAAACTAATTACATTTCATTATGATGACTCATATTTTTATTGTTTTCTATGCATAAACTCAAAGATAATAATTGAATGAATGTGTTATTGGTACATTGAATATCATTTCATACCGCTAAGAATTAATACAAAATCATCATTACTAATATTTTTATTTTTTGGATGCTCTTGTCTATGTATTATTAAAATCAACACCAATATGTGCATGTGAATAGTTGATATATACCAACAATTATGGTACCATTGGCCTAGACATGGCTGCTCTTTTGTTATCAAAGAATCCTACATATGGGCAAACCAATAAAATTATAAGTGGCATGTATCAACCATTTGCATTCACTTTTATTTTTCCATTCCAATTATGCATTCTTTTTAAATGAATAATTGTATGGTCACATTTGATACCCCAATTTATATAGTTTTGTTGTATTTATCACTTTTTATATAATGAGCATTCAAGTATCATCTACTAGTTTATTAATAGTAATATCTTTATATTTCATGTTTAATGTTTTATATGTAGGTAATAATAATTATGCTACTATTGTATTGTAACATCAATTATATTTTGTTCCTTTCAAATATGTAAAGTGAAGAAAGATAGAAGAATAATGAGTTTTACACCATACTTTGACTAAATGTGAACTCTCGGTGGTAGTGGATGGGGGATGCTTGATTTCTCCATTCTTATCTCTCCTTTTAGGACATGTTAATCAATGCTACATAAATTCCTTGTTTTTTGGGAGTCCATAATATATGATAACCTTTTGTTTCTCACTTCGTTTTTTTATTTGTTGAACCACCTTTTAATTATGTTTGTAATATTTTCACATATTTCTTACACAATTTTAATAAAATTATTTTTTTCACTCAATAAAAATCTATAAATGTCGAGATATATTTTGTGATATATATGTTTCAAGGATATATAAAATACATTATAAAGAAACCTATAACAAGATACAACATATTTGAACATAGATGAAGCCCTTACCTATTTTTAACACTTTGTGTCTTTGTAATAAGTTGTTGTTTTCACATTAACTTAAAATGTTCCCTCACTCAAAGGGGGATTAAGCCTTAGGCAAACTACGCAGCTTGCCTAGGCGCCAACCATCAAGGCGTCTAATCTAAAAATTTCTTTTTGTCCATTAATTTTAGAACTTAAGATTAAAATAATTTATCTGAAGACTTAATATTGATCAACCCATTTATAGATATTATGATATAGTCACATAAATTTCACGCATACATATAAAAAAGTTTTGTAATATTTTTTCAAGTAAAAGAAAATATCACATATTTATAAGCACATATGATTTTTTGGTATTGTTCCCATTCTCTGATATAGCTCCAGATTATATAGGTGTGTAATTTGTTTTAGAAAAAGGTTAATGTATTTTTTATAATGTTGTTGGTGTATCTAGTAGAGGTGAGTATAATTAAAGGAAACAAGTATTTAATTTTCTATTCTTAATTTTGTGGGGAAATTTTCTATTATTTTTTTATGGAGGAATTTGTAGGCCTAGTCCAAATACGACTCTTCACAAAACCATGGGAGCTACATAAACGTTTTTGTTTCTTTGGAAAAAATGGTGCTTTATTTCAGGATAGAGTTCATATCACCTACTTGATAAGGCTAAATTAGACTTGTAAGAAGCCTTGTATAAAATATTGTATTTTTTGCATTCTGAGCATCTCCTACAATTAAATTTTTCCATCCACAGTATATTTTTCATCCTTCCGTGATAATTTAATAATATATTTTTATTATTATTTTATTATGACCATGATGTAAATTTAAAAATACAAAAATATAGACATATTTTATTTATTTACTTTATGGAAAAAATATTAAATAAATTTTTGAGGAGGGCGCCCACTCAAACTATTGCCTAGGGTGCTCCCGACCTTTAAGTCGGCCCTGCCCTCACTTTCACACATCTACATGAACACTATCCTTTTGAGTGTGTTATTATAAATAATTACGTGGGTCCATTCTTGACTGAACTTTGGAAGACTAGAAACGGGGTTTTTTTTTTCTTCCGTAAAGCTTTATTGACGAAGAATAAGAATGTGTAGAAATTTTCATAGTATTTTGTTATAATGGAATATCACAACTCTCTCTTACAACATGATTGCCATTAGTTTAGCATTGTTTTCTTTTCCGCTTCTACCCCGATGTCGGCACCAAATTCCAATTGGAATACTGTGATTTCTTTTTGACCCGTGTAAAAGACTTTCGCGATTCATACGACTAACTTTTAAGCAGGTTGAAAGCTCGACAGGGCATCAACATTCCGAAATCTAACGACTTTTACTTGACAATATCATTTCATAAGCAGCATATATTCATGGCGTATGGAAATCAAAATAAAATATACATACTTATCGCGAATAGAAGCAATGAGGCATTTTCAAGGTTTTGACTGGGCTCCCATGTTGAGGGCAGGAATCGAAATATATATGAACATCAGAAAAGCTACAAAAGCAGTACATGCAGACATCATCAGACTGTATACGCGGGCCACGCTTGCTTATTGTCTATATATTGCAATGTACTAGTTATGCTTTCTCGTCTCTTTATTTCCTCTATCATCATTTTTCTTAATACAATTTGTGAGCAATTTCCTTCCCCAGTGGTGTGGGATTTTCTTCGTAGTTTTCACTTTCTCTCTGGTTGGTGCTTTATTCAGCTTGTCCTTTGGAAAAGAGTTATTGAATACCAGTTGTTAATATGGGTGGTAAGTGGTTATTGAAAATGATATTTGGAAGCAAATCAGGAAGGAACAATAAGGATGGGTGCCCCAAAAAGCAAAGCTCGCCACAGCCTTGTGAGTATCCGTCTTCATTTCATTCGACTCGCATGGATGGCTACGAATCACCTCAAAGATGCTACAGTGCACAGGAAGATGTTGATAAAGCTGCAGAGGAGTTCATCCAGGCCGTTCACAAAGACATGAAGTTGCAGAAATCGCTTTCTGATGCTCGATACCAGGGATATCTTGCAAGAGCTACATAAATAATAATATAATAACGGTGTAATTTTAGGCTCATAGCTACTAATCACAATAGTAAACGATGCTTGTGTTTTGGAACGATAAGTACAGTATCTTAATAGGAATTAACAGAATTTTATGTCCGTTTTAGTTTTGCAATCCCGAATATACGTATTGGCTAAGGGAGACAAGCCAAAGTCACTCTCCATACATACGAATGTGTAAGTGCCATATAGCTATTAAAAATAAATAAAATTACTTTTAAGTATTATTTTGGGTATTTACCTGATGTGGAATATGTTTTTTTTTTAAATTGTATGATTTAATTTACAAAAGAAATTAGGATTTGACTAGGTATTGGTGTCTACATGTGTACAATTATTTGATGTTTTATTTGTTTGATATATGATTTATGGTGAAGGCTACTTCCTAATTATTGTTCCATGCATAGTTCCTCAATTTTCTCTCTTTATATATTCTTATAAATAATACATATTGTTTAAATAAAATAACATATTTTTAAAGTTAGTATTCTTGAAGATAATAGCTTTGTGGTAGGGCATGAATTTTCTTCATTTCTTTCATCATGTCATGCTTATTCATAAATGTACAATTTTTTTCTTTTGGGTAAATGTATGTTTTCAAATTTTGCAATTTCAATATCACTTCAATTTTTAATTAATCATTTTCGTAAATGGATTAATAAAATCATGTATTTATAGACTTTATGAAATCGACCACATTTTCATACAAAATAACACATAATCAACATTAAAGACCATAGGAGGGGTTTGTATGAATATTTCAATAAGGCCATAAAAGTAAAACCAACAACCTACGGATACCTAAATTTGTCAATTTACAATTTTGAAATTACAATATTGGGTTCGCACCTAAAGCAAGACTTTCGTACATATCTCGATCCAACAAGAATCCTTTGTACACCTATTGCATGAATTTCTTCCTTGTCCACACCGATTAGTCAACCCTATAACTAAATGTATTAGTCCAAAGTAATATAATACTCACAGGTTTCCATTCCCTTAAAATTCCAAAGTATTTAACAAAATATATGTATGAGACCATCAAATATAGACTAAACCATCGAATGGTTCAATTCAAAAATAATTATTTCATCCCCAACAACCCAACTATCACTTTTCGAATTTGATATCTATTTCATTGGTCAGTTGATATTCCAAATGTATTCTTGAATATTAAATTAATCCTACAAACACCATGAAACCAACTATAACTCATTTTTTACCTCACCACAACTTTCAAATAGAGTCATTGTAAACTACAATCGTGAAGCACTCCAAACTCTTGCAAGATACTTCAATGATGCAACAGTAACCTAGAGAAACTCCGACCAAAAGATGTGAAGCACTCCCAACAAGGTTCAAGAGTCATGCTTAAGTGCATTAATCCATTGTTTCTCTTTATCAGATGATTAAGTTATCAAATTCATTTCATCCATATCTATATCACATATTATGTGGAGAAGTTTGTGTTGCATGAAGTCCTTTTGAAATAGTGGCGGTGTCCCCATCTATGGTTAGAGTTTTCATGTTTTGTTAGTATACAAAGGGTTTCACAGATGTATGAAACCTTATTTTACATTCCGAATGTCATTAAACACTATTAAAACCACATGTAAAGTTATAGAAATCCAATGTGTAGTTGTTCAAAATAGAATAGTAAGGGAATATATCATACCATGATTACAATAGGCCATACAATTCTACTTCCATAAACTATCATCACAATTCTCAAAATATAGCTATGCTATATCCTTGTAGACACTCAAATTTGGCAATTTATACATTTCATAATGGTAATTGCAATTGTTCTTCTTGGGTGATAAAATCACCCACATCCTATTACAATCAGTATATCTTGTTATCTCTTACCTAACTTGCTTACTCCTACACACTGATGTGTTGAAATTTTTTAAATACAATTCCATAAAATCAAATCTTGGGCTCTTACCATAAATTTACAACTTTCACATTTGATTCGCCTTCTCTCTATCCAAAATGATTCAATTTGATTAGGTTGTATAATCATGTCTTGGCTGACCTACATAGTCCTATAATGACCCATTATCCAAATTTGTTATCAATGCACTATTATTTATTTTCTTGATATTACCCCGAGTTGGCCTTATCATAATAGTTTACCTTATAAACCCTATACAATAAAGTTAACACTACCACATTTACTCACTTGGAAATCGTATGGAATTATATTAACATAATCCTCTGTAACACTAGAAAATGTAACTTAAGGATCCATAAATGTAGTCACAAAACCATGCACTTGAGACATTTATTTATCCTAGTCTCATACTAATATTTGGAAGGATCTCAGGAAAGAAAGTAATAATTAACCTCATTCCTTTTTGGCCATCTTAATTTTTTATTTCATATTTTGTGACCTATGGTACATACTTATCCGATAATTTCCAAATTTCCCGTGTCATCTTAAACCTAACTATGGTTCCCATGGGTGCCCTAATCCCACAGGGAGAGCCTTAGTCTATTTTCCACTTTCTAACCACTTTTTCCATTCTTATCTTGTAGTGCCCACTCCTCTTCAACACTATTTTCATTATGTTGACATTACTGATGGATTGATACTTAGACATTTTGATTATTATATTTTGAGTAGTAGATGATAGACTATGCAAGATATTTGGACTATTGACATGTTGTGATTCACATTTTGATTATGATACACTAGATGACATTGGTAGACAATTCGATATATGTTGATTTGTATTATTTGGATTTTATACTGACACGTTATACTCTGATGTTTTGAGTAGAATTATGATCTCATGGATGTTAGAATCAAATTATTTGATATGTTGATAGATGATATAATTACTTAACTTTGGATGATGATTATTGATTTCTATGTATGTATTATTTCTCAATGTTTTTGATGCGGCCATGAGGCCAGAGAGGTATTTTGTTTGTGTTACAAGGATATTTTATCACATACATTGAAAGGGGATAGGGGACCAACCACGGAAGGATGTTAGGTGTTTTGCAACATGGCCAAATTTGACAACTTGTGTCTAATGTTTATGTGGTGTTATTGCATGCCTAGTTAGGATGTTTCCCATGGGGTGACCTCACATGTGTGGCCATGGGGTGTAATGTTTTCCCTTCTTTTAATTTTGTGTTTGTTTTATTTTTTGTTATGTGTATTTAATTCTTAGGAAATTTTAGTCACTTTATTAACAATTACTAATGTGTCTTAATTAGCTAATCCAACTTAATTTGTTAAATAAAATAAGGGTGTGACAATTCTATAATTATGAGGGTAGATGTTCTTTGAAATCTTGTGGATGTAAGTTGGGTTTCTGTTGGAATTTGTGTTGTATAGTCTTCCCCAACTTCAATATTCAGATTTTGACTTGGGAGGCTTTTTTTAAGGCATGTGGGACAAGCTAAGTTTGTCTCATGCCTCTTAGATTCACCCAACACCCATACCTATGGTCTAGGGAGTTTATTTTAGGATTATTTGTGCATTTTGAAGTGTAAAAAGTGAAAATTATTACATTTTCCTACTTACCACAATTAATTTATCCTTGGTATGCATGGTGTGCAAGTTAGAGTGTCATATGGGCATGTCGAGGTCTTACATGTTCATTTATTTTCTTGGGAAAGGTGTTTTCCTTGAGTTTTGGAATGGAGGAATAATGAAATGGAATCATACATGGAGCCACCTCATCATCTTGACATCCCATTTCTATTTATTGATTGAATTTGATGGATTTTGGGTTACTTGTTTATTTTTCTTCTTTTGCACTTTTAGAATTGGGAGCTTGTTGGAGTTTCTTTTGAAGTTTGATTTGCTTGAAGGTGTCAACAAAAATTTGGAGTGAAGAATCTTGGAATCTTGATGGAGAGGTAGGCTATCCATGTTTGTTACTTTCTTATTTATGTTTATATATGTACAAATCGCGCTTGTTGAATTTTGTACGAGTGTTCTGAATTTGTTTTTGTGTGTTGGGTAGTTTTCCTTAAGAAGGGAGTGGGAGATGGAAGTATGAGAGCATTGGGGAGGGAAAAGGGAGTTGTGGGCCATGCATTTTGGAGGGAGTGTGATTGGGAGTTTCACCTATGGGGAGTGAAAAGAAAATGTGGACATATTTTTGCATACTTGCAAGAGGAGAGATAAGGATGTTTTGTTATTTGTATTGTCCACATGAAGGTTTTGGGTGAAACTTCTACTTAACTTCGGAGGAAAAAAGAGGTGGTTCCCATATTCCTTGCTCCTTGTGGCTTGATGTCAAGCCTATTTTTTTATTTTTAAAGTTTTAAATATTGTTGAGTATGTCTATTTGAATGTGTTGTATGTTTGTGGTTTGTATGTTTTTGTGGAAGCCATTATTGTTAAAAATTAGTCTAATGTTTCTCAAGATCCCTCATTGTTCATTTGTTAGGGCTCAGGGGGCCAAATAAGGGATGGATTATCCTTTTATTGGATTAAACGTTGGGTGGAGCGTCACCTAATCCCCATTTATTTGTATTATGATCTAATTTTTGAAGAGTTGATGAATACATTTTGAAGCTATGAAATTGGGATACAAAATTGAAATGAAGACTTATGTTTTGGCCTTGTTGAAAGTCTCTATGTTGTAACTTGATCATTCTATTATTCCCACTTAGAGTGGAAGTTTGTAACATTTGTATGTTTGAAATAAAGTTTTGTATTATTTCATTTATTCCAAGTTGTAGTGATTTAGTGAATGTAGAAGAACTCTTGGTTGTTTACCTTGTTAGAAAGGACTAGTCTTAGTGAAATAAATGGATTTGAAGTCCTTGTATTGTAAAATAATGATATGACAACTTGTAGTTTTCATATTTGTATTGTAATGTTATAGTGAAAGGGAAGCTTAAGTTGTTTAGTTGGCTTGAAATGAAACTCTCCTAAAGTTTTATGTATTTAAAGTTACAATATAGATACATATGTATATTTAGACGTAAAAGATGTATTGAAAGGAAGTGTTTTTGGGTTCTTGTTTTTTTTTTGGAAAAATTGAATATGTGAAAGAGAATGAATTGTAGTTAATGTTATACTGAATTTTACATTTTATTGCAAAGGAAAGAATAGAGAATGAGTTGATGTTATGTAATTTGAGTATGAAACTAGAAATTCTATCAAACTAGCAACCAATGAATGGAAGACACCTTAGCTAAATTATTTATTGCATAAAAAAACCAACTTAAGTTGAAAAATATAAAAGAAATGCATTATGCGAAGGTTCTATTTTCAAATAATAGAAGCGCGCGCCTGTGCGGTGTAGATTTGACGGTTTGCAAAACGCCACCTAGCTCGGAGTGATGGTCGATGAACCTTCCCTTAGAAAAGGAAGAGATCACAGGACCACCCACTGCATAGGATGGTGGTTTCGTCACTTTTGACGGAAAAATAAAATCAACTGTGAAAAATAACCCGGATTTAAAATGAATTGAAATATAACCTTAACACAATTAAAAGGAAACTTCCAACAACTAGAAATGAATTGAATTTAAGTGTTTAAGCTCTCCAATCTCTTTATGGCACCCATATGTGTAAAATCCATAGATTTAATTAAATGGGGTTTTCCCCAATTGTTGAACTTAAAAACAAGAAAATTTTCATTAAATAACAAAATAGATCCATGGTGGGATCTCTATATTAAACAAAGGAGTAATATTACAATAGTAAAATCTTTACAACTTAAAGAGAGAGAAATTTTTCCATGGTTGCTCTTCTTTCTCTCATGAATCCTCCTCTTTCTTTCAAAACCTACAAATCAAAATGTGCAAATGTGGTTGTTTTGGGAAAATAGGAATTAAAAAGAATACCCATAAGCATATTTAGGGAAACCCAAATGTAAGGGCTAGGATAGATTCAATGCAATCGACCAAATTGAACCCTACCTCACTTAAGTGAAAAGAATTTTGTGGGAATTTATTTTAATTTTAGAAAAAGAGAACATGGGTAATGGGTGAATGGCCACTTAGTGGCTAGGAAAAACAATTAAACCTTTGAGTTAGAAAATAATGTAACCTTGGTGCTTGATAACTAATTAAACTAATGGAGCTTAGTAGATGCTTTAAACCGTAAATATTTCTTAGGAAGTAATTTAATAATAATTAATTATTAATTAAATTCTAACTTTCACAAGCTTGTGTAGAAAGTACTTTAACCAAGAAATTTATTAATTATGGAAATGTCTAACCTTGCAAACCCCTTTAAAATAAAATATATATATTACTATAAACTTGACTATTAATTTATTAGTTCTATTTGTTTGAGAGTAGAAAATTTGTGGGCATTACACTTGGTATTAGAGCCATGGGTTCAATGCTTGGACCCTGGTACACTTAGAAACATGAAACACAACTAAAAACCTAGCGTAAGTCTAAACCTAGAAACACAAACATTTCATGTTGTTTTAAAAATTAGAAAACTTAGAAAACTAAAACAATGCCTAGATGATGATAAACTAACTTCCATCTTGATCTGTGTAGGAGGTGCAGACTAGATGAGGGTTCTTTACACATGATCCTAGATCAGGTAGGAGTATCCATATTACCTCAGATACGTCAGACACTACAGGGTGTTATTCTATTTTTACATGGAAGATCTTTAGGAGGAGAACTAGCAAATATGACGGAGAGAACCATCGGTGGAGGATTATGCACAATCATGTCAAAGTGCGAGGTTAGGGCAAAGAACTCCCATGTGGAATCGGTTGGACATGAGTCACAACCTAGAGAGCACAAAGATAGAACTTCGGGACATAGAGACAGATCTAAGAGCCCTAGACCAAGGGATGTTCATGCAGGAGACCTAGGGTCCGACAATATGATAGATCACATTATAGAGGTACCGAAGATACACCCACCTCATTTTGCTAGAGACATGGGAGGATTTTAGGCAGAGGCATGGTTTGTTAGCTTGATTGGATGCTTCAAGATATGTCCTTATACTAGCAACACGAAAGCTTGTGTTTCTATCCACCTTCTGAGAGATGGAGCTAGAGGTTGGTGTATCACTAAGAAGCACAAGCTCCATGTAGATTTTGAGATAGTTACATGGGAGCTCTTTGAGGAGCACTCTAGGAGTAGATACATATCTAGGAGATTCATTCTACAGTGGATTGATGAGTTCCATGATCTGTGACAAGCCTCCATGATGGTATCAGAGTATGAGGGTCATTTTTTTATATGCTTTAGTATGTGGACTACGTGTAGGATGAGCAGTTAGGGTTCAAAAGTTCATCAGGGGCCTTAAGTTAGACTTGTGAGGGCGGTGCACATTCATTTCCTACAGACACTATCAAATGCCATGGAGAAGGCCTATATTATAGAGGAAACTAGGGGGAAGAATCAGCAAGCTTGTGACATAGTGAGGAGATGTATATAATAGTTGCAGGATAGTAGGTTGAGGGGATCAAATCCTCCTCCTAGTGGTGGATACACTTTGGTATAGTCTTCCTTTAGGCCCCCTCCTCCTCATCAGTACCAAACATATCCAACCACCTTTTCAACCTCTACAATTCCATGATGCTCAGAGAGGGCGTAATATGGGACCTTCATCTTGGGGCCCAAAAGGAAATTTGGTCCACCCCGAGCACGATTAGTATGAGTATGCCCAACACAACACCCATAGAGATCTATGACAGGATAATAAATTTCTACAACATAGACTACCAGCCATGTTGAGGAGTATCATCACGGTGGTAAGGACCAGTTTGTTGCTTATGGGTGTGGTGTACATGGTCATCAATGGAGATAGTTCCCCAGAACCCTGCTAATATGGGTAAGGCGCCTATTTTTTGATCCAACGGTTGGTTACATGGCTAAGAGCCACAAAATATATGCTTCATGTTCAAGAACTACCGGTAGAGCACCAAGGCATAGTGATTGTGACCACAAGTAGCATTTTTGGTATTTATACCCCTATCTTATTTGATTATGGATCATCGAATTCTTTCATTTTTCCATCTTTAGTAGAAATTTAGGCTAGTGGCCATTAGGTAGGGCCTTAGTTAGGATGTTGAGATGGATTATGGAGCCATGTTCTCAAAGGTGGAATCCTTAGTTAAAGAACGTGTAGTGGACTGTTGATGCAAAATCATAGCACCCCCAAATGTCCTAAGTCCGAAATGGGGCATCCGGTATGATTGCATGAAAAATGGACAATCTCTAAAGTTGTGGGACTTGTGAACTGAGATGCACCTCCGAGAAGGTTGGTTCATGCTTCCTAATCTACCTACCACAAGCTACTCTAATGCAGGAGAAACCTAATCTATCCTAATCCAACCATTCCAAGGAGATAAGGAGAGAGAGAGAAAGAGAGCCTACACTAAGTGGTGATACACCAGAAAAGGAAGTGGCTGATCACAAATCTAACTTCCTAAAGTGGAGAGAGATGAGAAAAGGAGGGGGTGGACAAGATGCACCACAGGCTAGAGATGAATTTCATATAGAACACCACTTCAAAACCAATTAATCACAGCTCCTTAACTCCGCAATAAACATCGAGTATGCACAGACACCCTACAATGACGAGAAGCAAGAAGAGACAACAAAATAAGAAAAGGATGGACAAATGCATCATGAAACATATTTCATTGCTCCATAAGGCATACAATACGTCATTTGTGGGAAATAGGAAAGAAAATTCCATTATAGAGCCATGAGAGGAGGCTTAGATTCTACATTGTACCCTAAAGAAGAAAGAGAGGGGGACGGAGAGAAAAGATGAAAACCCTTTGAATATGACCCTCATTTAGAATATATAGGAATACTAAGAGAGAAAGGAGGAAGAATTCTAACCCTATTTGAACCACCCTCGTAAATGTGTTGAATCCACCTACCACAATGAAGAGCTTTACTGCAACACCCATACCTCAATCGATGTCCCATACCGGGAAAGAAAGAGACCTATTCTTCATCATGGCGAGAAGGTGGGAGACATGACATGCCCCAAAAATTGTAAGGCAAACATTAATGGTGACGGTGAGAAGTCAAGTGCCAAGATATTTCAAAAAAGTCTTCTCCTACCCAAATATGAGTTTTTAGTCAAAAGATATGGCTATCTAAAGATCAGGGTCTTTGGTGCACAATATTTAAAAGAGTGTGTCCATACAGGGTCCACGTGGTAGCCTCAAACATCGTTTGATTCAGCCCCTTCCTTTAACTCTTAAAATTACACTTTGGACTGACACATGGAGGCTTCCTTGATCTCCTTAGTTTCCTTTATAAGTACCTCCTGTTGGTGGAGACATTGTGCTCGAACTAAGACAAGTGGAGGCTTCACGCTCATTTGGAAAATTTTCCTAATTTTTCTTTTGAATTTGCATGGATGAGACACATGGAGGCCTCTGCAGGCTTTTGGACTTTTCAACGACTAACCTTACCTTCTCGGAATTTGACCATGTGGCGAGTTGGCACTCATTTGGGGACAAAATTTTGGGACATGCCTTTTAAATTACACCGATGAGACACGTGGTACCTTCCGCGCTTTGTTCTATTTCTTTGTGATTTCGTTAAGTCTCTTTTTTTTTTCTCGATGGGACCATAAGTCTAACCCTAGACACGTGGAGCCTCAACACACATTTGGGAACCCACTACGAATTTTACGTTAGAATTTATGTCATGCTTACATGTGGCACCTTTCACCGGCTTGCGTCTGCTTAGAATTTTCAATAACCACTTCAGCCTTTTCCCCGCTCTGGACACGTGGAGGACCAACCCTTGTTTGAGTCTCTGCTCTTTAGACCCACCTTCGGGTTGCACTCGATGAGACATGTGGAGGCTTCCGACACTCTTATACTTAGTCATTTTAAACAGCCACGAGTTCATCCCCTTTTGAGACTTTGGATATGTGGAAGCTTGGCACTTGTTTGGGAACCCACTTTTAATTTTAACTTTGAAGTGGCATCGAGTTAACACATGGTTCCATCCATCGCCCTCTTATACTTATTCAATTTAGGCCCACTTTGTCCCTATTTTTAAACTCGACCATGTGTTAATCCTACGCTTGTTTGGGGTAACACCTTCAGAGTTGATCTTTGAGATGTGCCAAGTCAACACGTGGTGCCTTCCATCGCTCTGCCCCATTTTGAATTTTCAACTTTTGACATTTGCCCTTTTCGGACCTAGGACACATGGAATCTTGGCACATTTTAGGGGTCTTTGTTTTGGATTCTATCCTTAGAGTTGTGCCGTTGAGGAACATTGCAACCTCCTTGGGTCTATGACTTTTCAACGGCCGATGAGACCCCCGTGGACATGCGGGCCCGTACTTGAAAAGCTGTGCCATTTTCAAAAGTGTAAAGTTATAACATCCCCTAGACCACCTAACCTGCATCTACACTTAGGAAAAATTTCCTCCATAGCCCTACAGACCCGATTTTACACAAAAGAAAACATCCTCGGGCCGCTTAGCTCGCATTTTCAACATTTCATAAGGAAACCTTCTCCTGCTGCAATTATACTTGTGCCTTTTGCAAAAAGTGAAAAAATGACAAAAATGTCTCCCAAAGCACCCCACTAGTCCACAATTTTCCCATGGGTGAAAAGTCTTCCCTAGGCATGTTGGCCCACTTTTGGGAAAAAATCCTTAAGGACCGTCGGCCCGTAACTTGCATGAAATATGAGTAGTTAGAAGGACTTCTTTATATCTCTTGAAAGGGGAAGACATTTCCTATCTGGCGATGGAAATACTTTGGGGGCTTAAGTGCATAAAATATTTTAAATTCATATTGAAGCACAAAAGGGGAAAATGGGGTTAGTTGACCAAAAATAAGTGTGAGCTTATTTTGGTCAACAGACTAGGACTCTTCACTACGACCTTGGATCTTCGTATCCTTCCCTTGGGTTATTATGGAGTTATCTTGGGCATGGATTGGTTGTTTGCACACAAAAGTAGAGTTGATTTTTACAAAAATGTTATATCTTGTGTAAATGATTTTGGAGTGGAGTTAATGATTGTTGGAGTGAGGAGACCCATCTCTATTCATACCATATCCACTATGCAAATGCTAAGCAAATCTGGTATGTGTAATGGGGTTGTCGCTTATTTTCATCATTATTCTTGACTAATCATAGGATGATATTCATGGACCGTCACTTGATGACCACCCCATTTTTTTGAGTTTTCTGATGTATTTCCTAGTGAGTTATAAGGGTTACCTCCCCACATGAGATAGACTTTTTTGTTGATTTGATTCTAGAGTGGAGCCTATCTCACGTGCACCATATATGATGACCATACATGAGATATGTGAGCTCAAATTATAATTAGAGGGCCTTCTTGAGAAAGGCTTAATCCCCTGTTAGTGTATCTCTTTAGGGTGCACTAATGATATTTGTAAAGAAAACAAAAGGATCTATGCATTTATGTGTGGACTACAAACAAATTTAAAAAGTAATGATCAAGAATCATTATCCCCTCCCATGGATAAATTATTTATTTGATCAATTGAAGGGGCACTTTATTTTCTAATATTGATCTTAAGTTGAGGCTACAATCAACTAAGGATTGCAGAGGAAGATATTAACAAGATCACTTTCCACATGAGATTTGGTCACTTTGAGATAACGATGCTACCTTTTGGTATGATCAATGCCCTTGGAGTATTCATGAGTTTGAAGAATGGGATTTTTAGGATGTCTTTGGATAACTTCATTCTCATGTTTCTTGATGTCATTTTGATATACTCATGTACATGTGAAGAGCATCCTCGGAAAACCTTCATTAGGTTTTGTAGTGTCTTCATGAGTAACATTTGTATGAGAACCCTCGAAGAAGTGTGCCTTCTTCTGTCATAGGTTTAGTACATTGGTCACATCATTTATGGGGAGCGGATTGTAGTCGAACCTTCCAAGATTAGATTCATTATAGATTGGCCCGTGCTAAGCAATGTGACTGAGGTGTGAAGTTTCATGGGTTTGAAAGGTTACTAGAGGGATTTTTTCAGGACTTCTCTCTCGCATGCACAAGACTCCCATCACTTCCCTTAAGTGTAAAGGGAAGAAGTTTGTTTGGCCGATGTATGTGAATAGACCTTTAGTACAATCAAGGAATGCCTTATGAAAAAACTAATTATTGCATTACCAAATCCTCAAAGGGATTTCTTTGTATGTACTGAGATGCTTCCTTGGAAGGATTAGTAGGTTTCTCGATGCAGGATGGTCATTTGGTCAGCATTTGAGTCTCAGTAACTCAAGGAATATGAGCTCAATTATTTGAGTCATTAACTTGACCTTACAACAAAGTAGTGTATGCTTTGGTGCATTGGTATAATTTCCTTCTTGGCGAGGTTCATTCTCAAGATAGACCATTTGAGCTTACGTCACCTTTTCACGTAGCCAAATCTCAATGCCCTGAATGGCGTTGGATGGAGTTTCTATGTGAGTACAACATGGAGATAGAGAATGTCGGGGGAAGGATAATGTGATTGTAAATACTTTGAGTCGACGGATACATTTAGTTATGCCTTATTATTATCCAATTTTTCCCCTCAGGAAAAATTGAACAAACATGAACTTACACACTAGGAAATGTGGTTGATTCGGTATAGGGAGCTTGCATTTTGAGATTGGGCAGAAAGGTTGTAGGAGGGCTTGGCAATGTCAATGATGTCGGATGGTAAGAAATTTAAGGAATCAAGGAATCTAGCTAAGAAAAAATGGGTGCCCCAAACTTCAAGTTTTAGAATTCGAGTTTGGTAGCAGTGAAGGTAAAAATAAAGAAAAATACCCTATTTCTTGAAATGCCGAAGTCTAAAAAGTTAAACATTTTTGTGTCAACTCCCCTTTTGGGGTCAATAGTGCCATGGATCGAGTGATTTTAGATTCCGAACTCCGAATTCCAAATTACATACTTTGGAGGTTCGAGGTCTTCTTGCGAGAAAAATAGAAAAAATGCAAGCCAAGGTTTAAAGCCGAAATGTCAAGTCCAAAAGATTTTGGGTTTCGAGGTCAAAATTTCCTTCGGGGTCAACACGGAAGAAATTTTTAGAATTTAAGAAGTCCCAATTTTGGACTTTTGAAGGTCCCGATTTTAGAGGTTTGTTTCAAGAGTTGAAGCAACAAATTTGGGAAGGCGTAAGGTTCAAAACCCAAATTTTGAATTTTAGAATTCGGGGTTTTGGAGTTTCGTAACTTTGGAGCCCCAAAACACAAAAATCAAACTCGAAGTTTGAAACTGAAATACGAATTTTGGACTTCGAGGTTTCAAAGTTTCAGAGTTTCATGTCCTCAAGTGGATGAAGAGTTCCATTGATTCCGAAGCATCAATGTCCAAAGTCCCGAATTCTTAAATTCTGAAATTTCAAATTTCGGAGGAGTTAAGGCATTTTGAAGTCTTAAGGAATATATTTAACCACCCAAAGTTAATGCGTAATGGCACCCTGAATCTTGATTTAGCATAAAATTTGACTAGGAGCTCGTATTTGAACAAGATAGGAATTTTTGGAAATTTCTCAACATCTTGTACACAACTATGACTAAGTGAGACTAATTTATTCAAAATGAAGAAATATAGTCCACCATTTTAGACAATGTTCCAAGCTTCTCACCTACGACGGTGGTGAAGTATGGGCTTCCTTTCTTGCAAAACAAGGCAAAGTACAAGGAGGCATGGTTTTGTTATGATACCCATCATTTTTATAGGATATTTTAATACATTTTAGGGTGGTTGAAGAAAGATTTTGAGTATCTTCCCTTTCTCCCTTCTCTCATTATTTCTATATATTGTAAGGAGGGGCATTGTTCTAATGTTGGATAATTTTGTTTTGCATCCTCCCTTCTTCCCTTGTCTACAAGTAAATTTGTGGAGTTAAAACCTCCCATTGAAGTTGTAATGCAAGTTTGTTCCTCTTGGTCATTGTAATGTCGTGTATCAAATCCTTGGAGAAATAATACAATTTTTGAATGAATTTAAAACCTCTCTTGCATTCATTATTTTCTCCCAGATCTCATTGCAATCTTACTTATTTGTGCATGGTTATTTTATTACATATTTAATGTTTTGTGTTTAATGGTTAGTGTATTATTATAAATGGATTGATTAGTGGTGTATTTCAATCCTTCTTATTGTTAACTCAAATTAGTCTCGCCCTATTTGTCATTGAAATTCCTCAAATTTGAAATTCCTCTGCCAAGTTTTTTTGTCTCCCAGTATTGGTGCTTAAAGATTTTGTTCTCCATTTGGTTTCTATGATTAGTCCCTTCCTTGGTCGAGGATCACTTAAATTTCCACAATTTTTTTGTTTCTCCATCCATCTGAAAGAATCTTTAAATTGGGCATAAAAATCAGGATTTTCCTCTCCTTCCATTTTCCACAGTCCACGTTTTGTTGTCCCTATGATTTTGTGCCAAATACCTTTGGAAACATGATTGGATGTAGCTTAAAGGATCATATTTGGGCCTTATAACATTTTCAAATTCTCTATCCTTGCAAAAAGATTCATCTTATGGCTCAAATAGCAATTTTCCTCCATTTTATGGTTTGACTGGTGTATTTGTCTTGGTCAAAATTTACTTCTCAACATCAATGGAAACAAGGCTCTTTCTAGTTGGATGTGTATCAGCGGGAACTCTAAAATATTTAAGGCTCACTTTAACCCAATACTTTTCCACATGGAGGATAGGAGCTCATTTGAAAATTCACCTTTTGGTTTGGCCTTGGAGTTACGCCGGGGGGACATGTGGAGGTTTCACATTTTGCTTTGCCCAAACTTAGACAAATTTTTCATCCACCAATTATAGTTTTTAGTGGACCATGGACACGTGGTGGGTTGGCACTCATTTGAGGATCCACCTCGGGTCCCACCTTAACAATCATGCGACAAGGATACATGTGGAGGCTTGCTGCTGGTTCCACTTTGTACTTAAACTTTTCAAAGCAATTTTCTAAGGCTTGGAACATGTGGTGAGCTTGTGCTTGTTTAGGGTCTCTGCTCTTGGGCACCATCTTGAAGTTGTGCCATGAAAACACTTGGAGGCTTCCACCAGGTATTCCCATACTTAGACTTTTGAAGAAAATTTCTAAAGGCACTGGGACATGTGGAGGGACCGTACCTATTTGGGGACGGGCCCTAAGTTTAATTTTGAAGAATTTCCATGAGGACACTTTGAGGCTTCCGCTCACTTTGCCCTTTTCTTGGAATTTTCAATGGCCAAAGGATCTGTCTTGGACCCTAAACACAAGGTGTCATCCACTGAACCTTCAACTTTTTAAAAGACTCTACCTAACTAAGACATGTGTTAATCTCATGCTTGTTTAGGGTCTTTACTTTTGGACCATCCTATAATGCACCATTGCGGCACATGGAGGTTCCTCGAATACTTTTTTCACCGAGACTTTTCAATGTCCAAAATATGTTTTTCTTGGGCCCATGGTACGTGGAAGGCTCGGGTTTGTTTGGGACATTCCTCATTACTTCTCCTCTACACTTGTGCCAAGGAAATATGTGGACGATAGTGATATAAAGTTGAAAAAGGGGTAGGATGATAGTGATATAAAAGTGGATGATAGTGATCTGCAGGTTCTTGTGCATTTCCCCTTTTTCCCACCCTTTTACTCAAGACTCATGCGTATGACATGAATACGCACTATTTTCATTGTTCTATGATAAAATTATTTATCGTCTCTATCTATAAGGTGCCTTTAAATGGATTTGAAACTTAAATTGTTAGTCTAATGATTGTTAAGGTTGATATTTTGAAATTGGAGTTGCTCACCACTTACAAAAAGGGGAATTACTAGGGAGATGGATGTGGGGTAGAATTTTAGATGAAAGAGAGGGAAAGGGGTAAAATGATGAAAGTGCAAGAATAAAAGATGAAAAAGGCATTGCCTCGAGAGCAAAAGGGATGACCTATCAAGTGTGGCTATCATCAGAGGCTCAAAACTTATTAAAAAGGGGATTTCTCACGTGATGTAGAATAAAAATTATTAAAAGGACTCTTGAAAAGTTGTGGCATGGCATCCTAGTCATTACTTGAGGTAGTTGAGGGCCCAAGAAACTTGATCGAGTTTATAATTGATCCACCTGCAAATTTTGGATCTAAATTTTTCAAATGCCATTGTCTAAAACAAATTGGTAACAAGAAAAGGTACCTCAAATATTATTCTCTTTTGGGGGGAAAATTGAGTCAGAAAAATGTATAAATGTAATGAGAATACTCTTGCAAATGGTAGATGTTTAAATTCCTAAGAGAAAATTTGAGAAAGCCGTCTTAGTGAGAGACCAAAGATGAGATAACTGTTATTTTTTGTGTGTTATATTTTCTATCCTATCAAGTTTGTTGGATATGTATAACCTTTGATAAGCACTGAGATTTCTCTCAAATATTTCCCCTGTTGATGAATCTAAGTAGTTTTGAGATTAATTTGTGTCAAATCTCTAGCAATTTGTGTCTTCTTTGTTTGTTTCAGAATGTATGCAAATAGTTTCTTTTATTCCTATTGCAATCTTACATTAAAATTTTTGTTAAATCACATAGGATATCATCCATGTGACAATCTAATGTTATTTGCAATTTAATTTCAAGAAGAGCCTTCATCTTGGATGAGATAAACAAATTTAAAATCAATTAACTGTCATTTTTGATAAAGATTATTTGTAAGTCTTTGCGTGTAACTTTGGCATGATTAATCACAAACTTTAGTTTTTAATTAAGTCTTTCAATTCGAGCCTTTGTGTTGGAGTCTCAAAGATTATGTGAAAATGTGCTGATCTAGGCCTCCATTAAAGTACACCTTCTCGTTGAAGGAACATCTTAATCGATATGAAGATTTCTATTGTTGAAGTTCTTCATTGTTGTAAAGTCCCTTTGAAGATCTGGTATAATCAATTTTTCCCCTTCATCTCCCACAAAAATCATTTAAAAACCATTGATCCACCCTAAACTACTGTTGTTTGCCACCGTGTATCAACAAAGGAACAAAATCTACTTGAAAAATATGCGGAGAACAATTAGGATTTCTTAATGTCTTCAGTAACCTTAGCCTTTTGTTGAAAGTATCTGCATCATTTAGAAGTGACAACTCTTAAGAGTTAAATCATGTAGTATTGATCATATTTTCCCAAGGTTCTCTTCATAGAATTTTTGCAAAAGAAGGATATCCCCATCTCCTTTACCAAATAGAGGTTACACTAAGGGTCCTCTCACCTTGGTCGAGCAGGCATGAGCTAAAGTAGTGAGGAAAGTTCTAATCCTCTTAAAGGTGTTATCCATCTCTCCACAAATATGAGTAACAAAGGGTAAGTTAGATCTCATCCTTGGCTACAAAATGACACACACTATGATCTATCTGCCTCTAAGCTCCCTATCAAATCTATGTTGCTACTCGGCTTGAAAAGGATAATGAATTTGGATACCAACACTCATGGCTCCGTTGTCAGGGACTATTTGAAGTATTTGAGAAAAGGTGTACAAGTCACAAACCACCTAATGCTTTTTAAAGATTTTAAAGTGCAAATACATTTCTAAAACATCATTATTTGTTCAGATCTGTAAGAATTGTTCAAAGTTGTGAGTTTTGAGTGTAATATTTCCATCTTATACAATTATTGCACTAAGATTTGTATCATCATTGATAAATTTGGGTAAAAGAAGAACATATCTTGTAAGATTTGCATGAATATGGTATTGATAAACATTTGATAGGTCTTTCATAGTGCATTTGCACAAACTAAGGTGAAAATACTTAGTGGTGACTCCATGTTGTTTAAATTCTTTATAAATACCAGTGTCTTAACATATATCAAGTGAGATTTGTCATTAATATCTACAAAGCTGGAAGGAAGAAGATATTTCTTAGCTAAGAAAACTAGTAGAAGGTTGTTTTAAGAGATGGGAAAGTATAATTCAGAGGGAAGAAGAATTTGGAAGGTTGTTAGAGATCAAACATCAAGAAAGGAGATCCCCATTGGTGAAACTGATCACCCATGATTGAAGATTGTAGTACTTCCTCATGTTCTTCTTAATCAGGTAGTCTCTTTGTTGAATTGAATTCTCCATATGGAGAGGGTCCTTCATCTTGTATTTGAAACATTTTCTTCTCAATCTGCCCCTTTATTTTCAAAATCTAATAGAGTTTTCTAAGACAAAAGCCTTTAGAGGGTAGTCATTCTGAAAATTGTATCCCTATACCACACAAACCCCTCACTCCTCATCATTTTGTTTCTCCTGTAAGATCAACTCCTCATAATAATATGGCTCAACCTCCACCCAAAACTTCATTTATCGTTAATACTTTTGGTCCCATCAGTTTTAGAGGCATGGTCAAGGCTATCCAAATGTTGTGTCACACAATGTAAGAAACATATTGCCTAAGTTTCAAGGAAATAATTTAATAACTAGTGATCAACACTTATAACTCTTTTTCAATATGATGGAAGATTTTGAAATAGAGTTTGAGAATGTATACATTAAATTATGTATTTATACTCTAGAAGAAGATGCAAGGTGACCGTATAAATCTCTGTAGATAACTCCATTGACTCCTTGATAGAGATGAAGAATGCCTTTAGAATATAATACGGTGATAAAATGTACCTATGTCTCTTTTATCAAATTTTTAAAATATGAAAAAGAATCCTAATGAATCGGTGCATGATTTCAACAATAGAGTTAATAAAACATTGAGAAGAATTCACATTAATTTGAGGCCATGTGATGAATCATGTCGATAAAGTATTCAGATGTATTTGATAAGAAAATTGCTTACTATTTGAGAGATAAGAACTTGGGACTTTGAGGCATGCCTTTAGCATGGATCTGCAAATTGAGAACAACATCAAAGATCTTTGAAAAACCTCCTATGAGGGAGGGTGTTAAACTAATCAACCCTGAGAAGCCTCAATCAAGTAAGGCTATGGATCTTGAGGAAGTTGTAAGGAATTTGGCTGGGGTTGTCAAAGAAATATCTTACAAGCTAGCCAAGGAAGAAAAAGGAATTGGACAAGGTTCTTAGGGTCAGCATAGGAAACAAGGACAAGAAAAACTTGTAAATCATCCTAGAAATGATCAGAGGTCTAATGACAGAGGTAAAGGACCCATGGGAGCTAGACAACCCCAAGCTAGGGAAAATAGAGTAGTGCCTGATCCTCTAAATGCCAGAGTTGATGTTGTTGAAGAGACAAATCAAATGGATTGGTGTGATAAATGCTTCTTACCCCAACTACCATGTGAAGTAGATCAACAAGTTGAAGAAGCTAATGATGTTGATAACAGTGATGATGATGCATGCATGGTGGATTCCTCTACGATTTCACGGTAGGAAGAAACCTCAATCGAGCTAAGGAGTGCCAAACCGCTAAAATTTTTGGGATTGCATTCACTCGGTATTACCTCTTCCTCCCACTCATACTTTTGAAATTTTTATGGTGCAAGATTTTGAACTTCCTAATAATGATTTTGAGTACTAGGAGCTCTAGTGATTGAGAATTATGATGGAGGGATACCTTTTGAGGAGGATAGGAAGTTGTTAATGAATGTTGTGGTTAGCCATGAAAAATAATATAATACCAGGAGTAGGGTTGCCAAAGGGGCAAGGCCTCAGGCCAAACCAAAAAATTCAGTGCTTGCCAATATCCCAAAAGAGACTCCAAAGAAAGATACATCTGGAAAGGCCTTGTTGTCTCAAGTAGAACTTGTGTCCCTCCCTATGCTCAGATTGTAAAAAATCTTGTGCCATTAGATGAATTTGTAAACCTTCCTCCTAACACTGCATTACCCAAATATGTTCCTTGTGACATAGCCCAAATCTTCAGTTAGATCAAGATTTATTTTCCTATTGTTGAATTGTGTAGAATCCCTAAGCATATGAACAAAGCATTCAAATATTTGGGGTTTAGAGAAGAATTCACCCAAGCTAGAAATGTTGAGACTCCTCTTACCAGCTTTAGAGTTGAAAAAACCCCAAATCTTGGAGGAACAAGGTGAACCACCTAAAGTTTACTTGGGAACATATTTGGTTGAGTCTCAATTAAATGTTGATCCAGTGTTTACAACACTCGATCATTATAGAAAAACTATTGTACAATTGTATGTTTTATTCCATAGCATCATGCAATGTTATACCTTTGGAATTCATGAATGAATTGAACATTAAAGTGACAAAAACTTATGCGAAGTATATTGTAATGGATTCTAGAGAGGTTATTTTTTTAGGATGTATAAAAGGTTTGGTGGTACACTTGTAGCTTATCCGGGTAGGAACTTGAAACTTGATTTTACCGTCATTGAAATCCATGCCAAATGGGAATGTTGTTATGAAGAAAGTGGGCTGTAAGTGTTGTTGGAAATGTTTAGATGGACATGTCTTATGCCACCATACCAATTGAGGGAAACCTTGTGAAGTTACCTGGTGAAAAGAAGATCTTATATATTATTGAAGACCCCAACAATGGTTCTTATGAAGCATTGCATGCAAAGATTGATATTGATAACTTTGTGAGTTTTGTTGCTTTCAAGGAATATGAAATTGATCAATACAGGTATCATGAGCAAGATGATTTTCCTAAGAGTTTGATGTTTGATGTAGCCTCGAAAGATGTTAGAAAACTTGACTGGGCACAAAGGATAAGTCTTAAGAAATGTGGTCGAGATAGGGACTTAGATGTAAAGAGAGAGCAATCATATGACCAACTTGTTAAAAACATATCGAATTGCTTAGTATGGTCATATCCAAAATGCCGAGCACTTGAAGTTTTTCCTTGATTGTTTTATTTGAATTGGGATGCTCTCGATTATATAGTTTATAGTTCTTTATTCTCATTTGATTTTGTGTTTGTTGTTCATTACGGGTCCTTGGTGACCTAGTTTTGTTAGGTTTGTATATTTAGTTTTTGGGTGGATGGTTATGGTTGTTCTACTCTGCAAGCTTATTATTTGACTCCATTGCTCAATGGTTTTTATTTGGCACTTGGTTTTCTATTTGTTCTTGTGGCACTTATAGGAGTGCCCATCTATGAGTCGAGCTGATGTTAGTGCTCAAATTAGTGTCACCCCATTTTATGATTGAAACTCCTTAGTTTATGGCCTCTGTCATGTTTTCTTTCTCCCGTTTTTGGTGCTTAAAGACTCTGTTTTCAATTTGGTTGCCATGATCAGTCCCTTCCTTGGTCGAGGATCACTTGAAGGTCTATAATTTGTTTTTGTTTCTCTGTCCATCTAAAAGAGTCTCGTAAATTGGGTGTAAAACTTAGGTTTTTCCTCTCCTTCCATTTTCAAAGTCACGTTTTGTTGTCCCCTATTATTTTTGTCCCAAATACCTTGAAACGTGATTGTTTGTAGCTCGAGAGGATCATATTTGATCCTTATAACATTTCCACATTCTTTTCCTTGAACAAGGATTCATCTCCGAGCTTAGATGGTAATTTTCTTGTATTTTATGGTTTGACCGTGTTTTCGTCTGGTGAAATTTAGTTCTCAACATCAATTGAAACGTTGCCCTTTTTGGTTTGATGCACGGCTTAGCGGGAACACTATAAAAATATAAGGCTCGCTTGAACCCAAAACTTGTCCATGCATAGGAACAATGCTCATTTGAAAATTCACCTTTTGGTTTGGCGTTGGTGTTGCGCTTGAGGGGACACGTGGAGGTTTCCGCTACTTTTCCTATACTTAGACAAATTTTCATGTAGCTAGTATAGTTTTGGTGGACCATGGACACATGGTGGGCTGGCATTCATTTGAGGATCCACCTTAGGGTCCCACCTTAATAATTGTGACAGGAGACATGTGGAGGCTTCTCCATGTCGGCTCCCGCTTTGTACTTAAACTTTTCAAAGCAATTTTATAAGGCCTTAGACACATGGTGATCCTGCTTGTTTAGGGTCTCGCTTTTGGGCACCATCTCAAGTTGCTCCATGAATACACATGGAGGTTTCTGCTTAGGTCTTTCCATAATTAGAATTTTCAAGCAACTTTGTAAAGGCACTCTGGGACACGTGAAGGGATCATGCTTGTTTAGGGACTAGCCTGTAATTTTTATTTTAAAAAAGCATTAGGAGGACACTTGTAGGCTTCTAATCACTCTACCCTTTACTTGGAATTTTCCATGGCAAAGGAGACTATCTCGGACCCTAGACACATGGCGCCTTCTGCACTGAACCTTAAACTTTTTAATTGACTCTTCAGATCGAGAACGTGTTGATCCCGTGCTTGTTTGGAGTCTCTACTTTTGGGGACCATCTTAAAATGCACCATTGACATACGCGGAGGCTCCCACTCTCCTTTTTATCACTCGAGACTTTTCAAAGGCCAAAATATGTTTTTCTTGGGCCTGTGGTAAGTCGAAGGCTCGCGCTTCTTTGGGACTTGCCTCTGCTTTATTCTCCTTTTGTAGTTGTCTAAGGAAACTAGTGGATGACTATGATATAAAGTGGTAAAAGGGGAAAGATCAATGGTTGTTGTGCATTTCACCTATTTTTCCACCATTTTTGCTCCAAGACTCCTGGAGATGCGAATATGCACTATTTTTCATCGTTATTTGATAAAATTCTTTGTCATCTCTATCTATAAGGTGCCTTTGAATGGATTTGAAGCTTAAATTGTAAGTCTAAGGATTGTTAAGGTTGATATTTTGAAGTTGGAGTTGCTCAAGAACTTGCAAAAGGGGAATTACTAGAGGAGATGGATATAGGATAGAATTGTAGAAAGAAAGAGAGGGAAAAGGGCTAAATTGATGAAAGTGTAGGTATAACAGAGTGAAAAAGGCATTGGATCGAGAGTAAAAAGGGATGACCTATCAAGTGCAATATGCGAGAGCTCGAAAATGATTAAAAGGGGATTTCTCATGATAGAATCAAAATTATTAAAAGGAATCTTGATAAGTTATGGTATGGCATCCTAGTTATTAGTCGAGGCCCAAGAAATGTGATTAGTTTACAATTGATCCACTGCCGCGATTTCAGATCTTAAGTTGTTAAACGTCATTGCCATAAATGAATTGGTAACAAAAAAAGGTCCCTCGAATATTCTTCTCTTTTGGGGGGAAAATTGAGTGAGAAAAATGTATAAATGCAATGAGAATACTCTTGCAAATGGTTGGAGTTTGAATTCCTAAGAGAAAATTTGAGAAATTCATCTTCGTGAGAGACCAAAGCCGAGATAACATGTTATTTTCTTCTGTGTTATATTTTCTATCGTGTCAAGTTGGTTGCATATGTATAGCCATTGATGAGCACTGAGATTTCTCTAGAAGCTTTCCCCTGTTGATGAATCTAAGAAATTTTGAAATTAATTTGTGTCCAATCTCTAGCAATTTGTGTTTGCTTTGTTTCAGAATGTCTGCAAATAGTTTCTTTCATTCCTATTGCAATATTATATTTAAATCTTTGTGAAATCACACAGATATCATCCCTATGATAGTTTAATGGTATTTGAAATATCATTTCAAGAAGAGTCTTCATCTTTGATGAGATAAAATAATTTGAAATCAATTTATTGTCACTTTTTGATAAATATTGTCTATAAGTCTTCGAGTTCACCTTAGGCTTGATTAATCACAAAATTTAGTGTTTAATCGAGTCTTTCAATTTGAGCATTAGTGTTTTGAGTCTCAAAGATTATGTGAAAACGTGCTGATCTAGGCCTCCATTAAAGTGCACCTTCCCGGTTGAAGGAACGTCTTATCTATTCTCGAATATTTCTATTGTTAAAGTTGATCATTATTGTGAAGTCCCTCCAAAGATTTGGTATAGTCAAATTTGTCCTTCTTCATCTCTCACCAAAATCATTTAAAAACCATTGCTCCACCACTGAACTACCCCTATTTTCCATGTCTATCAACAAAGGAACAAAATCTACTTGCAAAAATATGTAGAATAATCAGGATTTCTTAATGTCTTCAGTAACCTTAGCCTTGTGTTGAAAGTATCTCCATCGTTTAGAAGTGACAACTCTTACGAGTTAAATCATGAAGTATTGACCATATTTTCCCAAGGTTCTCTTCATATAATTTGTGTAAAAGAAGGATATCTCCATCTCCTTCACCAAACAGAGGTTACACTAAGGGTCCTCTCACCTTGGTCAAAGAGGCATGACCTAAAGTAGTGAGGATCTGGTCAAATCCTCTTAAAGATGATATGCATATCTCCACAAATTTGAGTAACAAAGGGCCGTTAGATCTCATCCCCACTACAAAACAAAACACACTATGATCTATCTTCCTCTAAGCTCCCTATTGAAATGTGTTGCTTCTCGGTTTGAAAAGGAGAATGAATTTGATACTAAGACTTACGAACCCGATTGTGGTTTCCATCACCATGCAAAGTAGGTATTCAAAATTCCTTGGTACATCATCTCTGTCACTTTAGGTTTAATTTCTTGTTATATTTTTTAACCCAGTCTCCTCGGAAAGTTAGAGTAGATCCTCTACAACCTGGATGTGTGCATTAGAATAGAGGAATAGGCCCGACCTTCATCTAGAGGGTTATCTTGATTGCAAAGTCCCACACTTTCGTGATGAATCCATCTATGACAAATCACACTAACTACCTCAAACATTCTCTTACAAGAATTAAGGGTGTTGTGATTTCACTATAAACACTACTTGATGGATACATATTTTGAGAGTAGGATTTTGTGACAGCTTCCACATGACATCTTCTACCTTGTAGCTAGTGTTATATAATTTCCCTCTCTAAGAAAAATTGATAATTAGGCAAGCTAGAAAATGCACATCATTCAATAATAGAGAAAACTTGATTGTAGGGGGAATTGTAGAGAAGAAAGAGGTAATACTTAGAAAAATCAACAAAAAATGTGGCACAAGAAGATAAAAATTTCTCAAGAATTTTGAGGGATAGTTGGGACAAAATTACACGTGTGCCTCGAAAATATAAAGTACCTATAGAAGAGACATGCGCAAAAAAGCGTAAGATTTTTTCCCACACATTCCATAGGATTGTTGGGACACAATCACCTAAAATTCCCGAAAAGCTAATTTCGTTGTAGCTAGGTCCTTGTGAAAAAGGTGGAAAAGAATGTCCCTAGTGGTCTCGAGGGAGAGTTGGAATGAAAGTAATCATGGGTCCCAAAATGTCAAAAATTCTAAAAAAATAGATTCGACTACTAGCATTTATTACAATATGGCACCCTCATCTTTAGATGGTAATAAATTTTGACCTGGAAGCTTGAATTTTCACGAAATTAGACTTTTAAAAATATTTTTGGAATTGAGAGTAACTATTTAAAAATGAATAAGTAAAATTTTTAATTTTAAAGGGTGTTTCCATATTTCTCACCTACCACATAAAGAGGTATGGGCTTCCTTTATTCTCTAGCAAGGTAGAGTACCTGGAGGCATGGGTTTTGCAGTGGCAACCATCATTTTTAATGTGAGGCTATTTTAATGTATTTTTGGGTGGTTGAAGTAGGATTTTAAATTCCTTCTCTCCTCTTTTCTCTCATTCTTCCTATATATTGTAAGGAGGGGCTCATTTTAAAGCAATTGGAAAACTTGTATCTGCCCCTCCCTTCTTCTTTCTTATCTGTAAGAGATTTTGTGGAGATTCCAAACCTCCTGCTAGACATTGTAATGCAAGATATGTGCCTTTGAGCTTGAGTGTGGTGTATTGTATCAATTTCTGAAGCAATATAAATAGATTTGTGGATATTTCAAACATCCCTTTTGTGTTTTATTGCATCTTTTCTGGTCTTTCATCACATACAAATTATTGTGCACTGTATTGTGTTTTCATTGCAAGATGTTGGTTGTGTTGTGTTTATTATGTAGGTTATCTAACCATCCTTCTTGGTGCATCACCTTCCCTTAGAGTAGGTTTTAATTTCATGCATTTTATCTATCTTTGTCTCCTTGGAAATATTAGATTAGGGTTAGATCTGCAACTCTTTGCACTTTAGAGTAGTTGGCACTAGGATAGGATAGGAAGCCAACCTTCTCCAAAGATATTTCTCGATTGCAAAGTCCCACACTTTGGGAAATGCTCCATGTTATGCAATCAAAATGACTGTAAAATATCCTTTCATTTTAAAAATAGATCAATGGTGGTGTGATTACGGATCAACAGAACAAAATGCACACACACATTAAAACTACATCCGGTTCTCAAATGTAGTGTAATGATCAGTTTAGTAAGCCCACCATTGTTGAAGCCGAGGTCCTGTTTGACCAATTCATTATGCATCTTGCTTTTTTAGTTTTTCAATACTTCTCTTTGGTCTCTTGCATGTCATTTATTCATCTTGGAATATATGGAGCATTCAGCATAGTTCAAAAGAATTAGTGTGACAACTAGTGAAGGTTATAGATTATCTTGTGACTTTGTACAAACATGTTTTGAGCTTTTCCATAGACTACGATGCCCATAATTCATAAACAAGAACTCGTGGTGACCAGGTCTAGTCCTAGGTGCCAAAAACCACTAAAATCCTTCATCTCCAATATTTTGGGACTTCTCAGTATGTTCGTTAATGTTCCCATAATTTTTGGTCAAACCCACGACACTCTACGACATTAACTAATTATCATCCAAGTTCCTTCCTTACTTCCTTCTTGCATAATATGGTTTGATTCCATTAGTTTACTTCAGTTATTTAGTTTACGTACTATTTTATTACATTTATTTATGGTGTTATATGTCCCGCTAGATTAAATTAACTAGTTCTTAGCTATTTATAGATTTAGGTAATTTCAATTTATCATTTTGGTGAACTCGACCATTGAATCCACCTTTGTTGTAGGGATTTTATCATATTTTATAACATGAATTCCAATTATTGTCAGTGTCTTTGCTTCAATTGATTCAAATTCACCCATCTTAAAGAGACACTCTTCAACAAACCCTAGAGTATGCATATGCCTATCAACACATTGCCTACTTAGTTCAACGTTATTTTTGTCATCTTTATACGGACTCCCTTGATATAATTTCAGTCAATATATTTTCAAATCCATTCAAGCTCTTCATTCTCTATTTCAAGGTAAATTTTTAAGCTATGGAATTTAAAATCACATCTCTTAGATCTGAAAATCCCGACCTTAAGGGTACTTTTCAATCATGTGTTTCTTTTCTTTCTATATCTCCTCTTCAATCTATGTTTACTACATGTCAAATAGCTTAACCTTAAGTCATGTTACCACCATAAATTCTCATACTTGATCACAATGTTAAGCCCTTGACATTCTTGCTAATCTTCTTAGTCGTTAATCGATCACTCTACTATTTATTGATTACTATCCTCCTTATCACCTCACAAAGTATCAAGATCATCCGTATTGTCATTAAAGCATTGAATCAATGAGAAAAAATGACCACGATTTCTATTCTTTACAACATAAAATCAAAAATTATGAGCATCAAGGAATTATTTCATTCACTCGTAAAACATCCTATTGCATGCCCACCAATAAATACTATACCCACATGGGATCCTAAGTCTATTCCACCTTCTCTTAGTCAAGATCAATCTAAGCAAGATCCTACGGCTGCTAGTGAGTCTCCTAATATTTCTAAGGAAGTTCTAGATAATTATCTTATTCATCACATGCTTGATATTGATGGTCACTCACATGCACATAATGATTCTCCTCCTAGTCGGAAAATATTATAGTCACATCACATAATTCTCCTATCTTTTATGTTTCTTCTTCTTCACTTAATGAGCATCATGTCATCATTTATCTTGCACCTTCTTCGAAAAGAAAATTACCCCCAAAGATGCCACCATTCAATATTTCTAGCCATCCTACTCCACTTCCATTTACAACTCATTTTGTCAAAGCAACCACTCCTTCCACTAATGGTCAAGACATATCTCAAGTTTCACCACCATTGCATGGTCCTACTATTGCTTTGTCCTACCATTGTGTTGGCCCTCACTCTTATCACAACATATATGACACTCTCCCACAATGGCATGACACCTCTCGTGTCGTTGCATAGATCTCCATCATCATAGTACACTTGGGGGCATAACACCTAATCCCCCCTTCATTCTAGCATATTTACATAGTTCTACATCACACTCTCAACATTCATGCATAGTTCATCTTAGCATAATCACACTCTTTACATTATCATACCCTCATTTTATAGCATGAGGCATAATCATCATACATTCTAGCATTGTTACCCAAGGACACACTCTTGTCCTTTGGTTCACACTCACCTATTAATGGATTATCTTTACATCAAACCACACTAATGCACTATAGGCACTACATATTTACATTTTATAACACACGTCACACATCATACACCATCCATTCTAGATTTAGCCTACATTCTACATTATAATACATTCTCATCACATACATGTTGTTCATAATATGCCATCGAGACTATTTCACACTATGAATTTATACATCACATGTATTCTACATATTATGCTACTCCACATCATCTATGAGCCTAGATTTACTTTTCATCCATACATCCTACATTATCACACATTAAATTTTACACATTACATATTACACATCGTACACATTTACCATCGCATTCAACATACCACACATTTACATACCATATCCATCACTTGGTCATCTATATTACATGGTCTTCTACATGTTGCACTCATGACCCAATGATGGACTTTAGTTCATTGGTCCATACTATATTGTTGAAGGTTTAAAAATCAAATGGACCTTACACAATTCACACTGTATTATTTCACCTTTCGTGATACTTAAATTTCTAGATTAGTGACATAAGATTTAGGCTAAATCACCACCTATTATATACTCTTGTAGTGGTATACACCTTAGGTTACATCACCACTCCTTATAATCTATCTAGTAGTGATATAGTGTTAAATCAGCCCTCATCCACTCCTCTCATAATGATATATGCATGGTGCTAAATCATCACTCATTCACTCATCTCATAGTGATATATGCTTACAGTTAAATCATAACTCCAAACTTCATCTCATAGTGGTATACGCTTAGGATATAAGTTCGACACACAGTTCCTCTTTATGTCGCATATGATCAACATTATACATACACATTCATCATAGCATTCTAGATATGAAATATACTACTCAACCATTTCCCAATGATGCACTCTCGTTTCTGATTCAATCTTGATTGCTAAGGGGGAAAATAAAAAGGAACCTCATTGCATATAATTCCATTCACTTGGGGAAAGTGGATCCGAAAATTCCATCTTACATTTTATTCCATCCATTCATAACATACTCGCATTGTCTTTTGGGCACTTATTCTTAATTTCAGTGTTTTACATGTTCACTTTATTACACATGTTAGATTGATTTCTTATATGTCATTATCTAAACCATCCACATATGTGCATTCACACCTTTGTTTAGTGTGTTTACAAGTACACAACTCGGACTACAATGGCATGGATGATCACCTTCTACCCTTCCTATGCTAGTCATTCAAGGAATCCACATTCATCTCATCCAGTGTTTCATTTCATTTTGTACTTAGCATCTTAAATTACTTGATCATACATTCTTTTGACATATTGGTTATTTCTATAGCAAGCTAACGGGTGTTCCATGTCTAGAACTTTTCTTTTAGGATTATATGTGATCATGGGATCATTTTTGAAAATTTCCTAAACATACCTAAATGGTGTCATTGATTGATTCGAGCAAAAATCAGGTTTGCGGGTCCCTTCGGTAATTTTCTAACTCCCCGGCCGAAGAAAAAAGGAACAAGCTTTGAGAAAGTGCGGAGAAGGTTGCGAGAAAAAAGTAGTTTGGGCCAGGAAAAATTGTGAAAATCGGCTAAGTCTAGTCCGGCCAGGTGGGACAAATGGGACAAAGGTACGCGAACACCCAAACCGGCCGAAATGAGTCCAGTCGGCCCACTAAGCATTTGGGACAAGTGGGACGAAAGTACGCGGCGGGCGCGAAATGCCGGTTCGACCGAGAGAGAAAATCGACTAACTGCTGAGAGGGGCAGTTCGGGACGAGTGGGACAAATGGACGCGAAATGCCCGAACCGGCCGGTTCGCGAGAAATCAGCACAAGGAGCCCAAAAGCAATTGGGACAAGCGGGCCAGAAATACCCGAACCGGCCGAATCGGCCGAAATTGTCCCAAAGGGTCCAAAATCAAAATGGGACGTCCGGGACGAATGGACGCGAAGTACGCGGAAGACCCGGCAGGCCCGAGAACCATATAGAAATTGCCACGTGTCTCAGAGGAAAAGTCCAAAAGTCAAAGGGGCAAGGTTTGAAGCACTGGCCCGAGCCAATAGGAATTGGGCACGTGTCCAATGGAGCATAGAAGTGCGGAGTCGGGAGGACTTAGAAATTTTGAAGAAGTCTTGGGCCCAAAGTTTAAAAGGGAAGGAAGACCCGCGCCTGCCCCTAGAACAACGAATCATGCCACGTATCTTCCAGTGGCGGGCGTGGGAAAAAAGTGGAAAATGTTTCCAATCATCAAAAGGTCAAATTTCAAGAGACAGCCCTCCCAGAAAAATAGAAGGAGAGAGAATCACGCGACCAATCGGGCGTGCCACGTGTCATCCAGTGGCGGAGCGCGGAAATATTTCAAAATCCGTTTGGGTGCATTTCAGTGCCTAAATCTTGAGATCGCCATATCTTTTGATCCGTGAGCTCGGATTTCCACGTTCTTTATATCAACGCGAAAGCTTGTGAGATGCTCTACATGATTAAGGGATCAATCTCGAGTTTTGGTGCAGTCTGAAGAGAAAAAATGGAGAAATGGCGCTGACGTGTGATAATGGCCAGAAGCGACCTTTCAACAACCTGTTTTAATGCTAATGGGTCGCATTCTTCTTCTGCACGGCCAGAAGTGACATTTTAGCGGCCCAGTTAATGCAAATGGGTCGCATTCTCCTCAAAATCACTCAAAGTGACGAGGTATGGGTTGAAAAGATCCCCATGCTGATTTAATGCATCTGCGATCAATGAGGAGGGCTTGCACGTTTTTTCACGTTTATCCCAGGCTCGACCCATGCAATGTAAAAAGCCAGATTTGGCTCATTTAAAAAGGTTGTTCATTCTTTCTGCTCTGCTCTCCCTTCTTTTCTTCTCTAGGGTTGAAAATGGAGTTCGAACCTCCTCCCTTGCTCTGTAATGGCGTTTTTGCCTCTTATTAATGGAATGATGTTCTGTGCAAACTTCTGAAGCAACAAAACGTGTTTTGTGATGCATCTGTCCATCCTTTCTCGTTTTTGCTTGTTTTCTTCTTGCCTCTCTTCATTGCAGGTATTTGTGCATGTTTGAATGTTCATTGCAGGTTTGGAGCTGTGTTCATGGAGTTTTGGGACATTTTCTGTGTGAAATCTATCCTTGGGCCTGTGATGCATCTGTCCATCCTTCCCATTGCTCACCTCTCTTTGTCCCATGGCAGTTTTGATAGATGTTCAACATCCTCCTTCTCTGGTGTATCACCGTTTTAGTGTAGGCTTTTGTTCTTTTCCTTTCTCTCTCTCTCTCTCTGTCTCCTTGGCATGGTTAGATTAGGATTAGATTAGCTTGCCTGCACTGGAATAGCTTGTGGCAGGTAGTTTAGGAGCAGGAACCAGCCTTCTCTGGAGATTCCTCTCTCGGTTTTACAAGTCCCACGCTTGGAGAGAGGTTTCCATGTTGTGCAATCACACTGGATGCCTGAACATCAACCTAGAAGCCTGATGTGCGTCCAGGGGTGCTGTGATTTTGCACTAACAGGTTTTAACTTGCGCTTCGGTGGGACCTTAGAGGTCTTTCACTTCATCTTTTGCAGGTTGATGTGTTCCTGTGAAGATTTCAGCCTTTGGAGGCACTTGCAAACACATCTGGCGACTCCATCTGGTCAACAACCCATCTCTAAAGTTGCAGACCTTCCTTTCCATTCATTTCCATCCATTTTTCATTCATCCTTCTTTCCATCCCTTTCATTCTTTCCATTCCATGAAGTTGTGCAATCATGACTTCATTTCCATCATGGAATTCACATCAACAACAGCAGTATATTCCACCTCCAACATGTTTTACAAATCCTCCAAATCAGCATTTTGAGCAGATTCAAGATCAGTATGCATACCCATATGAGCAGCAGTGCCAAAGTCAGTTTGGCTATGGAGCTTTCCAAGAGCAAGAGTGTGCATACAATGAAGACCATCGAGATCCAAGATGCTGGTGCATTGGAGAAAATCCAAAAGATGGAGGTGGGGATGGTGCGATCCGAGAACAACGGCTCAAATGAGAGCTTTGGAATCGGTTATGAGGACTCCTTGTCCATGGGTGGCCCTTTTCCAAGACACTTCAGCCCTCGGGAGAAGCTGGACTTCATGATAAAGATGCTGCCCCAACTTGCACAATGGACAGCAGAGATAGAGGCCTATACACTTGTTGTTGAACAACCTTGTCAATGGGTAAGTTCTACACCATCATCTGGTTTCTCTCTTCCCATTACTCAAGCAGCATCATCTCATTTGGACCTGCAAATTTTAAACCCTCCATCTGCTGTCCCAAGTGTTGAATCCATGTCTCCACCTCTCAGTCTTCCACCCCATCTCGATTCTTCTTTCCTTTTCCCTTCCAAACAGTCATCCCCTCCACAAGAGCTAACAGAAACACCCCCTCCTCCAAAGAAACAAGAGGTTTCACCTCCTCCACCACCACAAAAAATTGTCAAATCAGTGGAGTTTCAACCTACCCCTCCTCTTGCATCCCCAATTCCATGTGGGGAAGAAGAAAATGAAAAAATCAGTCATAAAGGACAACAAGAGGAAGAGCCAAAAAGAAAAGAAATGACAGACAACTTGAAGGTTTGGGCTGCCAAATTTGGGATAACAAAGATTCCCTTGATGGTTAATCCTACGCTAGAGGCCAAGGTTGAACAAATGGTGGTTAGGACTGATTTTTTTGAAGAAGAAGATCTTGCAGCCCCAACTTGCCCTCTAGAGCAGCAGAATGAAGAGTTTGACTTGACAAACTTCATGCTGGAGGAAGAGTTCAACCAAGAGCAAGATTGCCTTCAAACATTGGAGGAAGGAGAAGCTGCTCCAAATCCAAAAGAAGAAGAGCACAATCTAGCTGTGAAGGAGAAAAGTGCAGATCCAAGGGCTTTGAGCACAAAGCAGGCTACAGGAAAACCTTCAGTTCTTCTCTCTACTTCATCTCTCTCAAGTTCTAGTACTGAAAAGGAGTTTGATCTCTCAAACTCAATATTGGAGAGTGAAGGAAACCATGGTGGTCAAGTTGCAGATCAAGAGGACACCATGGAGGAAGTTGAACACGAACAGCGGGACAACAATGAGGCAGTTTACAGCCGGTTTGGAGGAGCTGTTTTGATGGAGAAGAACCAGGTTGAGTTTTCACCATTCTCTCTTTCATCATCCACATTCCAAACACCAGAGCCTGCTGCCATGAAGGAGAGCTTTCATTTGCAGCAGCCTGCATCTTACAGCAGCTCTTTGGAATCAAAATTGGAAGATTTAAATCTTCCATGTTCTCCATCGGAGGAAGGGAAAGGACAGAAGGATTTCACCTTTTCTTCCACACCATCCATCCAGGAGGGTCTACAAGAAGACTCCATTCTTGGAGTTGAAAATCACAGCAATGGGCATACTCAAAGGACCATACCTTGCCCAATCAGGTGTTTGGCTTCATTGGAGCCAAAGGAGAAGCCACAACCAGTCATGCTTGCTTCTGAGCATGAGGATGAGCTACAAAGTACCAGGATCAGCTGCCATACCTCTCGATCCAAATGCGAGCAACTAAAAGAGGTATTGGATTTTTGATTGATACCTTGATGATTTGGATAGAAGACCACTTCTTGTTGATTTTCCATCCATCCAAACAGCCATGATCGAGTGCGAAATCAATTGCATGGCTGCCAATTTTGAAGAAAGGAAGCTATTTCTCACAACTTTGTTCTTGCGGGGTTTGTTTAGCTTGCCTTTGCTTCGAGTAGAGTAGATTAGGTAGATTTGCTTTCAGTAGAAGAAGTGCTCGTGCACACTCTGCATGTTCCATTTGGGACATGTATGATTTTCAGTTCTGTACATAGTTTTTGGTGTTGCTGGTTTTGCTCTTGCACAGTTCGTTTCAATGGTTTTTGGTGAGAACAACTCCATGCCCGGTGGGTTTCCAAGTGGCTCAGAGGGGAGATTTTCAAAGTTCAGATCAGTTTTCAGGCTATTACTTATGACTCCATGCCCAATGGATTGCTTCAGGCTACTGGCCTTTTCATCTAGCAGGCAGATGCCCCCGTTGAGTCGCCAAATTGTTATCCAAAATTCACCCCCCCAGGGTAATTTTGATAACATGCATCAGAATATCCAAATCCCAAGAAAATTGATTGATTCAGAGCAAAAATCAGGTTTGCAGGGTCCCTTCAGGTAATTTTCTAACTCCCCTGGCCGAAGAAAAAAGGAACAAGCTTTGAGAAAGTGCGGAGAAGGTTGCAGAAAGCAAGTAGTTTGGGCCAGGAAAAATTGTGAAAATCGGCTAAGTCCTAGTCCAGCACAAGGTGGGACAAATGGGACAAAGGTACGCGAACCGCCCGAACCGGCCGAAATGAGTCCAGTCGGCCCACTAAGCATTTGGGACAAGTGGGACGAAAGTGCGCGCGCGGCGCGAAATGCGGTTCGGCCAGAGAAAATCGACTAAGCTGTTTGAGAGGGCGATTCGGGACGAGTGGGACAAATGGACGCGAAATGCCCGAACCGGCCGGTTCGCGCGAAATCAGCACAAGGAGCCCAAAAGCAATTGGGACAAGCGGGCCAGAAATACCCGAACCGGCCGAATCGGCCGAAATTGTCCCAAAGGGTCCAAAATCAAAATGGGACGTCCGGGACGAATGGACGCAAAGTACGCGGAAGACCCGGCAGGCCCGAGAACCATATAGAAATTGCCACGTGTCTCAGAGGAAAAGTCCAAAAGTCAAAGGGGGCAAGGTTTGAAGCACTGGCCCGAGCCAATAGGAATTGGGCACGTGTCCAATGGAGCAGGGAAGTGCGGAATTCGGGGAGGACTTAGAAATTTTGAAGAAGTCTTGGGCCCAAAGTTTAAAAGACAAGGTTGACCCCGCGCCCTGTCCTCCAACCAGATCATGCCACGTATCTTCCAGTGGCGGGCGTGGGAAAAAAGTGGAAAATGTTTTAAAATCATCAAAAGGGTCAAATTTCAAGAGACAAACCCACCGAAAAAATAGAAGGAGAGAGAAATCACGCGACCAATCAGAGCGTGCCACGTGTCATCCAAGTGGCAGAGCGCGGGAAATATTTCAAAATCCGTTTTGGTCTGTTCCGTGCCCTAAATCTTCAGATCGCCATATCTTTTGATCCAGAGCTCGGATTTCCACGTTCTTTATATCAACGGAAAGCTTGTGAGATGCTCTACATGATTCTGGGATCAATCTCGAGTTTTGGTGTAGTCTGAAGAGAGAAAATGGAGAAACGGTGCTGACGTGTGATAATGGCCAGAAGCGACCTTTCAACAACCTGTTTTAATGCTAATGGGTCGCATTCTTCTTCTGCACGGCCAGAAGTGACATTTTAGCGGCCCAGTTAATGCAAATGGGTCGCATTCTCCTCAAAATCACTCAAAGTGACAGGGTATGGGTTGAAAAGATCCCCATGCTGATTTAATGCATCTGCAGTCAATGAGGGAGGGGCTTGCACGTTTTTTCACGTTTCTGTCCCCTGGGCTCGACCCATGCAATGTAAAAAGCCAGATTTGGCTCATTTGAAAAAAAAAAAAGAAGGTTGTTCATTCTTTACTTTCTGCTCTCCCTTCTTTTCTTCTCTAGGGTTGAAAATGGAGTTCGAACCTCCTCCCTTGCTCTGTAATGGCGTTTTTGCCTCTTATTAATGGAATGATGTTCTGTGCAAACTTCTGAAGCAACAAAACGTGTTTTGTGATGCATCTGTCCATCCTTTCTCATTTTTGCTTGTTTTCTTCTTGCCTCTCTTCATTGCAGGTATTTGTGCATGTTTGAATGTTCATTGCAGGTCTGGAGCTGTGTTCATGGAGTTTTGGGACATTTTCTGTGTGAAATCTATCCTTGGGCCTGTGATGCATCTATCCATCCTTCCCATTGCTCACCTCTCCTTGTCCCATGGCAGTTTTGATAGATGTCCAACATTCTCCTTCTCTGGTGTATCACCGTTTTAGTGTAGGCTTTTGTTGTTTTCTTTCTCTCTCTCTCTCTGTCTCCTTGGCATGGTTAGATTAGGATTAGATTAGCTTGCTGCACTTTGGAATAGCTTGTGGCGGTAGTTTAGGAGCATGAACCAGCCTTCTCTGGAGATTCCTCTCTCGGTTTTCCCACGCTTGGAGAGAGGTTTCCATGTTGTGCAATCACACTGGATGCCCGAACATCAACTAGAAGCTTGATGTGCGTCCAGGGATTTTGCACTAACAGGATGTTTCCGTGGAAGAAGTTGCTAAAGCAAAGGAGATGGGGCGGTTAAACCTAAGGTGGTCCTTTGACCACTATAAAATGTGTGGAAAATGTGGGATATACATCCATTGGGATTGTTCATCCCATTAAAATTCTAAGCTGCCCATTATTTGGAATTTTTATCCCAAATTACATGTTACGGGTTTAGGCTAATATTAGCCTAAGATAATATGCAAATGCATATTTTAAGGCCCCTAATTTTGTATAAATAGGGAACCCATTATTTGTAATGGACAGAGGTGTGCAAACACACACACCCCAAGATTATTATTTGTTAAGTTTATTGTGGACAACTCAAGCTTATTATTTGCTTTTTTGTGAGGTGTGTCAAGGAGGATAAGGACCGATCTCGAAAATGAAATTTTTGGAGGCCTCTGCACTTAGAATGAGAACTCGGAGTAAAAGGAGGAAATGAAGGAAATTATGAGATGATTCTAATGATGTAAGATTTGATATTTTTGTTGAATTTTAGCCTATTTTCGGAAGCTTTGAATGCATTTTTAATAGGAATCTACAAGACAAATACTAGTTGGAAAACACGAATTTCAATCCACTTCACGGTCCAAAATGTGACTTGGTGTAAACATGAAAAGTGTTCAAAATTCAGAGACGATCTCAGATATATGATTTTTTTTTCATAGAATGTTTTAAAATTTCCATTTTAGGTGTTTTTCTAACACTGCACAGCGGGGAGATCACATTGTGAAAACACTTTAGAGCCATGGATCGTTCTTGGGATAGTTTCGCTATTTTTCAAAGTTCTTGGGACATTGATAAGCTCATTTGTAGGTTTTGATTCATTATTGGTTGTTTGTAAGAGTTATTGTACTTACATTTCAATATTATTAATGGATCGGTTCAATCTGAACTCGGGGACGTAGGAATTTCCAAACCCCGTAAACAATCTTGTTTGTTATCTGAATGTTTTCGGTTTTTGATTATTTATTTTCTACACAAGTTTTCCACACTTCTATGGATGCATAATAATCAGAATTTAATCAATTTGTGGAGTTTAGAATACTTAAAATTGGTTAAGAAAATCACGATCTTTGGAAACTTTTAAAAGTGAAAAAAATACAACACACGTTTTCAGATCAAGTTTGGTATCAGAGCAGTTAGATTGCTGGATTAGCTTCTAATTGTGTTTGGAAATTTGGCTTTAGTTTCAATATTGATTTCAGTCTTCAGTGTGCAGACATTTTGGGGCTTGTTAATCTTCTTTTGCAGTGTGCAGTTTTGGAAGTACAGGTTGTGTTTGCAGGAACCGGGAATCATGGGCAAGTCATCCAAATAGGAGCAACTGGATGAGCTTGAAGCCATAAACCACCAACTCCAAGAAGAAAACTCTTTCTTGAGAGATAAATTTTATTCCTTGGAAGAGGAAATAGTGTGGTTAAAATCTGAGCCACAATCCTCTATAACCAAGAAAGAGGAGTATGTCAACAAGATGCTTGAAGAGAGCAAGAAGTTGATGGGCTTTGTTAAAGAGTTGCAGGAAGAAATACGGACCAAGGATGCCCTCTTGGAAAAGCTGCAACAAGGTGAACATAAGAAGGAAATGCCTTCCAAAGTAGATGTAGGTACTATGACAGAAGAATGCACTATAAGTTGTTCACATTTTAATTCTTCTTCTCATTCAGTTTCGTGATATTTCTTTGGGTCACTTGAAAACACACTAAGGGAATTGGGTCTAAGCTAATGGTTAAGATGGGATTTAATAGAAAGGGCCTTGGTAAAAATGGACAAGGTGATGCTAACCCAATACAGGTAGAGGATCAACCTCGGTTTGTAGGTTTGGGTTATTCTAGTGGGAAAATGGAAATTGGAGAAAGTTCCAAAGCAAACAAGGAAGACAAGCTTCCAACAACCAAGGATCTATGCCACTAGAATCAGCAGGATTCCGCCATCGGGAGGAACAATGAAAGGTGTAAGAAAATAGGTAAAATAGGAAATCAGATTCCACCTCCTTCCACTTACACTAAAAATAACACTAAGGGAAAATCAAATCCTAAAACTTCTAATACACTCTTTCAGTTGGAACAATATAGCTTTGGTAGGTAGAAATATGCTTTCCCTTGCACATTTTGTGAAGGTACTAATCATTCTGTTGTATATTGTTGGAAGAGGAAAATTTAGATTAAGAATTTAATGCCTTTTGTGAATGATAAGGTAGATGCTAAAGACCAATTTCACCAAGGAAAGGCGAGAAATGGAAAGAATGTTACCTCTCCTAAACAGGGAATCATTCTTGTAGACAGAGTTCTAAGAATGGTAAAATGGGTAAGACTCCTAAAAATAGGGAAGTCAAATTTTGTTCCCATTATAATAGGAATGGTCATGATGTTAAGGTTTTTGGTTTGTTTCAAACAACAAAATTGGAAAGTTGTTAAAAAGAACAATATTGTAAAACCAACAAGCTAAACCTAACTAAAACTCATTTTGGTACTAAGAAGGTAAAACAACCAAAAAGATAAAACCAAAGTGATTGGTTGGGAAAAACACTCCTCAACTTTATATTTACACTACAAGAAATTGTTCATAGTAGGCAAGCAATTTTTTTTCGAGCTATGTTTTAGGATTCCTGTTAATTTATAAGGATTTGTTCCTAAGTTGATATTTAAGCTTTGAAAATGAATGGAAATAGTCAAGAGAAGATTTGAGTGATAGGTTCATCATACTCATGTTTTTTTTTCTCATATTGGTCAAGAGTTCCACCGTTGAAAATAGTATGTAGGGATAGGCATCAGTAGCATGTCTAAATTTGAAACTTGCAGTTGTAATCAACATAATCACAAAGTGTCAGTTGAACACTAGCTTCTGTTATAGATGGGTGTTATTATCTGAGTTATTATTTGTGATGGTGATACAATGTTTTGGTAGCTTCACGTGGGTTCAGTTGTTGACTATAGCTATTTTTGGGTGTTGATAGTCTATTATATTCTGATAGTGAATACTTGCAAATGTTATTCTGATGTCGATGGGCAATGAGCACTAGCCTAATTGTGGGCAATTTAGATGTCTTGTATACTGATCTATGTTATGGAATTGTAATTTTTGGGTAATCGGCTGTATCACAAAGTGACAGCTTAAAACACTAGCTTTCCGTAATAAAATGGGGGTTATTATACAGTGAGCTTAATTGTGATGGCATTACAAAGGGGGTATGACAGATAACAATTGTATAGATTTGATAGGGTTGCAAATATTTCATTGAACACTAGCTTAATTGGGTGGTATTATCTCGATCGGTTATGTGACTAGCTAATCAACTATTTGCATTTATTTAACCTATAATGTTATTTTGGGTTCTTGTATGTGTTTGTGCAATGCCTAAGAGATAGCATGTTTTTGTGGGTTGATACACAACTTTTGTGGACAAAAACCTTTCTTAGTGGGGAGGTGTGATCAGGGATAATTTTTGAAAAGTTCCCTAAACATCCCTAAATAGTTTCAGTAGAGAGATATCATCTCAAGAGCTTTCCAATGACTATAAGAATGCAACAAACGGACATCGGAGCTCTAGATATGTTCGGTCAAAGTTAAGAGAACTCGAAAGCCAACTCGGTCAACTAGTCAATATTGGACAAATCACACTGTGACACGTGGCTTGCCACCACTCGTCGAATTCACTCGATTTGCCTATTGGGAGACGACAAGTGGAATATATGCTATTGACTAGTTAATTAATTTCGATACCCCATGGTATGGGTCGAAATTATATTTACTTGGTAAGTCCACTTTCCAAATGCCATGCACATGTATATGTCAACCGATATATTAATGTACATACATTAGTATTTAACCGCCAAAACCAAATGCATATGCTATGACCACGTGGAAGGTGGTGAAGCGGTTGTTAGGGGGCATTAAGCCATGCGTGGATGTTTCCACGTGGAAGAAGGTGGTGAAGCGGTGGAGATGGGGGCGGTTAAGCCTAAGGTGGTCCTTTGACCACTATAAAAATGCGTGGAAAGGCTTAATAAAGCCTAAGGTATTATCAACCCACAAAATGTGGGATATACATCCACTTACCTTGCGTGGAAAATGGTGGAGGAGCCGCTAACATGGGGATGTTAATCCCATTTCTTATGCAAATGCGCCAAATTGGGATTGTTCATCCCATTAAAAATGCTAAGCCGCCCATTATTGGGAATTTTTATCCCAAATTACATGGTACGGGTTTAGGCTAATATTAGCCTAAGATAATATGCAAATGCATATTTTAAGGGCCCTAATTTTGTATAAATAGGGAACCCATTCTTTATAATGGAGAGAGCCATGCAACACACACACACCCCAAGCTTATTATTTGTTAATTTTATTTTGGACAACTCAAGCTCATTATTTGCTTTTTTTGTGAGGTGTGTCAAGGACGATAAGGACCAGATCTTAGAAAACGCCATGTTTGAAGGCCTTACACTCAGAGTGAGAACTCGAAGTAAAGAGATGAAATGAAGGAAATTCTAAGATGATTCCAACGATATAAGATTTGATATTTTTGTTGAGTTTCAGACCTGTTTTTGGAACCTTTGAATACAATTTTTAACAAGGATCTACAAGACAAACTAGTTGGAAAACATGAATTTCAATGCACTTCTAGTCCGAAATGTGAGTTGGTGTAAACATGAAAAGTGTTCAAAATTTAGAGATGATCTCAGATAAATGATTTTTTTTCATAGAATGTTTTTAAATCTCCATTTGTAGGTGTTTTTATAACACAGTTGCAGGGAGATCACATTGTGAAAACACCGTAGGAGCCACAGATCATTCTTGGGACATTTTCTCGCTATTTTTCGAGTTCTCGGGACATTGATCAGCTCGTTTGTAGGTTGTGATTCATTCTTGGTTGTTTTTAAGAGTTATTGTACTTACATTTCAATATTATTAATGGATCAGTTCAATCAACCCGGGGATGTAGGAATTTCAACCCCATAAACAATCTTGTTTGTTATCTGAATGTTTTTAGTTTTTTGATTATTTATTTGCTACACAATTTTTTCACACTTCTATGGATGTATAATAATCAGAATTTAATAAATTTGTGGAGTTTATAATACTTAATTTTTTTAAGAAAATCATGATCTTTGGAAACTTTTAAAAGTGAAAAAAATACAACACACGTTTTCGTATCAATATGTTTCCATGATCGCTATTTGTTACACGGTCTACTTTTCTCTACTCTTGTTTACTATTGTTTTAGGTCCTTTCCTTTTCTTGGTGTGCACGCATGTGTTTTTTTGTGGCCATGATGACCTTATGTGTCTTACGACATCTTGAGTCATATTCCATGTTTGTAACCCAATTTTTGGGGCTTACTTATCTTCTTGTATCTTTACATTACCTTGCTTTGATAGATTACATACTATTTAAGTAGATTAATCAATGTTTCTATATAAATGTATGTTACACTTGTCTTTGGCTAGTCTTTCTTTTTATGCGTGTCTGGATTTATACAAAGAACATTTTCGGTGTACATGCAATTGGCCCACTTTTAGGCCGCATGTCTCCTATCAAGAATGTTGCATGCATTTCCAAAGAGGGGGAAATCATTTGGGGTTTCTACTAATAGAATGTATTTACACCGGTTCAGCTTTAGTTCAATTATATTCAGCGAGTGGGTTTAGAACAATATATAAATCCCATAAAAGTATATTTTACAGACATGGTGTCCTTGGCATTTATGGGAAGAAGTTAGATCTCTGAGGACACAACATTTTCTCCTACACTTCTTAGGCAAGTGGAGTCACATAACTCAAAAATTTAGGATAGTACAAATATATCTACACACATTTCAGCAAAAGTAGTTAGAGCTTGATGACATATAACATTTCCTCCTACACTTCTTCAAATAGGGTGGCCGAGATCACCTAAAAATGTGTTGTGTAGGATATCCTTATACAATATTTCTTGACATGGATCAAGTGCACATTTTCCATTTAAACTTTCTTATTTCATGTAATTTACATTTGCGTAATTTACAAATACATGCATATTTCACATAGCATTTTTACATACATACATATTTGACTACTTGATTATTTTCTCTTTACAGTTTTGGTCGTATGAGAAAAAACAGTCAAATTACAAGGAAATAACAACAACGACATCAACATTCCATGACATCACATGTTTTACTAACCATGCAAGTACACTACACATCATGGAAACTACACACACGTGTTTCACCCTAATTTCACTCTCATCACTTTTTCTTTGCACATTTTCACCTATGGTTTCAAGATCCTCCATATTTCTTTTGGTCATTCAACAACTTTGTTTACTCCTCAACATGCCTTATTCATCACTCTACATCAACATTATGTATGCATCTCTATCTACTTTATGTTACCAAGATTTTCGTTCACCAACATAAAGAGGGGTAAAAATTTATTCACAAAATCATGCATTGTAGACATTTATATTTTACCTATTATCAATACTTATGTTTAGAAGGATCTCAAGGAAAGAATGTACTAATTAACCACCGTCCTTTTAGCTATCTTACTTGCTTTATTTCATATTTTGTGACCTATGGCACCTACTTACCTATTCATTTCCAAATTTTCTGCATCCTCTACGACCTAATTGGGGCACCCAGATTTAATAGTGGGTCGCACATGGGTGCCCCGGTCCAAATTCCACTTTCCCAAAAAAATTTAGGTATTTTATATCAGTTTGTGATTATTATCTTCTATGTGGCAAGCCTTTTTGAGGTTAATTACGAAATTAGAACAAGAGAACCCTATAAATATAATTTTATACAACCATAATGAGGGACCTAACATCATACAATACTATTACTCCACCTAGAGTCGCAACCATTTATTCAATCGACATCCACATAGCTCCATCATCAAGGCACAACCATAAGAAATCTACATAACACTTAATAGCATAAGGGATTATATTATATTCCATGCACACATACTATTACATTTTCTACATCTATATATTGCTCATTTTTTTTGACAAAGTACACCTAGGGCATGACATGCATACACACACCAAAAATACATCTAGGTCGAAATGTAGTGCAACACTCAAAGGTAATAAGACCACCGTTGTGGCAAATTGTGGTTAGTCCGACACATTCATTTTACATCTTCTTTTTCTAGGTTTTGATACTTCTCATTGTTCACATGTCATTTATTCATCTTGAAATATTTAGAGAATTTTGCATAGATTAAAAAAATTAGTATGACAACTAGTGAAGGTTAAAGATTATCTTACGACTATACAAAAATAAATTTTGGATTTTTCTCAGACTAAGGTGCCCATAATTCATACCAGAGCTCCCATGGCTACCCCTATCCTATCCCAGAATCCCACCTACTCACATCCTCCGTATATAGTCTTGTTTAGGACTTCTGCATGTTCATTCCTATTCCAAGAATTTCCATTAAGACTCATGCGAGACTCTATGACAATCATTGATTATCAACTCGATTTCATTCCTTACTTTGTTATCATATTAGATTTTTATTCCATTAGTTTACTTAAGTTATTTAATTTAGAGACTTTTTTTGGTACATTTATTTACAACGTTATATGTCCTCCTAGATTATATTAACTAGTTTGAGCTAACTATACATTTAGTTAATTTTAGTTAATAATTAAATCATCCTAAAAATGATACACATCCATTAGGATTCCACTACTATATTTAGAAATAACTCAATTAGGTCAAGGAGTATAGATACCCTCACATCCAAGTAAACAAAGTTCATATCTCCAACTCTTAGTAAGAGAAAATACTATCAAGCATGATCAAAGGGGTTCCATTTTACAACTAATGGATATATATAAATATCACAACATTTATTTGGAGAGATGTATGTGGTTTGAGGCCTATTTAAATTATTTTAAATGTAGAAAATGTATAAAATTCTTGCAACGACTTCTATCAATGGTTAAGGTTGTTGTGTCATTCAACTAATTACAAATCATAGTGAAATTATGCAACAAATAAGGTTTGATAGGTGATTGCATTTTCAAGACAACAAAGGACATACAAAGTTTAAAAACTCAATTTTAAGGTGTTTAATACCATACGTATGGGTACTAAGTACTAGACTCTATATCTAGACCAAACTATATGGTCATGTAGTAGGATGTTTTCAAGTCACGCTTTAAGTAACAAACATTTGTAATTAATTATATTTCAAGATTCTCAGCTTCTATCTTCCCTAATTATTGATATTAAATCAGTATATAGCTAAGTATTTATATCACATATATTTAAGTTTGTATTCATACATTTAAAAACCAATACGTTATTTTGATTTAGTATAGTTAATGTTATAAGCTACATTATAAGAATTGATCCTAGTTTCCTAACCTCGCATACATTTTTGTTGTTGTGTATTTAATAAAATTAATCCAAATAATATTTAAAATGTTATAAAAATTTGTGAATGTAATAATTTTGAATCTAATATATTTTTTTTTGAATCCATATCTTCCTAGCATTTTTTTGATATTCAAAGTTATCGAGTCTCTTAATTTGTATCTCGCTTCTTTGTTATGTACTTTTAGTAAGATGATGGATTCAACCCAAAGATTGTTTTATCTTTCCAATTTTCCCAATCCGCTTGAATTCTTGAACTCCATGAGGTTCAATCTTACACAAAGGAGTAATCGACACAAGGGATGGAAAGAGGAGGAGCATATGGGTTATAAATATATTTGGAAATAATGAGTCAAATTATACACTTGATCTGTAATATCTCCTTGGTCAGCTTCACTTTACCTCATTTGTGCAAAGATAATTTGTGACAATTTCCTCAAAATTATGAGTGTATCCTTCACAAAATAAGTACCATAGACTATATTGATTCATTTTATATTTGGATATCCACATATTAGCTTCATCCTTATCCAATATTTGGCATGAAAATTGATGAAGTGTTATCCTAAAAAATTTGTAATGAGCCGAGAGGTCATCTTGGATTTTAAGGGAATATGAGTAAGATTCCATAGTTCAAGAGATATCTCGACTATTGAATCTGCTTCCATGTCCATGGTTCATTGACGGTCATTGATGATGTCTTCAACTTATGATAAAATGTGGCCAGAGATGATGATGAAGCATGTACCACTTGACTCCATCAAAAGGAAAGTAGGACCATTGCTTGAGTTTGTACTAAAAATAGATATTTAATATAAATAGACTTAAATCAAATTGCATAATAACTATTTTAAATAATGATGTAACAATGTAAATATATAGTGAGACAAAAGAAAAAATGTGTGTACACCGCAAAACCCTAAGCAAGAGAGGGATATAGGGAGACTTGGATGATTTCTAAAAACTGGAAGTGATCTAGGTAGGTGAATAGTTGAAACACACCATAGGAAGTGTTATCAAAGCTTTAAGCAGTTCAGAATCATAACAAAGATAGAACATGTGAACCCAGAGGGAGGTCAAGAGAACCTAGGCATTGGTGACTTGATCTCGCAATCGTGGATGGGAAAATGCTCATATTTTAGTATCTTCTCTATTGAAAGGGATGCATTCTTGATTCCTATTTTTCACTTCATATTCACTCTTTTTCTCTAAGGGAATTTTTAACTCGCAACAAATAAGTTAACCTAGATATATCCAAAAACCACATCAAACCTAACAATAAAAAAAGAAAAATGAGGAATCAATGACCATGATGATCACTTTAAGAGTGAACTTACAACCAAGCATCAGAATATATCTTAGACTCCATGTAGTTATTTTTAAGAGTGTGTGTAATGATGCCCTAGGATGCCCTTGTTTAATTTACACAATTATAGCATGATAGATCTAGAATGTAGAAATTTTTTCGAATGTGTGTGATGGAATAGAAAAACATCCCCTCATATGATGTGTGTGTGAAAAAATTCATCTATTGTCCCTTGAGTGAGTTATTAAATGGATTATTTTAAATCTCTTAAAGATATAAAATTAGGTAATAGTAAGTAATGCTAGTGTTTGGTCCTTTATTTTTTAGAAGTAACTAAGTATATATATGATTCCCTAATTTGAATTTCATAATTAACAATTGAATGCAAACCCATAAGTGAAAAATATGCTGAAAAGATAAAAGATACCCAAACGAGGGTCGAGAACCCAACAGGATAAAAACGCAAAGGCGATGGTGTCTTAACTACATGTGTCAATGTCTTCATCCATAAATGATAAACCAAATTAGGTTCCATTGGGGCTATAGGGTGTCTAAAACCAAATATATAGTAAGAAATGAGGAAAGAGGAAATAAATAGTTGTCAACCTATAGTTTCCTTATTTGGAATCATGTATACATTAGTATGCTTTAGACCTAGAAATGTAAAAAGTGCATGATTTTGTGTCCACATTTTTTCCCACATTATGTTGTTTAGTAAATAATCAATAACATAAAATAGGTATAATATGTGTACCTTATGATAATGTATATAAGAGTGTAGGTTATACCATGCCGAGTAGAAAAGTGAAGTGTGAAGCGATTGTAAAGTGAGGTGTCGAGACTAGGAAATGAAAGTGGACCCTAGGGGTGATGTGTTTGCAGCATATAAGTTTTGATGATAGAGCTTGTGTTTTCTAACGTGATATGCTTCTTGTTGCATATAAGGATGTACCTAAAAGAGAGAGAAAGAAAGTAGTCAAATTTATGTTTATTAAATATAAAAAAATGTGTATAAGTATATAAAAAGAGTAAAAGTGTGTAAAAAGAAATTTTACATCTGATTTGTAAGAAAATATGAGATAGAAAATTGTCATGTTACTTGGATATTTGTGAATTTGTATGCCAATGGTGAGGGTTTTTTATCTCACACCAAGAGAAATGTTTTTGGTGATCTCACTCCAATAGCGACTTTCTTTGAGATCTCACGAGAACGAATTTTTGGGTGATCTCATGCCAAGAGAGAAGAGTGTCGGGAGAGATGTCTAGTTTAAATTTCCTTCCATGAATCTTCCCAATAAGCACCATCAGATGATACATTGCAATTTTTCTAATTTTTTCTATATAATTAGCAATAACCCAAGTATAATTATGTTTAAGGATCTATACTTGGCTTATCGCTATAGTCATATGAAAATACATCGAGAAGTCATGAAGTACTTGTTTGATGTTTTTCTAGTCTTAAGATTTGAAATAAGTGGCTAAGAGAGTAATACGACGCTTCTCCCGGTACCAAATTATATATAATATATTATTCACCAAACACATAGATAGGTCCTCGATATAGGGATCGATGGGAATAGTATTAGAGTATCGGTATTGGCCATGGGAGGATCAGATTCACCAAAGTAAGTGGTAGTGTTAAGTAAAAATGGAGGGAAATTTTATGATGGTAAGGGGAGATGTTCATAGGTTCGTATATGTTATAATAAAGCATCATAAGTGTAGAATGTATCTAATGTTGACCAAGTGGCAAGAGTAGAATCATTTAAAAGGTCAAGATATAGTAGAGTGAGGTGATGAGTTTAGGAAACATTACAAATCTCAGGGGGATATGAGGCATTATAGTAGATGCTTAGCTTGGTGGACCGTGTATGAATGAAAAGAGGTTAAACGATTCTCTTTCCATATTTTTCTAAGCCAATGCTAATGAAACCATAACAAAACATATATTCATATCTAGGACCATACTTAGTAAAAGTGGGTGAATAGGTGTCATGAGGAGCAAAGAGAAAGTGAATGATCAATGATGTTACAAAAGGAAAATGGGGAGGGGTCAGTTAAGGCTTCATAGACCACACCATGGTATAATATTTTAAGTCGTGGTACGAAGTCAAGGGAACCACATGAATAACGTGGATCCAAGGACGCCCAAGAAGGATGTTATATTTAAGATTATTGGGCATTACATGACATAAGATAGGTAAATTTCAAGGTCCAAAGAAGAATGGGAAGGTTGATTGTGCCTAAGACATGCTTAGGAATGTTATCAAAGCCACATATAGAAATAGACAAGGGAAGTAAGGAGGCATTAGAAAGGCCACTTTGGTGAAGGAGTGGTCGATTAAAAATATTAATAATGGACTAATTATCAGCTTAATACCGTTTAAGCCCCATGTTATTGATGTAAATATGAATGTAAATAGGGGGATCATTATCTAAAATAGATTTAGAAATAATTTATGCCGATGTAAAAGTAATATTTTCTTGCTTATAATATAATGTTGTAGTAAAGTTATGATATGAATAGTCAACAAAAGTGTGTAGATAAATATAAGTTTTGGACCAAAAAAGGGATTTTAGTTTGACATTTAGGGTTGGCCTACAAATAGGCTGGGATGGAGACACGCATGGTGAAAGGATCTTAGGCTATAAAATTTGAGAACAAAGGAGGAGCCAATATTGTTTGAAGGAATCCTCGGTTCACTAAACGATGTAATATAAATGGACTTAAACATAAAGAAAGGTATGAACCGAGTTCACATTGATAAATGGAAAACAAATTATAATTTCGCTATATATTTTACACAATGAATTATGCTAATTTATAGCCATTACAATAGGATAACCACTTCCTACAAAATAGGAAGTATTTCAAACAACTTACCCATTTATTGGTTTTATGGGTTTAACAAGCTAACCACTAAACTATATGAGTTATTTAAATAACAACTCATTTGCATCCTTACACTAAATGTAATAAATATTACATTGACACAAGTCCAATATAAAGGACTAATATTATTTCCTAAGATTCCACCCTTAGTGCCAACATGGGGAAAACCTACCTTGTATTGTAACGTGTCATTACGTAGCCTTCTCATGATCCGGATGGTTTCATAGATGATACGAACAAACTTTGGATGGTTTTCCAAGTGGTTAACCAACAACCACACAACGGATGGGTTTTTAGGATAGTACCAAAATAGCCGGATAGTTTTTCCAAAGGGATTACTAATAACCACACAACGGATGATTTTTTAGACAAAACCAACAACCTCTCGGATAGTGTTTCCACCGGATAACTAACAACCACAATATCATGATGTGGCAAGTGATATCATCGACTCTCATCAATATCTCACCGCAAGCAATAACATAGGAAAATATGTTTAATATTGTTGCTCATACACATAAACTGAATACTAGAAACGGAACATTGATCATGTTCCCCGCTCAATGTGAAATTTCCACTTATTGAAAATAGGAACACTAAAATATAATCACATTGCATACAACTAAAATCAATCGGAACTCAAAAGAAATCAAACCCACACACACACAAAATTCCACCATACATTCATGTGGCCCCATTGTTTGTGGATCGACGAGAGGTCATGGAATGACCTCCTACCTCCGATTCATCCCGCCTCCGTATCATTCTACTAGCTCTCTGTCGATTTTATCAGAGCTCAATTACAACTCTCTTCTTAACTCGATGTTGGGTTACAACGAAAATGCGTCCGCTAAAAGTGAAGAATTTTTATTTATTTTGACAATATTTTGACTCAACTAATTTGACTGATGACACAATAACATTATTGACAAGAAAAACTATTTGAATAATTTTGACACTTTTGAATTATTGGACTCCTAAAATGACTATTGATGAAATTTAACACAAATATACGATAATGATATAGGGGTATACAAAAATATGTAATAATTTAAAGGTTATGAAACTACATAAATTATAAAGTAGATGTGTGTTAGAAGACTAAACATTCTAATACAAAAACAAACTTAGTTATAAACAACAATATCAAACCTAACTAAAAATTGACACATATATATCAACCTTGGGAGACAATGTGACTACCTATAAACTTAAATAACACAAAAATACACAGAATACCACAAAATTATTAACAATAAGGAGAAAAAATATTATAAGTTATGATCTCCAATACTCATTTCAATGAATTCTATATGTTCTCAATGATTGTGAAATACAGAAAAAGGACATTTAATCCCGTGAAGAACTTGCGGCGTGTTGAAGATTCTTTCGTGGATGGCTTTGGCTACAGATTTGTATAGCGAATCATTCAATCAGAACTATCAGATATTATTGTCCCTGATTTATACCAACATTCAATACACAGTCGCAAACTGGAATTTGCAGGCTTGCGAAAATTCCACGGTATATACTGGCGTGAAAACAATATGTTCAGATTGAAAAACAACATTGTGGATCAGTGCAAAGTCTGTTGGGTACCGTATTGACTTGACGTCAATTACCAAATGTAGTTGAAGGATCCGTCAAAGATGCGGTATGAAAGAGGAATAGTAGCTTTGTAGTTCACCCGTGTTATTTCCTTCTAAAACTTCGAGCAAATGTGAATGCAGAGTGGACTCCATGAAATATAAGAAGAGACCTACGCTTTAGAGCTCTGGATCTGACCCGAAGGAGATTCAATTCATATGGTTAATATAGCAAAATAAAAACCGTGGTTAAAATCCCGTCACAGTAGATGTGCCACCTGTTATAAAACAAAAATAAATTACTTCTCCGCCACTTGCAGAATCTTCAATGCACCAAGAAACTTGCCTAAATCTTTAGTCCAATGCCGAGAAGATTAGATTACAGGATTTTGCATACTAATCTAAAACAAATATTAAAGTATGAAAATTTCATGAGTAGGGGTGATAATACAGACAAACATTGCCACTTAAATAAATTTAAACCTTCATAATATCTATTGATTTCACTTGCTCTGGTACCAAATGAAAGGTTTGCATAGATTTCATGCAGAAAAATGGACAAACAGATTCTAATTTCACAAAGATCTTTACACGATGAATTAGGCTAATTTATAGTCATTACAATAGGATAACCACTTCCTACAAAATAGGAAGTATTTCAAACTTACCCATTTATTGGTTTTACGGTTTTAACAAGCTAACCACTAAACTATATGAGTTATTTAAGTAACAACTCATTTACATCTATAAACTAAATTTAATAAATATTACATTTACACTGGGTCTAATATGGAGGACTAATAATATTTCCTAACATATAATAGCAACTAAACTTCTGTAAATAATGATGTACAAATGCTAATATATAGTAAGACATAAGAAAAAGCATGTGAAATGTGAAACCCTAAGCAAGAGAGGGATATAGGAAGACTTAGTTGATTTCTCGAGCAAACTAGAAGTGATCTAGGATGGTTAATAGTTGGGAAAATTTTAGGTAGTGTCACAAATCTCTCTAGAGGTTTTGGAACTTAGAACAACATAGGACAGTGGTCACCCACAGGTGAGGGAAGAAATGCCTAGACACCGGTGACTAGATCTTAGCACCGGTGGCCTGGAAAATGTTTAGATTCTCGATTGATATTTATAGATTTATATTTTCTCCTTAATTTTCAAAGGTAATTGAACCTCACAAGAAAGAAGTTCACCTACACATACCTACAAACCACATCAAACTTAATAAGGAAAATGAAAAGTGGGGAGTAGGAATGAACCCAAAGGTCTCCTCGAAGAGTAACCTTATAACCGAGCAGCACCGAACTACAACTCATATCGTATATAGTTCTTTGTGAGAGTGTGTAATGATGCCCTTGTGTAATTTACATAATGATAGCATGCTAGATCTTGAATGTATAAAATGTATAGAATGTATATGATGGAATATAATAAAATTCCCCTCCTATGATGTGTATACAAAAGAATGCATCCCTTGAACCTAGATTTATTTGCTAGATGAATTAATTAAATGATTTTATTCCTTTTGGATGATATCTTAGGTGATATTAAATAATTCTAGTTCTTGGTTTGTTATTTTGAGAAGTTTCTAAGTATATATATGATTCCCTTGTTTGAATTTCATAATTAACATTCTAAAGACCAACCCATTAGTGAAAAAAAAGACCAAAATATAAAAGAGACCCAAAAGAGCGAGTAAATATGAGAAAGGGTAATGAACACTTAGGAGGGATAGAAGTGCATGGGTTCTAATGTCTGTGGCCATAAAAGATAAATTATTTAGGTTTTATCAAGGTTCTAGAGTGTGTAAGACCAAAGATACTCGTAAGAGAAAAGAAAAAGATCAAAGATAGTTGTCAACCACTACTTTTCTTTCTTAGGAATCATGTATACATTAGTATTCTTTAGGACATAGAAATGTACCCAAGTGCATGATTTTGTGTACACAAAGACCAACACTCACTACCCATAAAAATTTATATTGAAAGCATAATGGATGGTTGAGATGATTACACAAATAACTTAGGAAATAATAATTTTCTTTTATAAGAAACTATGAACTACCTTGAATCAAGAGAGTATGAGTCAATTATTTTCAATGACAACTTCCTATTTGGGGACTCAAATGAAAGTTCTAGAGATGTTAATGGAATAACTTTCCTAGTTTGAGTAGCTTTTTCTGCTCTTTAGACATATTCCTTACCTAATATACACCTTTCTTCTTGATATATCTCGACTACATGTAGGAGGATGAAGGAATATTGATCTAATCATGAACTTCTTGATTAATCCATATTTTGACATTTGTAGAATGGTTCTTGATTTGAAAGTTAGGATGTCGTTAGGTTCCACCATTGACTAGTCCATAGGAGTTATGGGTTTGAAATTAGTTTTCTCCTATTATTCATACTCAAATATATCACTACCATCTTATTCAATATAAAAAGTGACTCATTCCATTCATAAATAATTCATTTTGTTGCAATCACAACCTCAAATAGCTGATTTTTTCTAATTTCCATCTCATATGCACAATCCTCCCAATAGTATTTAAGCTCGAGAGATGGAAAAAGTTGAGATACTTGTGTCCTTCTTCCATGTATTCATTTTTATAGAAATATATTCTCGCTAAATAGGAATACAAACCGAAGGATCCTAGAGAAGCTTCCATATTGCTTGCATCTATTGAGTTTCCTTAAGAGTAAATTCCTAGCATAATTGGGAATTTCACTTCTTTCCCTTTTCTTTCATGACACTTAATGTGGACTCTAGATAGTTATCTTCATAGCTCAATGAGCACCATCTTGTAACTCGTAGTGAATGAGTCATAGAGAGATTCGTTAAATTCTTGAACATGAATGTAGGATAAGGTTTTGAATTGAGATAAATGGCTCTCATACTTATTTATTATCATGCAAGCTTCTTTCGAGAACTAGTGATTAATGTCACCCTATACCTTCCCGATTAGATGCATTATGAATACATAATCAAGCATAACATAGTGCATATTATACTCCCACAATTTGAGTTGTGTGTATTTTTATACACCAATATTCCCATTGGAATTTTTCTCTTAAGAGTTAACCCTAACCTCTTTTACAATGTTGTGACAACATATACCACAAAAAAATTCATAAGGAATTTCATTTTCCTTTAGAGGTTTATCAATTGGGAATGCGGATTATCCCCGAAATTTTGACTTCAATATATTTTTAGGGATCCTTTAGTGCCTATCAACATGAAATGAGACATCCATGGATGTGATGAGCCCTAAAAATGGACAATTTTATACAATATTTGAGCTACTTTTTCCTCGCATATATTACATAAAGTGATTATAACTATAATTTTAGAACTTATGGTATTTTAGAATAAAATAAAGACCATATATCATGGTTATTTCTTAAGAATTTGTTGATATATTTTTGTTATATATTTCTAATAATTATTGGAAAAATGATGTCAGCTTTTACATATATAGCCCATAATTTTCTATAATTATCATATAAGGGATTTTACGTGTTGGTGCTCAAAATAGTCTCATCCCAGCTTTACCTTTAAAAATCTATCGATTTACGTCCTCTTTTATTCTCTACTTCCCATGTTGTGCTTTGGCTATTCTCTCGTTACCATTTTTAATATGTTCCCGGTCATAGATCACTTATGGGTCCATGGTTTCTCCTCGTTTCTTTGTTCATCTAGAAAAGGTCTCAGTAATTTGGGTTTCCCATTCATCTAAAAACTTAGGTTCTCCCATTTTTTCCATTCTCCATAGTTGGGATTTGTCTTCCTTATCATTTCGACCCTAAATACTTGAAGAAAAATGAGTGGATGTATCTCTGAGGAACATATTTGAGCCTTGTAGAAATTCCTAAATTTTTTTCCTTGGAGAAATTTTCATTTTTGGGCTCAAATGATCATTTTTCTCAGATTTTATGATTTGACCAAAGATTTCTCCTAGTCAAATTTACATCCCCGCATCGACAGGGGACATGGTCTCTTTTGGTCGATGCGGCTTGGCCGGGTACTTCAAAATTTCTATGAATTGCCTCAACTTAAAAATGTGTCAATGTTCAAGAATGACTCTCATTTGAAGATTCGCTTTTGTTTGGCCTTGAGTAGTGCTTTGGGAGGACATGTGGATATTTTTTCTACTTTTCCAAGATTTAGACAAATTTTTGTGTAGCTAAAATAGTTTGGTGGAAACAGGACACGTGGTGAGCCCACACTGCTCGCAGTTTTAAACTCGGCACCATTTTGAAGAAGCGCTGGGGAGGACACTTGAGGCCTCTGCTCACTTTGCATTTTTCTTGGAATTTCCAACAACCAAAGGAGACCACCTCAGAGCATGACACTTGGCACCTTCCACTGAGCTTCGAGCCTTCAAAAAAAAATTTTCCAGAAAGGACATGGCGGCGAGCCTCGCGCTCATTCAAGGTCTCATTTTTTTGGGGACCATCTCAAGGTGCACCATAGTGAAAAGTGGCATTTTTGACAAGTCTAAAGGAGCGAGGAAGCGAGCCGTCGGGGGAAACTTAGAATTTTTTCCTACTATGCTCAAAAGGGTCAAGATATCAAAAATGGCCCGCAAGCCCTAAAAGGATCACCAAAGTTTGTTTCAAGTCAAAGGGGTGGTGAGGCTGACCATCGGGGTAACTTACATTTTTGCTCCCAATATTTAAAGGATCAAAACATCAACATGGCTCAGAAGCCCAATGGAAGAAAGGTCAAAGCTTTCTCAAACCAAAGGTGGAGGTGCGGGCCTTTAGAGGAATTTCAATTTTTTTCCCTTTGTGGGAAAAGGAGTCAAAAGTAAAAGGGAAGTGTGGTTCCACCGGGACCCACATTGGGACACTTGTCGAAGCATTTTTCAAGGGCATAGATGCGGGAAAACTTGGAAAATTTTCCCTTTTCCAAAAAGAGGTGAAATGTTAGAATTTGGCTATGGTTCATTTGGGACCCACCTCAAGACACGTGTCGATCATTTCGAGGGAGGAGGTGCGGAACAAAATGTAAATTTTTTCCATTTTTCCTGTTGTAAAAAGTTAGAGGAAATCCCCAAGTATGCTTTTTTAAATTTGAATCTTGCACGTGGATGGCCCAAATTGAAAGTAAAGATCAATGGTAGCTAAGAGTCTCGAATCTGATTTTCCCCATTTTACCAAATAGGCTTGAAGTACAAGTCCTCATGATTTCTTGGTATCTCCTACATGCCCGAGTAGAGAGGGGAGTTAATGTTGATATTTGAGTTTGGTGGGGAGATCTAGAAGATGTCTTTCACCATTAAAATGGTCTGACTATCAAGCTCGATCCGATTTTTCATTTTTCTTCTCTCGAGAATGCAAGGAGCCAAATTCGATAGATTAAGGGTGGAAGTGGTTGGAAAATTGAAAGAGGAGTGATCTATAAGAGGAAGGAGTTGAATGCGGAGATATTTGATGAGATTTTCCCCTCAAGCACCTAGATACTTTTTTGTAGATCTGATCCCGAAATTGTGATCATGATCATGGAAAGCATTACACTCAATGTCTATATTTTTGGGGGAAAATATATTGTAAAATTTTATAAATGGAACAAATTTTTGTGTAAATGGTTCGAGTGTAGGGGTCGAGACTGATTTTTCTAATAGAAAGCTTGACAGAGCCCATCATTTTTTTTGAGAAGTTTTCTCTGAGAAGCTTTGTAGATATCTCTTTTCTCACAATTTTAATCGTGTCAAGGTGGTCGCGAGTATATAACTATTGACAAGTTCTAAGATTGTTCTAAATACTTTCCACTCGCTGAATAAATTTGACCAGATTCAACTTATTCCATGTTGTCTTGAGCAAAATGTCTCTATTTCATCTTTGAATGTATGTGGGTAATTGTTTCTTGATTCTATCACAATATTGTATTAGAATATGATTCAATCACACACGCCTCAATCCTTTGTGACAATTTAGTGGAATCTACAATTTCATATATCGAGATCTTTCACCGGAAGTGAAATAAACAATTTAAACTCACTTTTCTTTCATTTGTTTGATAGAGATTGTTTTTAAGCCTTTGGGTGTACCTTAAGGCGTGATTTGGCTTGGATTTTGATGCTTTATTGGGTTCTCTAACTCAAGCCTTCGTGTTAGAATATCATAGGTCAGTGTGAAAAGTGTTGATATGGGCCTCCATCAAGCAAGTATTCTCGGTTAAAGAAACATTTTAGTTGTCCCGTGGCATTCTCGTTTGTCAAACCTACCATTTTATAATATTTCTCAAGGATATGGCGAACCAAGTTCATCCCGCCTCACCTCCCACCAAAATTTTTATTTTAAAAACCAACTAATCCTACCCATACTACCCTGTTTTTCTGTTGTGTGTGCACAAATACATAGTTTCCATTACTAAAGCATGCGTAAAGAATCAGATTTCAAATGTCTTTAGTAGCTTGAACTTTGCTAAGAAAATATCTCCACTATCTAGAGTGACAACTCTTGTGAGAGTTAAATTTTTGCATTGATCATATTTTCTCGCAAGGTCTCTTTAACCTTATCATTAGGAAGGATATCTCCATCTCCTCCATAAACAACAAGCTACAAAAGGGTCCTCTTACCCCAAGGTTGAAAGGAACAACCTAAAATAATGAGGATAGATAAAATATTTTTGAGGGTGTTCTCCATTTCTCCACATTTGATCGACAGAGGCCGCTTAGATCTCATCCCTAGCTACAAAACAACTCACCATTATCTAATATATCTTTAGGCTTTCCACCAAACCAAAGGTTGATGCTACTCAAATTTGAAGGAGATTTAATTTGGATACTAACACCTAAGTGGCACCATCAAGTAAAGGATTACAGCTTCACAATCAATCCTCGTAAAACACTTCTTGATGCTCCAGTGTGCCGTGTGTAATTATTTCATTATTCACACCTAGTGCACCAACTTTCATTTGATAAATATGGGTAAAGAAAAGATAGAATCTTTCCATTTCCAGCTTTTAGAATTGACAGACATTTGACAAATCATATTTAGTGCATTTTCATAACTAAGGTTGAAATCCATAGTGGCCAATCCTGTTGATCTGATTTTTAAAGAGTACAATGTCTTAAAAAACTATCAAAGTCAGATTTGTTACCAATATTTGCATGTTTGGAAGGAAGAATATATTTATTTTCTAGGGATTCTACTAGAAAATTGTTTCCAGAGCTAGGGAAAGCAAAATCAGAATAAAGAAAATCTTAGATATTTGTGGGAGATTAGCAAACAAGAAGAGGGATTTCCATTGATGAAAGTGATCGGCCTATCATTGAAGAATACCATTCAAGTGAATCAATCAGTAGCCGCTTTGTGGAATTGAATTCTCCAAATGAGAAGGGCCTTTATTTGATTTTTAAAAAATTCTTCACATTCTCGCACTTGCCTTTTCCGAGCTTAATAGGGATTTCTAAGAGACAAGGCCTTTGAGGGATATCCATTTTGAAAATTATACTCCTATTTTCCAAGGACCCTCTCGCCCTTATCAATTTTTCACCCTCCAAGATCACCTCCTCGAATCAACATGGCCCACCCCCCCACCTGCACTTCCCTTTAGTCAGTAAACACCTTTAGACCTATAAATTTTGTGGGAATGAGTGGTTATCCAAATGTAGTGCCTCAAGATGTAAGGAATGATCACTAAAGTTCCAAGGAAACAACGCTATAACTAGTGATCAACATCTAAATATTTTTATCAATATGATGGAAGATTTTGAGATTGAACTCAAGATTTATATATTAAGTTGTTTATCCATACCTTGAAGAAGATGCCAGGACCGGTATAAATCTTTTCCGATAATTCCATTGATTCTTGATCGAGATGAGCAATGCATTTAGATTGCAAAGATGGTGATAGAATTGACCCTGCTTTTTTTAACCTCGAATTTGAAAACATCAAAAAGAATCCTAATGAGTCAAGATATGATTTCAACACAAGGTTTAATAAGACGTCAAGAGATTTCCCATTAGGATAAGACCTTGTGATGAATCATGTTTAATCAAATATTCTCGATGCATTTGATAATAAAAAGGATGCATACTACTTGAGGGATAAAAACCCTACAAATTTGAGGAAGTCTTTCACCATGGCTCTACAAATAGAGAACAACATCAAGGCAATTGTAAATCCTCTAAAAAGGGAGGGTGTAAAGTCTGGTTAACCTGAAAAACCTCAAACAAGCAAGGTCGCTGATTTGGAGAAGGTTGTGAAGACTTTAACAGGGGCACAAAGAAATTTTCACAGATTAGCCCGGGATGAGAAGGGAATTAGGTAGATCTCACTAGGTCAACATAAGCAACAAAGCCAAGACAGTTTTACAAATCACCAAATATCTAATGATAGAGGAAAAGGACTCGTTGGATTTTGAAATAGGAACTCCCAAGGCAAGAAAACAAAATGGTACCCGATCCTTTAGCTGTTATAGTTGTTGTTGTGTAGGAGACAAATGTCATTGATTGGTGTGACAAATTTTTCATCTCTCATGCTCCTTATGAAGAAGATCAACATGAGGAAGAAGAAGTCATGATGATGATTATGATGATGTTCCATGATGGGGTTGTTCCAATAGCTCACAACAAGGGGCAACTTCAACTAAGGTGATAAGTGCCTGGATCACTGCCACTTTTTAGGACTACATTCATAGGGTACCCATTCTTCCTCCCTCTCATACTTAATAACTAGGTACTATACAAGCTTTTGAATTTCGTAATAATGATTTTGAATATTTAAGGGCTTTAATGATAAAGATTATGATGAAGGAATTACATCCGAGGAAGACAAGCAGCATCGATAAATGTCATTGTTGCTCAAGAGAAGGAATATAACACAAGAAGTAAGGCTATCAAAGGGATATGGCCTTAAGCCAAGCCAAAATCTCCCTTACTTTAAACATTCCTAGAGAGGCTCCTAAGAAAGATGCATCTCACAAAATCCCCGCATTTCCAAACAAAAATCATACCCTCCTCATGCCCAAGCTATCAAAACTCATGTACCACCTAATGAGTGTGTTAGCTTTCCTTCCAATACTTCCTTACCAAAAATTTCCCATATGACATTGTCCATGTTTTAAGTCAAATCAAATTCTCTGCTCCAATTGTTGAGTTGCTTAGATTCTTGAGCACAAAAAGAGAGAATTTGAATACTTGGGGTTGAAAGAAGAGAAGACTTCCTAGGCGTAAATGTAACTATTGTGGAGAATCCTCCAATCATCAAGAGTTAGAAACACCGCCAAAGATTGGAGGAACTAGGTGAACCACCCAAGTCTATTTGGGAACATCTTTGGTGGACTCTTAGATGAATGTGGATCCATTCTTCACCACTTTTATCATTAAGGACAGATTATTGCATAATCGCATGTTTGATGCAAAGCATCGTCGTAATGTCATGCCTTTGGAAGTCATGAAGGAGTTGACTATATCAAAGTGATAACAACATATGGTAAGTGCACTACCATGGAATCTAGAGAGGTGATAATGGTGGGACGTGTGAAATGTTTGGTGGTGCAACTTGTTTTCTACCCATGTAAAAATTTAAAACTAAATGTTTTCATCGTTGACTACCCAACCAAGTGGGGCATGCTATTATCAATAAAATGGGTTACAAGTGTTAGTGGGAGTGTCCAAATGGATATATCCTATGCCACCATTCCAATTGAAGGTAGCCTTTTCAGGTTGTATGGAGAAAACTAGATGTTTCACCTTATTAAAGATCCCAACAATGCATCCTATGAATTATTATACACAAATGTTGATGCTAATAACTTTGTAGGATTTGCTGATGGTAAGGAGCACAAGATTGACGAATGCAAGCATCTTGAATAATCAGTGCTCTCTTTGACTCCATTGTTTGATGGAGCTTGCTCCAAGATTGGGAATGGTGCTAGTGTTGTTTTGCTTTCTCTAAGTTAGAAAAATTGTTTTTTCCTTCAAACTCAACTTTGAGTGCATGAACAACATTGTTGACTATGAGGCACTGTTTTTAGATTTAATAATTTCTTGGAAATATGGTGTCAAGGACATCATTGTCAAAGGAGATTAAAAATTAGTTATCAAACAAGTCAGAAATCGCATGCCACAAAGAATCAATAAATGAAACAAGATAAAGCATGCAGTTTGGGATTTCATTGAGATGTTTGATTCATTCAACATTGTGCATCATGATAGGAAGTTCAATGACTTGGCAGACAAACTTGTAGTGTTGGGGTCTCATTTTGATAATTGTACAGTGTCCCCATATTGTGAATATGATGTGGAAGTATTGACAAGACCCTCTATCCCTGACAATATTAAACACTACCGTGTTTTTGATGATGATACTTAGATCAAGATTTCTGCAAAACAAGGGAGAGTTTGTTGATCAATGCATTGATTTGGAGCCAATGGTATGTACAACAGAGGGAAAGGAAACCTTGTTTGGCAAGGGCATCATCCAGCTAAAGACCAATACCATTCCTAGAGGCCTGGTTGTTTTTGAGTTGAATTTTGATAATGTTGATCGCATTGTTACTGTGATGCATAAAAACATCGAGAGATATTGAGGAGCATTACCTTGGCACAAAGGAAAATCCAGGAAAAATTTGGTTAGGTAGCAATCTCAGTGAAGGAGGAGAACCAATCATACATCCAATTGTTGAAGAAATACCAAGATTGCATGGCTTAGACCTATTCTGAACTAAAAGCATACAGAGAGGACTTGTTTTAGCATGAAATTCCCTTGGAGTCTAATGCAAAACCATTTAGGTAGAAACAAAGGCCCATCAATCCACTCTTATTTCTCAAAATCAAAGAGGAACTGAAGAAGCTGAGAGATGGAGGGATTATTCAGCCCAAAATGTATTCTTCTTGGGTTACAAACCTAGTGCCAGTGAGAAAGAAGAATAGTGACATCAGGTTGTGTGTTGATTTCAACAATCTAAACAGAGCATCAATGAAGGATAATTATCCTTTACCAAATATGGAGAACATGTTGCGCTTAGTGATTAGTTCTGAGTTGCTTTCCATCGTGTATGGTTTCTCCTGGTTATAACCAAGTTGTGGTGAAGGAATCAAAAAGGATCAAGATAGCCTTTACTACTCCTTAGGGGACCTATGTTTATGTCAATATTCCCTTTGGTCTGATGAATGTTGGAGCCACCTTTCAAAGAGCAATGGATGTTGATTTTGATGTTTACATAAATGAGTTTATTGTAGTTTATCAAGATGATGTAACCGTATTTTCAAGAAGAGAAGTGATCACCGTCGCACTTGGAGAAGATGCTAATAAGAAGTAGAGAATATGGCATCTCACTCAATCCAAATAAGTTCCATTTTGGAGTGCAGAAGGTAAAGTTGATTAGTCACATTGTGTCACAAGGAGTGATGATTGATCCGTAAAGAGTAGAGGCCATCAAGAAGGTCCCTATTCTAAGAACCAAAAAGTGGATTCAGTCTTTCTTTGGGAAGATAAACTTCATTAGAAGATTCATATAAAATTTGGTGAGTTGACCATTCCAATCACTTCCATACTCGAAGAAAGGCTAGGTCATGAAATTGGATTAGGCTTCCATCCAAGATTTCAAAGTGGGATCAAGGAGGCATTAAAGCATGCCCCTGTTTTAGCAGCTCTAGATTATAAGAATCCTTTCCAACTATTTTCCCGTGTCTTTGTAGAGAACACTATTTCTTTTATCTTGCTATAGTTAGATGATGAAGGGGCCGAGAGGCCAATTTCCTTTTTCGCAAGGCCTTGTAGGGGGCTAAGCTGAAGTACACTATCATGAAAAATAGGAATATGCCTAGAAAAGCAAAAAGGTTTTTAAACCTTACATTCTAGGTTTTAAAGTGGTTGTTTATTTTCCCACACCATGCTGAAGGACATCTTGTCGAGATGAAAGTATCAAGAAAAATATGCATGTGGGTGAAGAAGTTGTAAGAATATGATATAGATATCCAAACCACAAAGTTGGTAAGAGGTTTGGGCTTGGCTAAGCTTATGCCTTAGAGTAACTTGCAAAATATTGATGTAAATGAGGTAGAAGAATAAATGGAAGGTGTATTTGAAAGTTTGATAAATTTTGAGTGGTACAAGGATGTATTTTTATATCTCGACATTTATACCGCCATGAGAATTTAAGTAAGAACCATTAAAGGGCTCTTAAGTTGGCCTCCAAGAAATATGTCATTACTGATTATGGGTTAGCTTGGAAGAACCAAGAGGGAGTCCTCTTGAGGTGCATTACCAAAGAAGAATCCCCAAGATAATTGTTAATCTCCATGGAGGACTTTGTGGGGAAAATTTTTCTGCAAGAGTAATAAGACACAAGATCCCGAGGGCTGGTTATTGGTGGCCAAATGTCTTCAAGGATACAACTCTTTTGGTTAGAAGATGTGAGAGTAATTAATGCTTCTCTCGGAAGACTAAAAGGTTTAGGCTCCTTCCTTTATAGCCTCAGTATCAATTGAAGCTCCATTTAAGCAATGGGGAATGGGTTTCATTGGTGAGATTTTAGACCCTTCAAGTGTTGGCCATAAGTGGATTCTTGTAGTCACTGATTACTTCACCTAGTGGGTGGAGGAAATCCCCACCAAGAAGGCAACATACCAAATTGCCATGGATTTTTTGTTGAACCATATCATCTCAGGTTTGGGGTGCAAGTCAAGAGATCATTGCAATGACAATGCCATGATATTTAGAGCTAAACCTTTAGTGGAAATGTGCAAGGAGTATGGGATCAACTTGACATATGCTTCCAATTCGAATCCCCAAGGAAATGGACAAGCTGATTCTAGTAATAAATCTTTTTTTGAAGCTTATCGAGGAACATTAGAGCGAACAAGAGAAAGTGGGGTGAATAGGTTGAAGTTTTCTATTTGGGAAGATATGATCAATGTCAAGAGGGTCACTAGAAATATTCTATTTCAGTTAGTATATGGGACTAAGGCCCTATTGCCCCTTCATATGAAACTATCTTCATATGAGTTCATTCAACAGTTGGAGGATGGGGAGGTAAGTCCTTATGATTCTCACATTAACCATATTATTGAGCTTGATGAAGAAAGGAGGGCATCCCACCATAGGCATGTAAAGTTCAGAGAGAAGCAAAAGAATTTATTTAACAAGAAGGTCACTCCCAGAGCTTTGAATGTTGGAGATCTTGTGCTATTATGGGATAACAGGATGAAGATAAGGGCAAGCATGGTAAGTTGGACTCATTATGGATGGGACCTTACTCCATTAATATCAAGATTGGTGAACATACCTTCTTCCTCAATGACTTAGATGGTTAATGCTCAAATTTCTTGTTAATGGCAGCATTTGAAGCATTTCTTATATTGCTTCCCATGAATCAAGGAACAAATCTTGTGTACAAGTGTATAGCTTGTTGTTTATTTCTTTTCTTTTGTATTTTTGTTCTTTTGGTCCTCGGTGACTTTTTTTTGTTAGTTTCTCTGTTTTATTTTTTTGGAGGAGGCTCTTTTTCTTTGCTCGCAAGTTGACTTCGTTACCCAATGGATATTTTTGGCACTTGGTCTACCATTTCTCTTGTGGCACTCATGGGGAATGCCCATCCCGAGTTGATCCGATGTTGGTGCTCAAAATAATCTCACCATAGTTTGCCTTTAGAAATGTATCGATTCACACCTTCTGTCATTCTCTACTTCCCCGTGTTGTGCTTGGTTAATCTCTATTACCATTTTTAATCTGCTCCAGATCATAGATCAATTATGGGTCCACCGTTTTCTCCGCGTTTCTTTGTTCGTATGGAAAAGGTCTATAATTTGGGTCTCCCATTCTCTGTTCATCTAAAAAATCAAGTTCTCCCATATTTTCCATTCACCATAGTCGGATTTGTCTTCCTTGTTGTTTTTTCCTAAATACTTGAGGAAAAATGAGTTGATGTATCTCTCTCAGGAACATATTTGAGCCTTGTAAAATTTCTAAATTATATTTCCTTGGAGAAATTTTCATTTTCAAGATCAAATGATCATTTTTTTGTATTTTATGATTCGACGGTCATTTCTCTTGGTCAAATTTACATCCTTGCATCAATAGGGGATGGTGGCTTGGCATGGGTACTTCAAAATTTCTACGAATCACCTCAACTTAAAAATGTGTCCACGTGGAAGAATGATACTCATTTGAAGATTCCATTTTGGATTGGCCTTGGAGTAATGCTAGGAGGACATGTCGATATTTCCGCTACTTTTCCTAGACTTAGACAATTTGTTGTGTAGCTAAAATTTTTGGTAGAAACAAGAACACGTGGTGAGCTCACACTCGCTCGTAGTCTTAAACTTGGGCACCATTTTTAAGAAGCACCAGGAGGACACTTGGAGGCCTCCGCTCACTTTTCATTTTTCTTGGAATTTTCAACGGCAAAAGGAGATCGCATCGAAGCATGACACTTGGCACCTTCCACCGAGCTTCAAGCCTTCAAAAACATTTCTGTGCCAGACACATGGTGAGCATGTGCTCATTCAAGGTATCATTTTTGGGGACAATCTCAAGGTGTGCCATAGTGACATGTGGATGTTTGACAAGTGAAAAGGAGTGGGGAAGTGTACCATGTTAGGAAATAAGAAATAAAATATGCGAATAATCCCTCACGTAATTGCAACAAGAGAAACTAATATGCAGAAATTATTATAGATCTCAAATAAAATTGTAGAATAAAATAACACAACACAAAGAGATAGTATTTAACGTGGTTCACCCAATTTGGGCTACGTCCACCAAGAATCACTTGCTCAGATTTTATTACAAGCCACCACTCTCTCAATACAATACCCAGATCCATTTGGAGCTATGCTCAACAAACTCTACAGAATTCACACCCGAATTCAAAACACATCTGCAATACATTTGCTTGTCCATCTATCATATGCATAAGACCATATAAATATACAATTGCTTAAGTAGTTTTACAAAACCATGGGTATAAAACCATGGGCAAAACCCGTCCTATAAACCTATGGGTCAAAAACTCGCCCATCCGAGAAAAGCACGTTTCCCGATATTTCGTGCACTTTTTCGAGGCCAAAAATTTACGCCGATTTTTTTTTTTTTTTTTTCGGGGCGAGGATACATGAAAAGTGTACAATACTCTTAGTGTACAGTATTCAATACTTTCACACATGAAAATAGGCTCCACAACCTAACAATCTCCCACTTGGAGACTAGTTTTCCTCTGAGCAAGCTTCTCAACCCTTCACTAGTTTCTGAAGACCAACCAAAGCTGAACACAACTTTAGTTTTTCCCTTGTGACCACCTTGGTCATCATGTCTACAGGATTCTGACTGGTATGAATCTTCTCCAAATTCAACTTCTCTTCCTCCAAAGTTGTCCTGATGAAATGATACCTTAACTGTATATACTTTGTCCTAGAGTGGAAAGCAAAGTTCTTAGCTAGGTGTATAGCACTCTGACTATCACTATGCAGCTTACATTCCTCCTGCTTATGCCCCAACTCCTCAAGAAATTGTTGTAACTAAATCATCTCTTTTCTTGCCTCTATGGCAGCAACATACTCAGCCTCTGTGGTTGACAAAGCCACCAGCTTTTGTAGTCATGAAATCCAGCTCACTGCTGTCCCACCTACAGTGTAAATATAACCTGATGTGCTCCTCCTACTGTCTACATCTCCACCATGTCTCGAATCTACATAACCACGTAAAGTATTGTTTGATCCACTATAGCACAAAACTATCCCCATGGTCCCTCTCAAATACCGAAGGATCCACTTTACTGCTTGCCAATGCTCTTTACTTGGATCACTCATAAATCTACTCATAACTCCCACTGCATGGGCAATATCATGCCTAGTGCACACCATAACATACATCAAACTACCAATTGTTGATGAGTAAGGTACCTTGAACATTTTGTTCCTCTCTTGCTCTGTCTTGGGACATTGCTCCTTTGACAACTTGAAATGGCCTCGCCAAAGGAGTCCCAACTAGTTTAACATCCCGCACATTAAACCTCTCCAAGACCTTCTTAATGTACTCTTATTTCCCGCATGTTTTTACCTATAACCAACATGTCATTAACATAAAAACATAGGATAATACAGCTTCCATCCTCAAATTTCTTTGTATACACACAATGGTTAGAATGACATCTGATATAACCTCGCTCCATCATGAAGCTATCAAACTTCTTATACCATTGACGTGGAGCTTGTTTCAAGCCATACAAGCTCTTTTTCAGTTTGCACACCATCTCCTCTTTACCTTTGACTTCATATCCTTCTGGCTGCTGCATATATAGCTCCTCCTCCAAATCACCATGGAGAAATGCAGTCTTTACATCTAACTGTTCTAAGTGCAAGTCTTCTGCTACCACTATTCCAAGAACAGTTCTGATAGAAGTCATTTTTACTACAGGAGAAAAAATCTCATCAAAATCTATACCTTTTTTCTGTGCAAACCCTTGACCACCAACTGGGCCTTGATCTTTTCTTGCCTCCTTCTTCCTCTTTGACACCGAACACCCACTTATTCTCGTAATGCTCTTTTTCCTTTGGGTAGCTTTACCAAATCCCATGTCTGGTTCTCCATGAGAGCCTGATGCTCCTCATCCATGGCTTTCTCCCACTTCTTCCTGACATCTACTTGCATTGCTTCATCAAAGCTCTCTGGTTCTCCACTATCAGTGAGTAATAAATAATAAAGAGAAGGAGAAAAAGTTCAGGTTCTCTTCTTACCATAGAAGACCTCCTCAATATAGGAGTTTGGGGTTCCCAAGGGGGTTCCTGAACTAATTCATGTGTCACTTTCCCATCCGGAAGATCCTCTACCACTGCATATTCTTTCTTGGATTCTTCCCTGTTTTCCTGCAACTGTTGCTTATACATGACTTTCTCATTAAAGACCACATCCCTAGATTGAATGATTTTCTTGTCCTTAATACTCCAACATTTATATCCAAAGTCATCACCACCATAACCAATGAAAGTATATTTTTTTGATGTAGCCTCTAGCTTAGTCCTATCATCCTTGTCTATGTGAACAAACACCTCACATCCAAAGACTCTAAGAAATGAATAATCAAATTTCTTACCATACCAAGCCTCCTCAGGTATGCCTCCATCCAATACACTTGAGGGTCCTCTGTTTATCAAGTACACACTGTTGTGCTCACCGATTATGCCCAAAAAGAAAGAGGAAGACCTGCATGTAACCTCATGATCCTAGCACATTCCATTATTGTTCTGTTCATCCTTTCTGATACCCCATTCTACTGCAGAGTTCTTGGAATCATCTTTTTCCTGCAGATTCCATTCTTAGAACAATAATAATCAAATTCATTGCTGCAATACTCCCTCCATTATCTGACCTGAGACATTTTAGCTTAAGACCTGTTTCATTCTCTACCAAGGCTTTCCATTTAACAAAAGTGTCAAATACATCAGATTTGTTTCTAATACAATAAACCCAAACTTTCCTTGTTGCATCATCAATAAAAGTAACATAATAACTTGAACCCCCAAGAGATGATACCTGAGCTAGCCCCCACACATCAGAATGCACCAGCTCTAACTTACTCTCTTTCTTTGTAGGTCCAACCTTGAGAAACCTTACTCGCTTCTGTTTCCCATATATGCAGTTCTCACAGAAATCGAAACCTGTTTCTGTATATCCAGGTAAATTATTCTTTATGATGTTCATGCCCTTATGGCTTATATGACCGATCCTATAGTGCCATAATGTTGTATCTCGCATCCAAGCCACAAGATTACAATCATTAGTACTATCGGTGGTTAAATACAAGGTTCCAACCTTCTTACCTCTTACCACCACAAGAGCACCCTTGGTAACCTTCCAAGATTCTTCTATAAATATCACAATACAACCATCACTTCCTAACTTCCCTCGTCGATATCAAATTTCATCTTAATGTAGGCACATGTCTCGACATCCTTCAATAGCCAAGTATTTCTATTCTCGCATCTTAACCTCGAATGTAACCTTTTCCAACTATTTTACAAGGATCATCATCACCAAGAAAAACATGCCCAAAATCTCCTTAAACATAATCAACAAAATAATGCCTATGTGGAGAAGCATGGAAAGAAGCCCCTGAATCTAAAACCCAAGATTCAATAATATTGTGCAAAGAAAGAATCAAAGCATCCTGACATACATTACCCATTGCCACATTTGCCTCCTTGTTTTCTTCTTGTTGTTTCTTCTTATCCCAAGCTCCCAACAAATTCTTCGTTTGCATGCCTGTGCTTTCCACAATTCTAGCATACAATCTTGTTCTTGGATTTTGACCTTGCCCGATCTTTTGATTTTCCACGGTTTCCTCTATTCTTCTGTCTCCCTCTAGTTTCCACTGTCAAAGCATTCCCTAAAGTAGAAGATTCCCCAGAGCTTTTTCTTCGCATTTCCTCGCTTAGAATCACCCCTACAACATCCTCAAACTTCAACTTCGAGTTAGCTGGAACCGAGTTACTTACCGCCATTACTAGGCTATTCCAACTCTCAGGTAAAGAGCACGAATTAATAAAGCCCTAACTTCTTCATCAAATTCTATTGTAACTGAAGCTAGCATATTCACTACCGTATTGAAATCATTTAAATGATCTCATATCGAACTATTCTCGAGACATCTTCATATTAAAAACTTTTTCATTAAAAATATCTTATTAGAGGTAGAGGGTTTTTCATACAACTTCCCTAATGCATCCATTAGATCTTTTGTAGTCTTTTCCTTTGAAACATTAAATAATACCGAAGATGCAAGACACAAATTTGGATTGTCCCAAGTTCTTTCCTATCAAGTAAATCCCATTCCGCATCTGTCATACTCGAGGGTTTGTTCACCTTCTTAGAAAACATAGTATAAAGATCCTTTTGATAAAGGTAATCTTCCATCTGCATCTTCCAAAGACTCGAAATTCTGCCCGTTGAATTTATCAACCGTAGATCTTCCTTCATCTCCATAGCTCCCACTCAAGCTAAAAACTTTCCTACGATTCAACACTTTAAGAAACCAAACCAAAGCTTGGATACCAATTGTTAGGAAATAAGAGATAAAATATGCGAATAATCCCTCACAGAATCGCAATAAGAGAAACTAATATGCGTAAAATTATTACAGATCTCAAATAAAAGTGTAGAATAAAATAACACAACACAAAGAGACATGTATTTAACGTGGTTCACCCAATTTGGGCTACGTCCACCAAGAATCACTTCCTCAGATTTTATTACAAGCCACCACTCTCTCAATACAATACCTAGATCCGTTTGGAGCTATGCTCAACAAACTCGTACAAAATTCACACCCGAATTCAAAACACATTTGCAATACATTTTCTTGTCCATCTATCATATGCATAACACCATATAAATAGACAACTGCTTAAGTAGTTTTACAAAACCGTGGGTATCAAAACCATGGGAAAAACCCGTCACATAAACCTATGGGTCAAAAAAATCGCCCATATGAGAAAAACACGTTTCCTGATATTTCAGTGCAATATTTCGAGGCCAAAAATTTGCACCAATTTTTTTTTTTCTGGGGCGAGGATACATGAGAAGTGTACAATCTTCAACACTTTCACACATGAAAACAAAGGCTCCACAACCTAACATACCATTAAGGGAAACTTAGAATTTTTGGCTCTTATGCTCAAAATGGTTAAGATATCAAAAATGGCCCATAATCCCAAAAAGGATCATTCAAAGTTTGTTTCAAGTCAAAGGGACGGAAGGCGGACTATCGGGGCTAACTTACATTTTTTCCACCTAATATTCAAAGGATTAAAACATCAAAATGGCCCACAAGCCTGATGGAAGAAAGGTGAAATATTTCTCTAGTCAATGGCGGCAAGCGTGCCTTCGAGGAAATTTGGAAAATTTTCCCTTTGTAAGAAAAAAAATTACAAAATTAAAAAGGGAAGCACGGTTACATGCTTTATGAACCACATTGGGATACATGTCAAAAGCATTTCTCCAATGCGGAGCTACGGGAAAACTTGGAAAAATTTCCTTTTCCAAAAAGAGGTGAAATGGCAAAATTTGGCCGCGGTTCCTTTCGGAACCCACCTTAGGACACGTGTCGTGCCTCTTGAGGGTGGAGGTACAAAACAAAACATGAATTTTTTCCATTTTTCCTAAAGTTGTAAAAATTCAAAAGAAAACCCTAGGTCTATTTTTTTAATTTGAATCTTCCACGTGGACGACCAAAATTCAAAGTAAAGATCAATGACATATGAGATTTTGAATATGATTTTCCTCCATTTTTCAAACACGCCCGGAAGTGCGAGTCTTCATGATTTTTTGGTATCTCCAAATGCCGTGGTAGAGAGGGAGTTAATGTTGATATCTAAGTTTGTGTAGAAATTACTCGATCTAATACACAGATTACATGAAATAGCTACATGCATAATAATTGAAATCAATAACTCTATATTATATTTTTATTAATTCACTATTTCAATACACTCCATTATATAGAGATGTATAATGACAATCCTCACAACAACCTTTGTCTTCATATACAACTATACACCCATATGGTTTCAACCTCTCACCAATATAATAATAAAACAATACTAATTGTTTTATTATTCTAACTTACTAACTTACCACATACTAACCACATTTTACATTTACTATTTACATTTACATAGTAAATGTACTTTCACTAATTTACCATAATAATAATTACACATGTAATTATTATTCACCCATACAAATGGAGCACTAAGATATATTTCCTAACATTCCCCCCCTTAGTGTGAACATGGGGAAAACTTGCCTTTGTACTTGCACTTACTTTCATGATCTGATGATTTTATAGGATGATCATAAACCTAATAGATGGTTTTTCATAGGGTTGACCATAAACCGAAAATGATGGTTTTGCAACTGGTTTACCACAAACCAAAAGGGTGATGGTTTTGCATAGGGTTTACCAACAACCGAAAATGGTGGTTTTACAAGTGGTGTACCACAAACCAAAAGGGTGATGGTTTTGCATAGGGTTTACCAACAACAAAAATGGTGGTTTTACAACTGGTGTACCACAAACCAAAAATGAAGGTTTTTAAGTGGTTTACTTACAACCACATCATGATATGTCAATTACTATTATTAGCCCTCATCACATCTCACCGCAGGGAATAACATAGGAAATTCTCGTTAAAATCGATGCTCATACAAACACGTAAAAGCCGACATACTGGAAATGGAACCTTTTAATCATGTTCCCCCTCAATGTGAAATTTCCTTTATTTTGAAAACCACAATAGGAACAATGCAACCAAACACTCGCCAAAAATACAAAGAAACAACAGAACACACTTTGTATAAAAAAATAATCACCATAATCGATACGCCCATGTCGTTGGTGATCGTGATGAGAGGTCGCCAATGACCTCCAACCTCCCAGTGCCTCCTTCCTCCAAGAAATTCACTTAGTATATAAATTATTCATAATTATAGTCACTTTCATTTGTTATTTGTTCATCTCTAGTTTCCCATTCTATAATTTTGCTTACATCTATAGGTTCTTTTTCGTTTCCATCTACTATCTTCCATAGATTTTTATTCATTAATCACAGTGCTGATTTTTACTCCATGTATGGAATTTAAGCCTATTAAATTTATATAATGGTGTATCCATTTTATTGAATCTAAATATCCAAAAAATTTGAATGTAGATTTGAATTACCTTTGATTCTCTAATTTCTTCAAAAAAACAAATGATCAATGTGTTGTATAGTAAATTACATGTTTCTCCCAAACTACGAACTGGGTTTTGCTAAAATTTCTAGTGTAGCTTTTGTGTAATAGATCGTTCCACACGTAAAATTTTGGAGAAACCTAGATCGCGAAACAAAATTTACAAGATATTTTTTAAACAGATTTAACTCTCTCTCGTACCAAATGTAGAAGTTACGTTGATCTAATACAATGATTACATGAAATAGCTACACAGATAATAATTGAAATCAATAAATCTATATTATATTTTTATTAATTCACTATTTCAATACACTCCATTATATAGGAGATGTATAATGATAATCCTCACAACAACCTTTGTCTTTATATACAACTATACACCCATATGATTTCAACCTCTCACCAATATACTAATAGAACAACACTAATTTTTTTATTATTCTAACTTACTAACTTACCACATACTAACCACATTTTACATTTACTATTTACATTTACATAGTAAATGTACTTTCAAGAATTTACCATAATAATAATTACACATGTAATTATTATTCACCCATACAAATGGAGCACTAAGATATATTTCCTAACAATTTGTTGGGGAGATCTAGAAGATGTCTTTTTCCATTAAAATTGTCTAACTATCGAGCTCAATCGATTTTCCATTTTTCTTTTCCTGAGCATGCAAGGAGCTATATTTGATAGATTAGGGGCAGAAGTGGTTGGCGAATTGAAAGAGGAGTGATATACCAAAGGAAGGAGTTGAATGTGAGAGATATTTGATGAGATCTTCCCCCTCGAGCACCTGGAGACTTTTTACAGATCTGATCCCGGAAATTGCCATCATGATCATGACAAGCATTGGTGCACTCAATGTCTAGATTTTCAGGGGAAAAAATCTATTGTAAAATGTTATAAATGGCACGAATTGTTTGTGAAAATTGTTGGAGTTTTAGGGGTCGAGACTGATTTTTGTAATAGAAAGCTTGACAGAGCCCATACTTTTTGAGAAGTTTTCTAAGAAGCCTGTATATATTTTTTTGTATCAAGTTTAATTGTGTTAAAGTGTTTGTGAGTGTACACCATTCACAAGCTCTAATATTTTTCTAGAAACTCTCCCCTTCTGAAAAATTGTATCAAATTTGAGTTATTCCATGTTGTCTTGAGAAAAATGTGTCTGTTTCATCTTTGAATGTATGCGGGTATTTTTTTCTTGTTTTTGTCGCAATCTTGTATTAGAATCTGATTCAATCACATAGGTCTCAATCCTTGTGACAATTTAGTGGCATTTGCAATTTCATATATCAGAGAGCTTTCACCGGAAGTTAAATAAACGATTTAAACTCACTTTTCTTTCATCCGTTTGATAGAGATTGTCTTTAAGCCTCTGGGTGTAAATTAGGCGTGATTTGTCTTAGATTTTCATTCTTTGTTGGATTCTCTAACTTGATCCTTTGTATTATAATCGCATAGGTTGGGTTAAAAGTGTTGATCTGGGTCTCCATCAAGCACATATTCTCGTTAAAGAAACACTTTAGTTGTCCCGTGGCATTTTTTGGTCAAACCTACCATTTTGTAATATTTCTCAAGGATATAGTGAACCAAGTTCATCCTGCCTCACCTTGCCCCAAAATTTTTATTTAAAAAAACAACTAATCCTACCCATACTACCCCTATTTGTCTTGTGTGTGCACAAATGCTTAGTTTCCATTACCAAAGCATGCAAAAACAAAATCAAGATTTCAAATGTCTTTAGTAGCTTGAACCTTGCCCAGAAAATATCTCCACTATCTAGAGTGACAACTCATGAGAGTTATATTTTGTTGCATTGATCATATTTTCTCCAAGGTCTCCTTAACCTCTTCATTAGGAAGGATATCTCCATCTCCTCCATAAACAATAGGCTACAAAAGGGTCCTCTTACCCTGGTTGAAAGGCACAACCTAAAATAGTGAGGATAGATCAAATCCTCTTGAGGGTGCTATCCATTTCTCCACATTTGAGTGACAGAGGGCCAGTTAGATCTCATCCCTGGCTACAAAACAACTCACCATGATCTAATTTGTCTCTAAGCTTCCTGTCAAACCAGTGATGTTACTTAGACTTTGAAGGAGAATCAATTTGGATACTAACATTATGCACTAAGCACCAACTACAACTAGCCTTGGATGATCTCCAACATCTATCATATCAGATTTAAATTTTCACTCACCAAATCTGGAAGCTCCCTAACCAACTCTAGAGGTTCTCACAATAGCTCTGGAGGTTCCTTCGATAGCCCCGTAGTTAAATATTATATATTTGGAGAATGATATTAAAGATAAATATATGAATACTAGAGATATAGAGATGAGCATAACTCCAAGGATGGTTTGAGAAGCATTCCTATCTAAATTTGAAATCATTATGAAAATATATATTTCCATAAGTGTTTTTTTACTTGTAATATACAAATTATCAATATTAATTTTGATCCTCATAAAAAAAAAAAGAGATTAAAATTATTTGTTAGATTTAGATAATATGTCTCCATATTTTGTGGAGATTAGTGATTTATGGATAGGTTGAAATCTTAGTTTATAAGATTTTATTAATATGTATGCCTTAAAATAGTGAGTGGGTTGGAAGCATTAAATTATAAATGCAACATCCCTTATGAAGGAATGTAACCTCCATTATTATGATTAATTCATTTTGAGGTTTTGTTAAATGCAATGTGTAAATAAGTCTTGATTAAAATCCTCTTCTAGGGAATGAGTTGGCTACTCATTCCAAGGTTGAGGATCTATGTGACTATGTTTATTTCTTCATTTTGTAATTATATTTTTTTATTTTATTTATTTGTACCATGTAACTATTCATTTAGTATATAGTTGGTTTTAAACCTACATGTCTTTTATACATTCAATATTTCTTTTAATTCAGCAATTTAGTTTCCTCTAAGTGTGAAATTTAATTTCCTACAAGTTTGTTTCAATTTTTCCAGGTGTGAGTTATAATTATTTCATGCATATTTCAATTCCTACAAGCATGTTTCAATTATTGCAAGTCTATTACCAATTATTTCAAATGTGCTTTTCAATTATTGTAAATGTAAATTTGGCATAAGGGAATATTTTTCATACATCTCTCTCGTATTGCAAAGAAACCCTAGAAACCATCCTGGATTGAAATTATTTAGTGATGAGGATTGAAGACACCTCGTCAAAGTTAAAATTCATTGAAGATATCTCATATTGCATTGATTTACTCATCTAACTCATGAGAGAATCATCAACCATGATAAATATTTCATGGTGTCTACATCCATTTCAATATTTTCATGCATAGGAAACACAAATACTTTCTTTTCATTTGAGAAATACATCCTAATTTATTAGTATAAAAATGTTATTAGGTATTGGAATCCATATGAATTGTGAGATTCATTTAGAGGAGAGCATGTAAATGATGCCACTATCATCAATAGTGATGGTTTGTATTTTAACTTTATCATCATTGTCACGTGGAAGAATGAAGCAATATATTGAATGGTTAAGGGGAAACTGATAGATCGATAGAGTCCACTATGAAAGACCTATCAACTAGGACAAAATGATTTCATTCCTCCATCCTCTACTTTAGATCATTGAAGTCAATGTGCTCCAAGTTGTTATCTCCAATAACTGGATACACAAATACCATATTTTAAATGGGATCATATCTCAACTTGTGGAATTTTATCATGTTAATTTTTTGTTTCACAAGACTTATAATGATGGTAGGATTTGATGGTGTAAGTTAAATTATATTCTTAGATAGTTTTTAAAAATTAAAAAATTGAATGGTTTTTAATGGTTTAAGCGAAAATCGAAACTATATTCGGGATTTTGCAGAGTAAATAAAATCCAAATTGATGATACTAATTTCATTGGAAATTTATTTCCAATACTATGAGACTCTTTTAATTTTGTGAAAATCCCTCATTGGAATCAATGGGAAATGGAAAAAAATTTCTAGTTGAGGAGCAAGCTTGCAAAATAAATATAAATGAAGGATGTTGAAAACTTCAATCCTTCATTTTAGGGAGCGATGATAATCCAAAATGATTTATATTTTATGTGTTAGAGAGGTGTTTTGTAGGGGAACCAATTCTCCAAATTTTGTGAATATCCTTTGCAGTGTTTTATAGAAAGCTATGACACCATTTTTTTTTATAGAGTTTCCTAAGTGTTTTTAGAGGAATGAGTGCTTTTTCTCCTAACCAATATATATATCCATCACAGAAAATATTCATTGCTCATAATGGAAATTTTAGTTAGGGGATTGTTAGAAAATAAATAAAATTGAATTAATTAACAATACAAATCGGCCATGTTTATTTATACATTTAATAGAGGATACCAATGGAAAATGCACGAGGTGGAAGGTGAATAGCCATGTTTAAAAATGTAAGATTCAATGTTTCCCTCCTAAGGAATTTTTTTGACAAATGTGACCTTGAAACATCATCTTATTTTAATTATGGTACTAATTTTTAGTCACCATATTGTTGAGTCGTGACATGTCCTTTCTGCTTTTGTGGCAAGGATGATGTCTAGATTTTTAGAATCATTAAAAATATACGTGCTCTCATTGCCAAAATTATGGATGAAGAGGTGATCTTAGTATTCTCATGCAATCAGAAACAAAAATTTTGGGGGCATTATTTATTGTGTTCATCATATACATTGTAGCCTTCTTCGAGCTTGGCATGACTCTTGTCTGTCTATAACTTCATGATTAAAAAAATTCGGTGAAGCTTGTTGGCTATTTTTAGTTAGTTTTTTCATTGATTTCAAATCCAACTATCTAATTTTTTTCATGAGGTCATATAGGTCTTTATGTGGTGTTGTTCAATGGTCAAGTATGAAGGTTGAATAGTAGTGTCATGATTTGGTGAAATCTATGGTATTCGGAGCATCATTTTCTAGTCATAGTCATAGTCTCGAGTTCTTATAATTTGGTCAAAGGTTTACATGATCTTAATACGGTGTGATATAGGTGTCTAAGTGTCTCCAATGTGTCAACATGGTCAGTTCATGGGTTGGCATTGTCGAGTCATGTTATTCTAGGCCTATTCCAGTCCCGGGGCATCTAGAATTGTATGGAGGTATGTGTTTCGGAGTTGATTAGTCTTATTGAATTATGGTAGCAGAATTGTGGTAGTTTATATGAAGTGTAGAAGGCTTATCATTTATCATTTCAAAGGTATAATATAGGTATGATTTCCTTGGGAAGTAAGAACATGAAGAAAAACTAAGTTGATTTAGGTAAGTCTTAATCAATAGAGAGTTTGAGGAATATTTGAACTATATGGTGATCATGGATAGTTAGAGGATGTTATCATGATGCTTCATGACAAGTTTCAAGTCAAAGCGAAGAAAATTTTGCAAGATATAGAGATTTATGAAAATCTAGGTTGTGAATTATTTTCTTTGCATGGGACACAAATATTTTGGGGGATGTTTACACATGGAACTAAGAAGGTTTAGAAAAAATAATGAGGTGGTTTTATCATCACATTTTTATCAATGATCGTTAAGAAGATAAGTTTCTTTGAAACTCTAACTCAAATCGACTTAGATAAAAATTAGTATACTAAGTCTATTTTGATTCCTTTTGGACACATTATGATGAGAGGTTTTAGAGGAATTCTCCATATTTCTAGAAAAGGTATATTAGAGCATGTTACTATGTGTCCCCCACTCAAAAACGCATGTTTTTGAAGATGTTTAGATTATGGGAAAAATATCTAAAGAAGGTGATGACTAAACTGAATTTTTTTTATCAAGGGATTTTTGTATATTTGCATGATAGTTTTAGATCATGTTTGAAATCCTAAAGGGAAAATTATGACTTATTTATGAGGACTAGTTTTTGGGATAGTTTCAAGAAATCTATTGTAAATGTGGAATTTCAGGAGCTACATATGAATTTAAGAATTGATTAAAGTTTTGTTTTGATCTTGGTTAAAAATAGTTCTAATAATTTATCACACTTGTGTTTTGGATGATAAATGAAAAAATCATGACATGTTCTTTGAGGCTAAAATATAAAGGATGTCTAGTTAAGACGCATCTTGAGTTGCTTCATGAGGTTTATGATTGTTTTGATCTTATTCATGCTTTTGAAGGTTTCTCAATGATTATAAAACTTTTCTTATGGTTTTCCATGCTTTGGTTAAGATTTGATATGATTTTAGAGGTGAGGGAGAAAGTTGACCTCACGGCTAGTTCTTGAGTCCTAGAAACCTAATGAGTAATTTATGAGATAGATCTAGTTGAAGGCCTTTAAATTATAGTTTGAAGGAAATGTAAGATGTTATGGAAAGAGGATTTAAAGGAATTTATAATGGTATATGGATTTTTGTAGATGTTGATATTTTATAGAACATCCATCTCAATTTTTAAGGATAAGGTTGTTTGTTTCTCAAGACATGTTTTATTTCGCTAGGAAATGGAGGTAGAAGACACATGAGATGGATTAGTTGATGATTTATATCATTTGTAGAGTGAAGAGGCATTATATTTTATTCCTAATGATGGAATTTGGAGGTATTGAAAGTGGAAGAAAGGGTGAAAACTAGTTGAGTTTCTAAACTAATTTCTAGTTAGCTCGAGTTTGATAAAGAGGAAAGGTTGTGTGGTTTGCATGTATAGATCTTTAATGAGATATAGAAAGCATGGATGATTTATAAAGGATTAGGGATTTCTAATGATTATTAAATTCCATAGTTGATATGTTCTTGGTTGATCTAGAGCATAAAGGTGAAGACTGCAAGCGTGGAAACATATGTTTTGTGAAGGAATATAAGCCTTCTTAAGTGAGCTATGAAGAATTTGATTGGTGAAAACTATTCTATGAAAATGTATGTAATATTTTATTTCATATTTCACATGTTTTATGATGTTGGAATATTTACTAATCATTGTGATGATGTTTGTGGTCTTTATTGAACCAGGTTTTTGAGCCATTTTTGAGATTCTTTGTAGAATTTGAGAATGGACGACCTATATGGGAACTTTTTATGAATTTAAATAAGTGTTTAGTTATATTATTTTATTATTGATAAATGGTTTTCTTACTAGTACCATACCTAAAGATACAAAAGGATGAAAAGCCAAATCATCTTGAAAAACAAAGTGGTAAAAGGATCATGCCCCAACAAAATAGAAGCCTAAAGATGAAACATGAAAACGTAGTTGTTTTTTAATCAAGTGAGTACCACACCATATAAAAATGTCCAAATATTATAGATACATTCATAGAAACCAATGAAAAAGATAGTTTGACAAAATAGAGCAAAATAAAAACAAGAAGGCAACAAAAAATAGCTACCCATACATCAATAACAACACGAAATAAAAAGTAGAAACCAAGAAGGAAAAATCATTCTAAATAGGAATTTTTTAAAAAACATTTTTGACCTTGTCAAAGGTCTTGAACATGTTCAAAGAAGGCTCCATAACTGGATATTTGCCACATTTTTTGATAACTTTCAACATTGATTTTCGTCCTTTCCAAAAATCTCCAGGTAACTCACTAACGTCACATAGTTACTTGATATGAGTGTGAATAATATATAGAATGGAGTTTTGAGTAGCCAGGTGATTAAGTTGTTTTGTAACAATTTTATCCATAGTTTCCTCTAGGGAATTCACTTTCTTTCTTAAATCAGCCAAGTTGTCCTCATCTTTCTCCATGACAATAGACTTCCCTTTCGGTCTTAAGGGGTACTAGGGAGATGTTTAGGTAAAGGGGGATCATTCTGGCTTTACTTATAACAAGATTTTTTATGTTCTAACATGGTCCATAGAAATTCCCTCTTACTTCAAAGGGCCCTCTTAGTAGGAGGAGGGGAGGGTTATCTCATACTTTTTTTTTTTTTGAAGATAGGGGTAGGGTGGAGCTAGATGGGTTATTTGCAACCTTCTGCAGTGGGGAATAAAGGTGTAGCAACATGATCACCCCTTAGTGTAAAGGAATAACCCTCTTGTGATTTTGGACTTCCAAGATATACTTTTCAAGAGACTATAAAATGTAATTAGCCAAGCTAATCCTAGGGGCTATATGTAAATGATTCAAAACTACCAAATGGTGCAGTGGGAGATAAGTGAAACTCCCTTCCAAGGTCACATATCGGACCACCATGGGACGAAAATCATCAAAAGGCATTAGGATGGAAGTGTAGAGTATGCCAACCTTGTTTATTTCCAACTTCTCCGACCCCTGTAGAAACTTCTTCTCCTCTTCCTCCTTGTCAAACTTATTATGATAGAATTTTATCCCATCCTCCCCAAGTCCTATGAAAAATGAGATAATTTTTTTAGTTATAGGAAAATCCATTCCCTTATAATTGAAAACCTTATTCTTCCTACACCTTGTAAAAATAGTAGAGATGTGATGGTGAACCTTTAATTTTTTGAGTAAATGTGGTAAATCTATCCACATCCATGGCTTTCTAAAGCTCGGTGTTAACTTGCTAGTGTTATCACCAAATCATAGCACACCCATTATGTTTCCATAAGTGCATATACTTGAACTTACAAGCAGTGTGATTGGATAACATGGGTACTATCTCCAGTTGTGGACTTGCTTACTTGAGATAGACCTCCAGAGAAAGCTGGTTCTTACTCCTAAACTACCTTCCACAATCTACTCTAATGTAGGGGAAACTAACTATTCTAATCTAACCTTCCAAGGGACCAAGGAGAGAGAATGCATAAAATGAAAGCCTACACTAAAGCGGTGATACACCAGAAAAGGAGGGTGTGAGAGTAGTCTTCAAATGCATGAAATACAGAAGCAAAGTGCACACTAGAAGGAGTGATGACAGTTCTCCACAATCTAGAAAAATGCATTCACAAAAATATTTCAAACATACACAATGATAATGGATCCCTGCAAGAGCATAATAATAGACACAATATTCTTGTAATCAAGGTTGAAGGGGCAAGAAGAATGCAGAAAACACAACAAGGGAAGATGCATCCACAAACTTATATATTATTGCTTCGATCATACTGCATTCAATCGGTTACAAGAAAAGGGCCTAGATCACCATGCAAGGAGTCCAAACAAGGGCCTACAACACATTATCTTCACAAAGGAATTTTAGCGGAACTTTGCTACAAAAACTACCTCCTCTTTACAATGAGCCCAACACTCCCATTTATAGAAAAAATGAGAAGAAAGAGAGAAGGGAAAAATGGAAATCCCGAAATCTATCCTTCAACCACTTTTAAGAGGCATTAAATGGAGTAAAATTATTATATATTACTTACGCAAAGACTCCCCATACTATCCCAGTGTGCATTCAGAGAAAGAATGATGACCATGCCTCTTAATTGCACTCCCAACCACCAAATAAAACCTTTGAACCCGACCATGTTTTCTAAAAATATCAATAAATATCTCATCAAATCTGGAATTTCTTGATTCTTATGTGTCAACAGCCTCAGAGCTCGATTCCAACAGATATTCAATTTTGTGTGATTTCATTGAGAAATACAAAAATTATAGCCTTCAAAAACAGTGTGAACAACTATTTTGGGTCCAGTAGGCATTTTCTCATTTGAAGGGAATGAGCATTAACCGATTTGAATGAGCAGCTCATTCTAGAAAGTCCAATTTTGTGAAAATCGGAGCTCGGAGTCAAAAGTTATGGCCAATGAAGTTTCACGGAGTCAAACGCGTTGACTTTTCTTCTTTCTTTCGGTTGATTGACTTTTCGTGTCCCTCGTGTCCCTTGCATTACCTTTGTCCAATGTTGTCCCGATGAAAATCTCTTTGGCCAATTCGGGCTTCCTTGTTCCTATTTGCGGCTTTTTCACTTTTCGCGTCCCACACGTCCCTCGCATACTTTTGTCCCAACTGGTGTCCCGGACTGCCTAGACAAATATCTCGAATCCTTTGAAATGGACTGTATGCAAAACCGGATTCGTGTCGCACGTGTAGTTTTGTCCTGGCTGTCCCAAAACCGCGTGAAACAAAAACTTTGATGATTTTCCTTGCTTTCGGCCGTTTCGGCTTTTCGCGTCCCGACGTTCCAACTATCCCGCGGACTGCCTGGGACAAAATGTCCAACTTAGCTGATTTTCTTTGTATTTTGGCCCCAAGCTTGGTACGACAAACCTTAGTATGACTTGCGAACCAGTATGACCCGAACCCTTCAGACCCGAAATGCTTTAAAACAATCTTGCAACCTTATTTTTTGCATTTTTTCCATTTTTCTAACTCATTGGGATTTCTTCTTGGATGGGAGAGTTAGAGAGAAGCCGAGGGGCCCCCAAAACATGATTTCGGCCTTGAATCAATCTACTTGCTTAGGACTGAATAATTTGATGCATGTTATCAAAATTACCTTAAGGGGTGAATTTTGGATAACAGCTGACTAGTTAATATTAAAAACCCACTCAACCATTAAAGGTGGTCCCCATTGTTCACAAAGTATGACCACCAAAGTACACATCAAAGAGTGAGTAAATAACACCCATAGAGCATGAACTCTACACAACTCGGTGATAATAGTAAAGAAAAATCTAGGAATTTCCCATATCAAGGAAAATTAGTCAAATCGTACTACTTTGATGAGGTGGCATTTTCAATTAGCCAAGGAGAAAAAATGGAACAATCCCTCAATACAATGTATCAAGCATCACTTTCCCGAATTTTTAGCCACTTGAGGGATATCATTATAATTATCCCAAATCTTGAAATCATTACAACTTATGCCCATGTTGGCATAGTAATCCATCATGGAATTACCCTCCCTATACGTGTGACATATGTTGACCCTTTTCAAACTATTACAAATATCCATGGCCTCATGTATAAAGTGTTTTACATTCTAATTAGGGGTAGGTTCCCTTAATGTTATTGATAATATTAAGGGAATCACCTTCAATTATAAGATTTTCAATATTGAGTTTTTTTCTTCCCTTAATCCCCATAATGTAGCAAGATCTTATGCATAATGGTTATACTAGAATCCCCTAGGGTCCAACATAGGCCACCATTAGATTTCCATTGTGGTTCCTAATAACCCCACCCCCATGAATTGTCAAGGTATCCTTTGGAGGCCCCATCAAATTTGAGATTGTACCAACCATTCTGAGGAGGAATCCACTTAACCTTGGATCTACCATTGCATCAGGTCTAGTTTGAGTGTTGCTTAAATCAATACCCCAATTCTTGAGATATTTATCTTTTGGATGAGAAAATTCATTATTTTTTAGGGAGATTAAAATTTGAATTGTTCTCTTTCAAGTTAATGGTGATTTCTTTTAGAATTTTGGTACTATTAATGTTGGTACCTCTAAAAAATAATGGAATTTATAGCTTTCTAAATATTCCGTGATGGTGTGAGGCAAAAGCCATCCTCCAAAGTTTCCTTAGAATAGAATGTTTAGAGGAGGGTTTCATTTCTCCTAAGTATGCACAATGTCCTCAGGGAATGTCTAATAGACTTCAAATCTAGAAAAAAATGAGATCCCATAAGTTAAGACCAAAAGGGAATTGGAGAAGAAGATGTCAAATGGATTGAACAAACTTTTTACAAAAATGCATCTATTGGGAAATACGGACCCTCTCTTGTTGAGATTGTCATTAGTAACAATCTTCTTATTTAGAATGTTCTAAGAAAATGGTTTACTTTAGGAGTGAGTTCCTTATGTCAAACTCCACTCTAGTTGATGTCACTCTATAAATTTCCTAAAAGAATCTTGTATCTTGATTTGACTATATAAAACCCATAAAAGGAATCTACCCAAAAAATTCATCCTTAGATTGAGTTTGACTAATGTGAATGCTAGCAATGATTTTATTTTATATCGGTGAGAATATTTCTTAAAATAGGCTCATTTGAATGAAGTGTCTTCCATTTATATTTTCCATCAATGTATTCCATGTAGTGAAAACTTGATGACCATATTCTACAAAGGTTGTCTTGAAGTTTAAACTATCCATAATGTATTATTGTTATTCTCATGGAATCCTAACCAATTGTCTTTCCAAAAAGGATGTCTTAAACATTATCTACCACTTACTTCCCTTTTCCAATCCTCTTCAAATATTGATGATGTTATTCTAGAAGAGAGAGCTCCTAGGAGAGTATCCCCATTCAAGAGGATCATAGCTAAATTTTGAGAAAGATATTTTCCTTGATAATATCGGTCATGGTTTATTTTCAGTTATTAGTCTTCATCCCATTTTATATATGAGGGTCGAGGTCATAATTTTAATATTTTCAATTGAAATACCTCCCACATTTTTTTTTGAGACCTTGTCCCAAAGCCACGAAATGAATTATGTTCCAGCTCTTTCTATCCTAGTCCAAAGAAATTTCTTTTGGATTTGTTCGATCCTTTCCATAATATAAGCTAGTATAAAAAAGAGATATGATATAAATAGGTAAATTCTATAGAGAAATTTTGATGAACATTCATTTTCCTACAATAGAGAGGACTATAGCCTTCCACCATGCAAGTTTTCTTTCAAACATTTCAATCAAAGCATTCCACACATTCATAGAAATATTTTTGTACCAAGTGATAGGTAAAGATAGGTGGTGGGAAGGGAATTGATATCAAAACCAAGAATGAGAGAAATCCTCTATAGTCTTTTGGGAGGGATGTGTAAAAAGTACAAATAAATCTTATCAAAATTGATCAGCTAGCCAAAGGCATCTTCATAATGCCCGAGGAGGATTTTTATAGATTTGGCTTCAAGAACCGAGGAAACCAGTAAAATAATGGTATCATTAGAAAATTTTGAGGGAAATGGTAATCTCAAAGGAGGAGGGGCTGAATCATTTGAGGATATTCATCAAAACATAATTAGTGATGAAATGATGAAGAGAGTCACCATGATGATACGAGAAAAGGAGAGATAGGATACCCCTATCTAAGACCTCTTCTACTAGAGAAGAAACCCACCCGATAGTCATTGATGATGATGGAGAAACTTGGGGAAGAGATATAAGACCAGAGAATCCTTTTGAAATGGTGAGGAAAGATACATTTCTCAAAGACTTGATCAAGAAAATCCCAAGAGACCATGTTAAGAGCTTTATTCATGTCCAAATTAACAATCATCCTACCTTTTTATTCTTCTCCATTTAATGTATTGTCTCATGAAAAAGGAAAACACCATATTGAATCAACCTACCTTTTAGCAATCCTCCCTCTTGCTTGGAAATCAAATCTGGAAAGAGGGGTTGGATCTCGAATGGCTAACATTTTTGGAAAATTTTATAGATGATGTTAGCAAGACTAATGGGTCTGATGTTCTTAAATTGTTTAGCATCCCCTTTTTAGGAACCAACACTATTAAAATATTATTTATTTACTTAAGAAGATTACCTATCATAAATAACTCATTAGTCACCTTAAGGAGATCCTCGACATAGATATCAAAGAAATTGTGAAAGAAATAAGCGAAAACCCCTCCGGTCTAGGTGACTTGTCCCCTCAAGAGAAAAACTCAACTTTTGAATCTCCTCAATAGTGATTGTCTTAGAAATATCATGAAATCCTTTAAGAGAGAGACTGGGTATGACATCCATCATGGAAGTTGTGGCGTAAGTAGATGGATGATGCTTCTCATTTAATAAGTTCTTGACAAAAGCTAGTGCTTCCCCTTTGATTATACCTTTATTAGAAGTGGAATTACCATCAACAAAAGTAACTTTAGAGATTTAATTAAATTCCTTATGGTTTAGGGCTGTCATGTGGAAGAATTTGGTATTCATGTCTCCCTCTTTAAGCCATAACAATCTTAATGTTTTTCTCTAATATGATTCTTTCTTGACACACAAATTATGGATCTCAGAGAGAAGTATCTTTTCAAGGTTGTAATATTCCTATACATTCCGTTTCCTCCACCACTATACCTTCCAAACCAACAAGCTTCTCCTTCAATTTTTCCATTCTAGCAAAGACATTTCCAAAGACTTCTTTATTCCATCTTCGGACCTATTTCTTAACATTTTTAACTTTGTATATTTCAAAACTGAGTTGTTCCTTCCACCTTAAAACTCCACCTTCTTTGACCCTATCCCCGATCTCTGGGTGGTCCAACTAAATTTTCTCAAATTTTAAAGGATCTTGAGGCTTTTCTCATGATCGATCATTTTAAAAATAATGGGGTTATGGTCTAATCCAATTCTAGGGAGTGAGGAGAGATAAAATATCTGATTGATAATATAATCATCGAGAAAAGATCCATGTCAAATATGACTTGGATGTGATTTTTCCAACTCTTTTATTAGACCAGGTGTAGGAATTTTTGTTATGATCAATGTCAATAAGATTGGATGAGGCAATGAAGTTTGTAAGATCAACCATGCCCACACTAAAATCCAAAGTGCCCCCTTTTTCAACTAGGGTGAGGGAGTATTAAAGTCTCCAAAATCATCCAATGTAACTACCCACATTTGATGCCAATGTCATTTAACTCTTTTCAAAGTTGTCTTCCACCATGAATGGAATTGGGGGCATAAATGATGGATAGGATCCAAGTTGCATAATTTTCATTGGCATGAACCACAAAAACTAAGTGATAACCATTAGAAAGGAAAATTTTTCCAATTACCTTATTAGGGTCCCAAAGGGTGACAATACCCCTAGATGCACCTCTTGAGTCAACACAAGATAAGACATCTTTACTCTATATACTCTTACTACAATTATTCATGGAGATGACACTCATCTTTGTTTCTTGAATAACCATAATTAAGGATGAAAAGTTTTTTCATACTTCCTTCAAATCTCTTGTTTTGCCTCCCTATTGAGAACCTTATATTACAAGAGACAATATTCATCTATGGTGCAATGCGGTGAGGATTTCCAAATGGTTCAAGGTCGATTGAGTACCATATGCAATGCTTTTATCCATTTCCCTCTTCCTTTGGCCATTATTTTTGGGTCTCCCTTTAGTGGTATTAGAACCTTTGTTAGAATTTTCTTTGAGGATTTAGTAACCCTAGAGCAGAGGCCTCCCAATTACTTGGATATTTCTTTTTATCAAAGTATAGGGTGTGCAAGATACCTTTGAAAGCTCTTTTTCCATTTTTTTGGAAGGTTTACATGGAGCAGGGTATTATTTTCTTCCATTAGAATTTTTATTCAAGTAATCTCCCCTTCCTCCTTGGATGTAATAGCAAGGTTATCATTCTAATTATTTCTAATATGAGATTAAACTTTATGTACTAATATTTACTAGTTGTATTGGTGTATATATTCATGAAGGACCTACCCACTTTATGTTTATGAGTTGGAATGCATATAAAAGTGATGTTTTGGTTCAAATTTGAATGAGTAGAAATAGAGGGGAAATGTGTCCTAGGTAAGGAAGTGATATTTTTCAGGGCATGAAATAAGAGTTGAGGATGTGTGAAAAAATATAAATAAGGTTATAGATCTTGTGTGAAAGTGTTTTAATCGAGATCAGGTCATGAAAATACAAGTTTGAGTGAGTTGAAGAAATTGGGGTTTGAAGCGGTTTTGAAGAAATGTGAGCTGAATTTATGATCTACATTAATTGTAGCAGAAATAAGACTAATATATCTTCATCTTAAAATTGTTAATTATGTTATTTATCATGTAAGGTGGTTATATCCTCCTTTTGGATTGGGTTTTTCACTAAATTATGGGTTGTTGCTCCTTATAGGGTTGATGTTCTACTAAAATAGGGGTTAGTGCTCCTTGTGAAATTGGTGCTTTTACTAAATCTCTTTCATTTTTCTAATATAAGTATTTTTCTTCCTCTTTAGGTTTTCCCACTTATATATGGTGTTCATGTGTATGCTTATTTGTTTCATGTACTTTTGAATGCTTAATACCCACCCAATATGCCCGTATGGTTATGGATGTTAAATGGATGGATGAAAGGATGAATGTAAGTAATGGATAATGAGATGAAAGTTTGTATGATTGATAAATCCCCTTTCCTCTCATTCCATTGTGCTTTCAAAATTGGTATCATAAAAGGTCCTTAAGAAACAAGTTTAATCACTTGAAGGAGATCCTTGAAACATATACAATGGTTAAGTCTTTAGATATTGAGGCTACATTAAGAAGGAAGTATGAAATTCTAGATTCATTTATTCAAAGCTTACAAGACCAGATCAAGTGTATGGTGATAGAGCATGGTCAAGAAATCAATGGTTTGTAATAAAAAGTGGAGAGTGCTTTGAAGGCCTTAAAAGTTGGAGAATAATCTTGTTGCAGTACTAAAAAAATTGAAATCCTAAAAATATGATTTAGAGGATGCTTCTAGAATATTAAAGATGTATACAAGTTGTAAAGAGTTCTAAATCTCTTGATGAGATCTTAGAGAATCAAATTTATGCTAGTGATAAAATTGGGATAGGTTTCAAAGGTAAGGAAGTGGAATGAATGTAAAAAAGAAGGATAAATATCCCAAGGAGTCAAGAAGGAGACAAATAATGATGATTTGAGAATGTATAATCCTATTATACAACCTAATGCAACTAATCATGGTACTTCCTTTAATGGTTATTGCTATATTTTTCATGATTTTGGTCACATGGCTAGAGATTACAAAAGAAAGTCCTCTATGAATAATGAATGTTACTTCCAAAGGTTAATGGTACTCATGTTATGAGTATCTCCATAGAGATAAGGATTTTTTTGGATTCTAAGTGTATCTAAGACAAGAGGAAAGATGAATGGTGTTTTTGTTTCAAGTGTCACAAAAAGTACACATAGCTATATTTTTCACCAAGGTGGAACTCTAAGAGTTATTAGTAGGTTTCAAGGTATTAATGAGAAAAATGGAAGAGTGTTCAAGAGGAATATTAGTCCCATAAATGAGGATAAGAGATATGATTCTCATAATATGAGTATTGAAGAGTCAAAGAAAGATATGAAGGATACTTCAAAATTGGAAGTGCTCCATAATGATCACATAAATTATGTAAAAAGGGTTCTAGTGCTATCAAGGTGGAAAATAAAGTCAAAACTCCTAAAAAAATCGTGGAAGTATGTTTTACCTAGTAGAAGAAGCAAAGAAAGAATAATATCACATGTGACTATCTGCATTCCTTCTTCATTCCATGAGAAGTTAAAAATTATAGGATTTTGGGATACATCAAGACTATAAATTATGTAATGTGATTTATCCATGTGATTTTTAGTTCCTTTCTTTTATAGGTGTCTAATTTTGTATTCAAGTTAATAAGTACTTAAGGTCTAGTATTAATAGTTAAAGTCTAGAAGGAAGTACAAGTTTTTATGGCTCATCCTTGTCTTCTAATTTGTATTGGGTAATAATTATAAATTGGATTGAGAGTGTGTCACAAAAAAATCATTGAAGGTTCAAAAGCATGAGATTGTTTGTGTTGTATCCTATATCATCAATATGATAGGTCTGTGTTTCATTCACTATGAGCTTTGTCAAGATGACTATTTTTGTATAAGTCTATGGTTGTTTATCAAGGATTATAATTTTCACTAAAAGTTGTGTATTAGACCACATCTTGAGATCTCAAGGAAAGTATGTTAATCCTAAGGGGATTTTTGGTTAAATCTATACATGTTGGATTTTTTTTAAGCTTGAAATAATATTAGATTGAAGAGAAAAGGTAGTGGTATTGAAGATGTATTTCCTAAATCAAGAAGGTGTGGAAAGTGTAAAGAAAGGTCTAAGTCAAGTGTTCTATTTGATACTTAATTAACTTTTTGTTTTTATTCTTAGTTGTCTTGTGTTCTAAGTTCTAGGTTAAAGGGATTTCTAACATCGTGTTAAATTAGTATAAATCTCTCATAATTCATGAATGTGTGGAAATGTGTGTGATTATTGCATATGCTTACTAAGTCCATGATTGGTTTAAAATGTTGAAATGTTATGAATGTTATTAAGTTCAAGATCTATGTTTTAAGTTCAAGACTCAAATTTGCATAAGGAAATTATGATTTGTGTATTTTCTTTATGTAATATTCTCTCACCATATTCCATGATGCGTTTTGGTGCTATGAAGGTTCACAAGAATGTTATTGTTCATTTTGGTTCTTGAATCAAGGTTTTAGGTGAAGCTTGAAGTATGGTAGTAAAATGTGTTTGAAGCATGGTCATAATAGGCTTCTCAAGAATACAAAGAAGAGCTATGATGAGCTAAAGGTATGTAAGTTCGTTGATAAGGTCTCTTTGACCTAAATTGAAGGCTCAAATGTGATTAAAGGATGCAAGCTTCCCCATATCAAGAGTATAAAAAGTGAAGTGCATATATCTTAAGTCCACTCAAAGGGTTACAAGTCCGCAAAGTAATAAATAGTCTACAAAGGATGATTTTCAATAGGGTAGAATACTTACGATGTCAAGAAGAGAGAGGAAGAAGGATAAAATGCAGAGAACTTAAACATAAATGAAACTTTGTGAAGGAGGTTTAAATCTTATAGCTTAGGTACAATTACCTTAAGACAAAGTACGTATGAAATTAATAAATTTCAAAAATTAATAATACATTGGGTGTACTATCAATATTATCATGCAGTAAGACTATCACTAACCTAAAGTCCCAATTTTGGGTCTTAAAGTGTAAACAAGCTATGTTATTGAAGAATTTGTTCTCTTGGTTGTATGGAAACCCTCTTTAGGGATTTTTAGAAACCAAGAATTTGAGTTCTTTTCCATTGATGTTAAGATTCAAAACTCTTGAAAAATCATCTAAATGTTGTGGCTAAACTAATTTTAGGGTTTTAGAGAATGAGAAGGTCTCTTGAAAGGTATAAAACTTTAACAGTATAGTCTAAGCCTGTAGCCTTTTCTTTGAAGAGATAATTTGTAACCTAGAATTTCTAATTTGTGGCATGATTTCCAAAGGAGTACATACTAAAAAAAAAAAAGAAGGAAAACCATAATCAATATGTGTAAATTTATTTTCCTATAAAAATTAGTGAGGTAGTAAAAGTTAGAGCTTGAAAACCCTTAAGGTAGGGCTGGTAGGTATATAAGAACATGGAAGGAGAAATTAGAATTAGGTGGAGGAGATTAAAAGTTTGAGATTTGAAATTTAGGGTAAACCATCATAAGAGAAATGGGTATTTAAAAATGTATTCAATTTGTTGTTTTTTTCATAAGAGATAAATGATGTAAGTTTGGAGATGTGAGGGTAATATTGATGTTTTGGATCTTTTTCAAATCATAATAGTCGATCATATTTTCTTGGAATGAGATTTGTAAAACAAGGTATATGGTTAGGTTTTGTAGCTAAGGATGAAGGGTTAAAAATTTCATGTTTTTCCTCATTCAAATTTGGGACTTTATGGAAACTTGTGAGAAAATTAAATGAAATGTGCTATAATATTGTGATTAAGCATAGAGTAGGTGAAAAATCATAAAACACTAGTTTAAGAAAGGGTATATAAGTGGTTAAGGTATGTTTTTTTCTTTCAAAGATCAATTATTTTCCATTTGAACCATATGTATGATAGAGAATATGATTTTAAGAGAGAGTTTAGGGTACCCAAAGTTTATTCTCCTACAACAAGAGGATAAGGGTACTAAAGATTATAGAATGAGAAACAATGATGAGCTACATGTCGGAAGGAATTTCACCAACATGTGTTATAGTGATTTGAGAATGAAAGTATGGTCTACAGATTTGAGAAGGATTTTAGAAGGAGATGGAGTTGTTTAACCCTTTTCTATATTATTTATGATAGTGAAACAAGAAAAATGGTGGTGTATAGGTATGTGTAAGACTATTAAGACAATGGAGTAAGTTTTGTTTCTCAATAATGTATATAAGGTGCTAGAAATACTTATATAGTATAATAATAAGTTATTTATAGTACTTCTTTCAAAGGAAAACAATTGTGTCCTCTTATGTAAGTATGATGTCATATTGAGAAGGTAAACATGATGAAATATTGTTATAGGGCAGAGGTATAGATATTGAGTCATCCTGATGGAAAATAAACAAAGTAAGAGCCCAATATTTTGTGTATTTACTTCAAGAAGGGTAGTATAATTCCAATGCGAGGTATAAGGAGATATTTCATGTTGAGTTTTATAATATAGAGCTTGAATAAGTTTGAGAAAGATGTATTGAATATGTATTTTAGGTCAAATGATCCTAAAGAAGGATTTGTAAGAATTAAAGGCAAAACTAGTGATTTCTTGCATGGTATAGTACTATAATTGTGATGGATGACAAAGATGAAGACAAGGCATTAGGATAATAGTTCACAGGAGCCATGTGAAGTCTCATTATATGTGTCCATAGATCATCATATGTTGTTGTTGAAGTCAAATAAGACCATGATCAATTCAAAGGGGTCCTAGTCAAGCAAGTAAGTAGTCTTATACATTTTTTCATTTTCCATGTCTAGTAGTCATTGTATCCTTTATCATAGATTTTAAAGGGGGATAGAAGTATCAAAAACATGGAAATTAGGAATAGTGTTTGTGTTTTTTCTTATGGTTTCCTTTAATGTTTCTAAAGGTGGTTGCCATCAACGAAAAGGGAGATATTAGTTGCCACTATGTGTTAGTGTTTCATTGATTTTAACTCCATTAAATGAAAATGTTTTCATGAGTTCATATTAGTCTTCTTGTGGTGTTATTCAATGTTCAAGTATGAAGGTTTGATTGGTAGTATGGTTTGATAGGTTTAGTCGTCAGTTTTATGGTGTTCTCAAGCATGGTTTGATAGGCATAGTCATAGTTTGATATCTCCGAAGTTGGTAAAGATGTTTTCATGAGGTCAAGAATGGTTAATATGGTTTGACATAGGTGTGTAAGTGTTTTCATTGAGTAATCATGGTAAGTTCATGGGTTGGAATGGTCAATAAGGTCATTCTAGGCCTATTCTTAGTCTTGAAGCATGCAACATTATATGGAGGTATGCCTTTTGGATATAATTAGTGTTATTGAAGAAGGGTAGAAGAATGGTGTCAATGTAAATGAAGTTTACAAGGCTTATCAAGTTAGTTTTAAGATGTATAGTGCATGTATGAGGTCCTTCACAAGAAAATAAGTGATGATAAGCTATATTAGCATAGGTAAGTCTTAATGGCTAGAGAGTTCCATGAATATTTGAGATAGATGGTGAGAATAGAAACTTATTGGATTTTTTCATGATGCTTCATGACAAGTTTTAGGTCAAAGTAAAGATGAATTTGAAAGATATGGATATTTTAGCAAACTAGGTTTTCCATGATGCGATTTTGAGGTCAAATTTCACCTTCTTATGCTCGTTGTGAATTTTTGATTTACATGAGACCCAAATATTTTGGGGGATGTTTTTAAATGGAATAAATAAGGTTTAGCAACAATAATGAGGTGGTTCTATCATCACAATTTTATCAAAGATATATGGAGATAAGTTGCTTTCTAAACCCTAGTTAAACCTTATTACAAAGCGACGTGTTGCAAAAAAGAGCGTATTGATTTTTTTTTGATTAATTTTGAAAAATTTATGATTGGAGGTTGTATATAGGACTCCTCCATAACTCCAGAGAGGTATATTATAACATGTGACTATATGTGGTTCCTACTCAAAAATGCATGTTTCGAACATGTTCAAATTATGGAAAAATTCTCCAAAGAAGGTGATGAATATATTGAAATTCATTTTATCTAGTGAGTTTTCTAATATTTTGATGATATTTTCAGATCATGGTTGAGGTTATAAATGGAAAATTTTACCCTATTTATGAGGACTCGTTTTGGGGTAGTTTGAAGCGGTTTATGGGAAAAGTATAATTTTAGGAGGTACACATGGATTTGTGACTTGATTAAAGTCTTTTTGTGATCCTAGCTCAAATATTTTCCAAATCTGTATCACACTTGTCTCTTTGATGATAAATGAAGAAGGTATGACCTTTATTTTTAGGGTCAAATCTAGAGGATGTCTAGTTAAGCAAGGTCTTGAGTTCCTTCATGAGCTTGATGATTATTTTGAGCTTATTCATAATTGTTGAAGGTTTATGAGTGCTTATATAACATGTGTAAGGGTAACACAAGTTTGTGTTCAGCTTGCAAGTGATTTTTGAGGTGATGGAGGAAGTTGACCTCAAATCTAGTTATTGAGTACTCATGAATGAGAAGTTTCGAGAGATGGACCTAGTTGATGGCCTTACACTTGGAGTTTTAAGGAAATATAAGATATTATGAAAAGAGAATTGGAGAGGTTTCCTATACTATATCGATTGGTGCATGATTATGATATATTTTAAAGGACATCTAACTCAATTTTTAAAGAAGAAGGTTGTTTTTTTCTCATGACTAGATTTCTTTGGATAGGAAATGGAGGTATAAGACCCATGAGATGGATTGGTTTATAATTGATATTAGTTAGAGAATGGATACAAATGGATTTTATTCATAATGATGTCCTTTGAATTTATTTAAAGTGGAATCAAGGGTTAACACTATTTGAGGTTCTAAAAATGCCTTCTAGGCAATCAATTTGGTGAAGAGCAAAATTGGTATGGTTTGCATCTATGAATGTTTCATTAGTTATAAAAACATGGATGTGTTATAAAGTTTACGTTATTTCAAATTAGTCATTACATGTCATATTTGAGATTTTTTTGGGTGATCTAGAGTATCAAATAAGAATACTAGCTCCTTTAAATAGTTAGTTTGTGAAGGATATGCATTCTTGAGTGAGTTGTGAAGAATTTGATCTTATTTGGTGAATTTGAGCACGAAAACCTACATGGGTCTTTTTATGAATTTGAATACAAGTGTTTTTATAGTTTTTATTTTTATTGGTAAATATATTCATGGAGTATGGGCCTAATTTATGTTTTTGAGTTGGGATGCATATGAAATTGATGTTTTTGTTCAAATTTGAATGAGTAGAACTAGAGGGGAAAATGTAACCTAGGTGAACAAGTGAAAGTGGTTTAATGGAATGAAATAAGAGCTAATAATGTGTGAAAAAATATGAAGAAGGTTAGAGAGCATGTGTACAAGTGTTTGAATCTAAATCAGCTCATGAAAATCAATTTTGAATGAGTTAAAGGAATGAGGGTTTGAAGAGCTTTTGAAGAAGTTTGATCTAAATTTGTTGTCTCCATTAGTTATGGAAGAAATAATACTTAGATATATTCATCTTCAGATGGTTGATTTTGTGCTTGATTACCTTAGGGGTTTGTACTCTCGTTATGGAGTGGGTATTTAAGTAAAGTAGGGTTAGTGCATTCCTAAACTTGGGGTTGGAGCTGCTTGTGAACTTAATGTTTCACTAATATCCTTTCTTTGTGTAATATAAGAGAGTTTTAGTGGGTTTTCTTCTACTTAATGGTTTCCACTTATATATGGTGTTCATTTATCTTCTTATTTGTTTCACATACTTGTGAATTATTTATACACACTTAATGTGCTCATCTAGTTATGTATGTTAAATGGATTAAAGATATGATGAATCTAAGCAAAGTGGAAAATGAAATGAAAGTATTTTAGGACCGATTCACCCACCTTTTAGTCCATTGTTCTTCTAAAAACATAATTTTTACACATTATACCATTGAATTGCAAGTTGTGGATACTTTTAAGCAACACAAAACTTGAACTTGGTGCACTCTTGATCTTGAATTTAGTCTCTCAAATGGTGCACATATATATGGTTGCTTGCAGTACTACTAACATCTTTAGCATGATTTACATGTAGTCGAATAACTACAATATAGGATCATAGGCTATACCTTTCTAATAAAGGTTACTCATTTTATAGAGGAATATGTTTTTCTCTTGTATATGTTAAAGGATTTGATGAAAGAGGAAGTTGCGGTTTGTAATGATCTTTTTTTTTCTCTAATTGAATCCTCTTTAACTAATAGTAATATTCTACTACATTTTAGTTTCAGATTCATTCGTTTGGATTCTATAATAGATATTTTTATTAACTCTCGACATAACCACTATGTTCATGTGTTTGGTGCTTTCCATGTGGAAGTTGGTAATGGGGCTTGGACCACTCAAAAATCCTAAAAGCTATGTAATATCCTCATGGGACTTTTCATGGTCAAAGGATGCATGGGTCACTTTGATTAATTGATTATAGTTGGCATTGAAATCTACAAAAGGATGTCACACATATTGGTTTCACAACTTAGCTTCTCCAATGGTGAGCTAGATGTCTTGGCTTGCTAACACATAGTCATTTTAAAAAAAATGATTGATAGTAGGTATCAACATAGGCACTCAAAGGAAACTTTCAATGTCTAGTTCAAATTCCCTCCTTCCCGTTAGAAAAAGACTTTAATTTTGCCCCGATTTATAGTTTGGAAAATATTTTAAAACAAAAAAAAATTGTTTTTCATGCATATGGTTATTTTTAAAAGATGTTTTTAGTTTTAGGAAAAGATAATAAAGTAAATAAGTCAAAATATTTGTATTGGATAAAACCATGTGATTTTTAATTGATGTCCTTTTTTTTAAGAAATAGTGTTTTATTATTAGATGAAATACATCTATTTCTTAGAGGAAATTATAAGTGTTTTGATATAACACATTTAGAGATATTGTATTGAGCCAAAGATATGACAAGGAAGAAGAAATATATGCACAAAAGTGTTCATCTAATTTTATAATAATTTGTTTTATTTTTAATTATTTATTTTATTTCTATTAGTTGTTATTTTATGTGCCTAATTTCTACAAATTGGTATCATATAATGGATTTTTTTCGGTAGGTTTCTAATTGAAAACAGTATAGCTTCTATATCCGGTCTCTGCAAATACCACAATTTACATGAAATAATTACGAGTATTGTTCATCAACCATGAACGGAATATAAAAATCCTAGGATGTGTGGGAAATTATAGAGAATGGGTACACAGAACTTGACAAATTCAACAACATATATCACACTTTCATAGGAAAAGAAAGACACTTTTAAGGAACTAACAAAGAAATATGGAAAAGATTTTTTATTCATTCATCAAGCCATACGTGAAAGCATCCTACCTAAAGTGGCAGTAGATAATAAAGCAAAAATTTCATGGGAACCTCTCCAAGTTTCATATCAAGGTAAAGAGAAAGTAAAAACTTCCAAGTTACAGTTACTTAGTAGAGATTTTGAAAATATTTCAATGAAAGATTTAGATTCCATAGAATCATTATTTACTTTTGTATTTTTTTATTCAATAAAGTCAAATATCATGGTGAAACTATTGAGGAAAAAATTATTATTGAAAAATTTTAGAATTTAAGTAAAAAAATTGATCCTTTGGTAGTTGTTATTGTAGAAACTAATGATCTAAGTCGCTTAAAATTGATGAGTTGTATGCATCACAAATAAATCATGAAAAAGGTTGAATAGATCACATACATTTGTCGATGAAGCTTTTTTCATCACGGTATCGAGAAATCGTGGAAGAGGAACATGAAATTTTAGACCTAGAGGGAGAGGAAGAAGTTCATATAGAGGACACAATAGTGGTCCATCAAACTCAATTGGAAGAATACAAAGTAAAGAGAAAAATCATAATCATTTTTAAGGTTAGAAAAATTATAAGACACATGTGTTATGTCACTATTGTAAGAGATATGGGCATTATGCTTATGAATGCAGGAAAAAGTTGTATTATCAAAAAAAGAAGAATAAAAATAAGTTTGGGAGCTCTACTTCAAATTCCATGTGTATTGCATTCACAAATTTACTGCTGAAACATCACCTATTAAGTGTAAGCTATCACAAGAGATGCTTAGTGATGTGTGGTATTCTAATTTTGGTTACGTAATCACATGTCGTGAACATAGATTTATTTTCTAATTTGGATGAGTAAGTAAAGACATAGAAACACTTGGCAATAATAATATTGTGACTTCAAAAGGAAATGAAATAGTCAACATTGTAACTAAAAATGGGGAGAAGAATATTATGCAGATTTTTATTATGTTGCGGGTTCAAGCAAAATCTTATGAGCATTAGACAATTGGTACAAAAGGGATACAAATTTTATGTTGAAGACATCAAATGTGTAATCATGGATAAAAATCCAAGTAACCAGGTGATTACTTAACTGAATATGATAAGTATTAGAATGTTTCCTTTGAATATTATACCACCACATCTAGAGTTCATACTACAAATCAGTCCGAGCTAAGGAGATTGAATCAACTTTTTCAGTCAGTTGAAAAAGATGAATCATGGCTATGGCATCTCAAGTTTGGTCATTTAAACTTTGGTGGTTTGAATTTATTATATAGAAAAAATATGGTGAAATGTTTTCCTTTGATTCAAAAATATAGCTAGAGTTTGTGAAGGTTGTTGTTGGAAATAAAAGTGCACCACTTGAAATTGTTCACCGAGACTTATGTGGACCGATGCAAACAAATTCTATTATGGTTGCTCATATTTTATGAAATTCATTTATGAATATACAAGCAAGAAATGGGTGCACTTTTTGAGAGATAAATCATATTATTTTGATATATTTCAACAGTTCAAAGCTTTAGCTGAAAAGAAAAGTGGGTACTACATCTACGTTTTGAGGACAGACAGAGGAGCCGAGTATATTTCTAATTATTTTTTGATTTTTTTACAAATATCATAGTATACACAATAATTTTACTCCCAGGTATACACCACAGGAGAATGGTGTGGCAAGAGAAATAATAGAACCATCATGGATATGTCAATAAGTATGATGAAGGAAAAGCATCTTTCAAATGAGTATTGGGTAGAAACAATAATAACCGCTATTTACATCATAAACAAGTGTCCAATGAAAAGTTTTCAAACATGGTTCCTCAACAAGCTTGGAATAAGAGGAAATAAAATGCTTCTCATGTTCTAAGGAAGAAGTTAAACAACAAAGGAGAAAAGTGCATATTTGTTGGATGTTTAGAGAATACAAAATCTTACAAGTTGTTTAATCCATTACTGAGAAAGTTCATAATAAGAAAATATGTACAAATTGTTTAAAATGAGGCATGGGATTGAAGTATTGAGAAAAAAATTAGTGTATCAGCAGTTATTCCTCGTGATGATATGGATGATGAAAGCATAGAGCAACAAGGTATTGTATCTTCTTGAAATCTTGGGCATGCACCAAAGGTTTTAACACAAGCTACACCTCCATCTACATGTATAAGGTCTCCAATATTTCATTCATTTTCAACCATGCAGCAAACACTACAAATAACACTAGAAGAAACTCCTTTAGTACAGAAAAACCCATCATCGAGATAACCCTTTACGCTCGAAAAAACAGGAGTCTTAGTGAGATTTATAATGTTGATACAACTATTTATTTTTCAGTTTCTACACTATTTTCTCAAGTTGCAGATCAAATATAATTTGAAGAGGCCATAAAAATGATGTTTGGGTTCATTCCATGTATAAGTAATGAGATAGATACCTTAGAGAAGAATAAAAATAGGAATTGGTAGATCTTCAAGAAGGAAAGGACATGACCCAGAGTGAAGTGGGTCTATAAGACCAAATATACTATTGATGGTAAAGTACAAAAACATAAAGCAAGGTTGGTTGCAAGAGGTTTTTCATGGAAATATGGAGTATATTACAATGATATGTTTGCACCTATAGAATGTTTGGACATGGTAAGAATGGTTTTACCACTTGCAACTAGAAAAAAAGGCCTATTTATCGATGGATGTAGAATCAGCACTCTTGAATGATTTTCTTAAAGAAGAAGTTTACATGAACCATACATAAGGTTATGAGATTGAAGGTCATTAAGGAAATTTATACATGTTGAAAAAGTTCTCTATGGTCTCAATGAATTACTTATAGCTTGGTAAAGTGGGATTGGTTCTTATTTGATACATAATGGCTTCAAATTAGAAGTAAGTAGTGAGCCTACCTTATACATCAAGATCAATGATCAAGGTAAAATTGTGATTGTTAGTTTACATGTGGATGATTTAATCATCACTAGCAATCTATCTATAGATTCATTAAAATCAGCTATGAAAAAGAGTTTGAGATAACAAATCTAAGCCTCACGCACTACTTTTTGGCAAAGTGTAAAATCGAACTGGAGTTTTTATTTCACAAGTAAGGTATGCTAATTATGTTTTTAAGATATTTAATATGTTGAATTGCGAGCCATCACAAACACCTGTTGCAGAGGTTTGAAGTTAAGAAAAGATGGAAAAAGATCATTTATAGATCCAACATTGTTCAAAAGGATATTTAGAATTCTCATGTATTTGAAAACCACAAGGCTTTGGATATTATGTATGGTACGATTATCATCTCAAAGTTCATCGAATATCGAAAATATTCACATTGGATAGATATATAAATAAATTTGTGATATGTATGTGAACTAATAATCATGGAATATTGTATTCAACATTATATGAGTTCAAACTCATCGATTAAATAGATAGTGATGAGCCTGAAGTATTGATGATAGAAAGAGAACATTTGGCTATGGTTTTCACTTTTGGATAGGTATAGTTTCATGGAATTGAAGAAACAACCCATAGTCACACTATCTTAAGCACAAGGAAATTATGTAGCAAAGAATAGGAGAAACATGTTAGGTTGTTTGAATGAGAAGAGTGTTGAAAGATTTGAGACAAAATCAAGAGGATGCTACAAAAAATTTGAGACAACAATTCAACTAAAACAACAAGATTCAAAAATCATGTTTCTCACAAGAGGAGAAAGCACATAGACATGAGGTATCACTTCATTAGGGATTTTATTAACAACAAGGAAATTTGTCCTTAATTTTGCAGATCTGAAGACCACTTTGCTAATAGTTTTATGAATTCTTTGGGAAATAAATTTTTGGATTATTTAAGAAGTTTTTAAGGAGTTTGTGATTAGGAATATGTCATATATAGAAGTGCACACTCATTTCTAGAATATAAAAGTTTGAAGGTCAAAATTAAGGGGAGTGTTAGAAAAAGACATTAATTTTTCCCCGGTTTATTGATTGGAAAATATTTTTTTAAAAGAAATTTATTTTTCATGCATATGATTAGGTTTAAATAGGTGTTCCTAGTTTTCGAAAAGCTAATAAAGAAAATAATTCAAAAGCTTTGTATTACACTATAGCATGTGCTTTTTAATTGATGTTCTATTTTTTAAGAGTTGAGATTTTTTTTTAAAATTAGGGTAATCTTTTCTAGGGTGTTGAAAGGACCCACATCCTTTTACAATTGAGGAATTTATTGAGAGGATCCAAAAACTAGGATACAATGAAGGGGACCTGTCATCACCAATCCGGCACTATGATAATTCTTCACTAGGAACTCCTCGTGCTATGATTATTTACTAATGCACAACCTTTAGTTTGGTGGATGTAATCTGGAAACAAAACAACAACATAACACAAAAATACCATGGACTATGATAAGATGGAATGATGACAAATCTGAAATATCAAAGAAAATTATAATATTAACATGAAATTGTTACAATCTCACCAATGAGGTACTTCAAGTGTTATTGACTTCACTTGACTTTCACCAAGACTATGGGAGAAACTTTACAATTACACCTCTTAATGGCTTCTTCAACACACCTTTAAACCGATGGCTTCCTTTGCACACACTTCCTACAATATTTATCACTACTTCCTTCTATGCTAAATGAGGGGGTAGCCTCTCTATTTATAAAACTTCTAGGCTTATCCATCTTATCTCTAAGATAGGATAAGAAATCCCTCTCCGACGAATCATATTCCATACCTTAACTCTTATCTCGTACATGTAAGCTTATCTTCTAAGATAAGATAAACCTTATCATTTTACATGGGTTCCACATTTTTAGAATTTTTACAAATAAAATACACAAAATATTTATGACCTCACTCCTTGTCCTTATTACCAATATAATATTTCTAATTCCTAATCATGTAGACCCTACTTCTCTAATTACCCAAACTTTGACATTTTAACATTACCGGACCACTTACGACAAATATTTACTTTTTACAACATTCCTATTGTACTTTGACTGTTACCGTACTCCACATTATTGGCAACACCATACTAACGGCGCCGTTATCTTCTATCAGACGCTACTACTAATTATACTTAACAACATCCTATTCCTAATACATACATTAATGAAATAGAAATTATGGAGGAAAATTTTAGTGTCGACATCTTCCCCCTTCCTAGCTTCTACTCCGTCCTCGGAGTAGACTATTCTGGTGCTTGGAAAATCTTCAACTTGTCGTGGTTGACCCATTTTGTAATGGGAGTGCCATCCAATTCCTCCAGTTGGTACGTACCATTTTCATGCACAACTGACTATTTTGTAGGGCCCCATCCATTTTGGAAGAAATTTTCTCTATCTTCTTTTTTGTATCTGGAATCATATACTAGAACCAAGTCATTCACATGAAATGGAGACCACCGGATCTTTTGATCAAAGTATTCCTTCTGCTTCATTTTCTTCTTATAGCTTGTATCCTTAGCTATTTCCCTCATTTCCTCTAGCAAATGAAGATGTACCAACCTTTCTTTTACTGAATCACTTTCATCCATTCTTTCATTTTTCATTACTCTGACCGTGGGAATATCAAACTCAATAGGAAGAACTGGATCAATGCCATAAGCCAACCGGAAATGGAGAGTATCCATCATTATCGACTTTGATGTTTCCCTATATGCCCACAATGCTGCATGAATCCTTTTATCCCATTTATGTACTTGCAAGGCTGCATCTTTTGCTAGAATTTGACACAACACAAAATTTGTTCGTTCCACCTGTCCATTTGTGCTTGGCTTGTATGTTGTTGCCTTCCGTGCTTGATAGAAAACTTATTGACTAGGCTTCTACCACCTCATTAATGAAGTGGCTTCCTTGATCTCATTACAATTTCTAATGGGCAACCAAATCTGGTGACAATGCATTCATACATGAACCTTTTGCCACTTCATCCATGGAAGTCATTTTTTCAATGGCCTAGCTTCAACCCACTTGGTTAAATAATTTGTGGCAACTACAATATACTTATTTTGGCATGATGTAGTTGGAAGTGGACCTACAATGTCTATTCCCCACTTTTCAAAGGGACCAAGGGGAAGAATAGGACATAATGGAGCTGATGAAGTCTTACGGTTACCATGTGTTTGACAAATATCACATGTCTTACAATAATTATAACAATCTTTAAAAAGAGTGGGCCAGTGATAACCTACATCCAAGATCCTTCTTGCTGTAAGTTGTCTAGAGAAGTGCCCTCCACATGTACCATTGTGGAATTCTTCTAGCAGTTCCTTCCCTTGATCACGTCCAATGCCCTCTTCATCTTTTATCGTGTCCTATTCGAAATAATACTCCATGCAAAATAGAATATGGATGACTTGCTTGAGTAATCTTACTCTTAGTCTTTGCATTGACACCATTAGGAAACTTGAATTCATTCAGATAATTCCAAATATCTATGTATTCACTAGGGATTGTGTCAAGGGATAACAATGCTGCATCGGGGAAATCATCATCATCACAAGATGATCCTAAACCATCACGGAGCTCGAGAGAGTGCATCTTAGAGCATTGACATGCTTCTTTCTTTGGCCTATCTATAATATCAAATTCAAACTCTTGTAGAAAAATTATCCATCTTGCTATCCTCCTGATGGGTTAGGCTTATTTACAATATATTTTAGAGCCCTGATGATGTGTACAACTAGAAATTTTTGCCCTAGCAAGTAATTTCTAAGCTTCTTTACAACAAAAATGATGCGAGCCTCTTTTTTAGTTACATAGTATAATTTACCTCAAGATCAAGCTCATTTGTGCGCTCCCAAAGTAAATTGGATGTTCATTCCCATTTTGATCCTTTTGGCTCAAAGTACTTCCTAGTGCTGCATCTGAGGCATCAGTGTACACAATGAATGGCTTGCTCCAATCTGGATTCTTCAAAACAGGTGAAGACAGTAGGGCTTCCTTCAATTGTCCAAAAGCTTCATGCGCCTTATTTCTGGTTCATAAGTAACATCCTTCTTCAAGAACAAGGGTTAGTGGTCATGTGCAATCTTTGAGAAATTCTTGATGAACCTTCTATAGTAACCCACATGGCCTAAAAATGATCTCAACTTACTTCTATTAACAGAAATGGTAAATCTTTTATTTTTGAAACTTTATCGTGATTAGTACCAATACCATCTCTAGATACAACATGCCCTAACAAAACACCTTTAGAACATCCAAAGACACACTTTGTAGGGTTTAGTGAGGCTTGTGCTTCATCTAACCTTTGAAATGCTATCTCCATTTGGTGCAGTGGTCCAACTTGCTCCCATAGATGTAAAAATCATCCGAATTACTCGATGAAGGTCCCAATGTAGGGTTCGAACACCCTATTCATCAAACGCTGGAATGTTTGGAGCATTACACAACCCAAAAGGCATAACTCTATAAGCAAACGTTCCCCAAGGAGTGGTGAACGTGGTCTTCAGCTGATCTTTCTCTGCTATATGAACTTGGTTGTAGCCGCTATATCCATCAGCAAAACTATAGCACTCCTGGCTAGCTACTTCATCCAAGATCTGATCTGAAAATGGAAGAGGGTAATGATCCTTCTTTGTTGCCTTATTGAGCTTCCTGTAATCAACACAAATGCGTAGCTTCCCATTCTTTTTTATTGAGATCACAATGGGAGAAACCCATTCTGAATTCTCCACAAAGAAATATGAATCCTGCATCAAGCAACTTATCTATTTCTTCTTTTACAATCTTGGAAAAATTAGGATTCATTCTATATGGCATTTGCTTTATGGGCTTAGCACCATCTACCAGCTCAATACAATGTTCTACCCAACTTACTTGATGGAGTTCCTTGTAATCAAAAGTGAATAGGTGTATGTACCTTCGAAAGAGTTGGAGGTAGGATTCCTTCTCACTCTCCATCACAGCATCACCAATCTTTATTTTTTGGAGACGATCATCAACTTCTTCTTCAGATAATTTTATGGGGTCATGAGTTGGTGTGACTGGAAGGATATCCATGACTGAAACATCCACCTCACTTTCTTCATCTTCAATGTCCACTTCACTGGTACTAGAGTAATCAGAGGATGTCCAATCATCAGTTTCATCACTTGAATCCACAGGTTCTGCTTTATGATGTCGAGGGATCACGTTTATCTTCACCCTCTCTCTACCATGTCCAAGTGTCATGAAACCTTCATTCCATTAGTTTCTTGCATGAAATCTCCTTAGCCATGGTCTTCCCAAAGAACATTGGGTATGCAACAGTACCATTTTTCATCACCTGAAAGTCTACCACACATACAACACCCATAACAGATATTGCCACATTTGAAACTACACCTTCTGGTTTAGTTTTTCCTTTATTTAATGACCTTAACATAAGTGTTGAAGGGCGATCAATTTTTAAACCCAACATATTCATTACAGACTCGGTCATTACATTAACTGCAGCACCTCCATCAACTAAGACATCATGAATTGAAATACCATTACATAATACCTCAAAATCAGTGGAGCATAGGGATCTTCCTCTCGCTCCAAAACAGGGACCTCAACCTCCTTCCTTCTTCAAGCATTGAGTCCACCTCGCAACTCCCGCCTCTTCTCAGAAGACATAGCCAAGAGTTGACCATATGTAATATTTGCAGGGCCTTTTGGACAGATCTTCCAAGATGGAGTATGGTCCTTGCCCCCGTGAAATTAGAAAATCCCGCACACCCAACTTTCTTCTCCTATGTTACTTACTAGTTTCTTCTTTCATCTTCTTAGGATCATTTCCATCTTGATTATTTTTTTCTTTCTTTCTTTTTTGTTATAAACACATCTACTTCATTATTTATACTCTTATCTACTACATCAAAAGAATTCACAGTGCTTTTCCTTTATCATTATCTCCTTTACCGATGTGAAAGCTCTATCTGACAATTATACTTATAATGACCCTTTTATAACAACCATAACAAACAACTTGAAATATTTCTTTTTGACCTCTATCTCCTCCCCGAGAACTAAATTTCTTTCCTTAAAGAAGATTAATAGTTAACTGACCCATCTTTTGAGCAGATCTTCATACTCAAGATGTACTAGGAGAAATATTTGTGCTCACCGGAGTGGTTGTGGATTCTTTTGGACCAAAGGTGTTGGTGTAGGCTCTACTTTAGCAACAATTTCTTTGGGCTCCTCTTCCATGCTTTCTTCTTGCCTTCTTGCAATCTCCTTTGCTTGTTCAATGGTAGGCAGGGCGGTCATACTTCACTCGTTGTCGATCTCTGCTTCATCCCAAGAATGAAGTGCTTACAAAGGAGATTATCCACGCCATTCATCAACCCATCCGCTAATCCTTCCTTCCGGATCTGGGGAGCATCTAGCTTCCTCCTTAGCTCTAGAACACAAGCATGATAATCCCTTATCTTCTCCTTCTCTCCCTTGGGATAGCTTTCTGATCTCGATCATGAGATCTCGCATATTTCGTTGTTCACCAAATTCTTCAAGAAAACTTTCGCTTAATAAATCCCATGAATTTTTCACATTATCACCTAGTGTTTCAAACCACCTAAGTGCTTCCAAAAAGGTAGGAAAAAAATTCAGTCCATTGTTCCTTCATATAAGGCCATTACAAATACAAGATCTCTTAAACTCTTGAATGAAAGAAGAAGCATCTTCATTAGATTGAGCTGAAAAAACAGAATCTTTCCCATTTTCAAAAGTAACCACCGTGAAATACCAACTCACAAGTACAATCAACAAGACTTATGTGTATAAATAACTGAATCACTATACTAGAAAGTGACTTTACACCTTTCTAAAGAAATAGAAATGACCACGGTAAACTATGGTAAAACTTGACTTATCAGGTAAAAACTGACTTTCTTGTGGCAAACACTATTCATGGTAAAAAGTGAAGTTATTTCCGTAAATACTATTCACGGTAAAAAGTGACTTTCTTATGGGTAAATACTATTCCAAAAAATGGCTTTACCATGGTAACTACTATTCATGGCAAAAATGACTTTACCATGGTAACTACTATGCAGTTACCCTCTAATTGATTTTTAACTAAGTGGTAATATCTCTCTAGAAAATCCACCAATGAGGAATGGTCCTTAACGGAACCAAAATGTCATCACCAATCCGGCACTATGATAATTCTTCACCGGAACTCCTCATGCTATGATTATTTACTAATGCACAGCCTTTAGTTTGGTGGATGTAATCTGGAAACAAAACAACAACATAACACAAAAATACCATCGACTATGATAAGACGGAATGATGACAAATCTGAAATATCAAAGAAAATTATAATATTAACATGAAATTGTTACAATCTCACCCATGAGGTACTTCAAGTGTTATTGACTTCACTTGACTTTCACCAAGACTATGGGAGAAACTTTACAATTACACCTCTTAATGGCTTCTTCAACACACCTTTAAACTGATGGCTTCCTTCGCACACTTCCTACAATATTTCTCACTACTTCCTTCTATGCTAAATGAGGGGGGTAGCCTCTCTATTTATAGAACTTCCAGGATTATCCATCTTATCTCTAAGATAGGATAAGATATCCACTCGCATTTAATCATATTCCATACCTTAACTCTTATCTCATACATGTAAACTTATCTTCTAAGATAAGATAAACCTTATCATTTTACATGGGTTCCACAGAGTTTTAGACTTTTTACAAATAAAATACACAAAATATTTATGACCTCACTCCTTGTCCTTATTACCAATATAATATTTCTAATTCCTAATCATGTAGACCCTACTTCTCTAATTACCCAAACTTTGACATTTTAACATTAGCGGACCACTTACTTACATATATTTACTTTTTACAACATTCCTATTGTACTTTGACATTACCGTACTCCACATTATTGGCAGCACCATGATGGTGCCATTATCTTCTATAATCGACGCTACTACTAATTATACTTAACAACATCCTATTCCTAATAATACATTAATGAAATAGAAATTATGGAGGAAAATTTTAGTGTCGATGACCACCATTATGAACCGAATTGAAACAAGCTATGAAATCATAGTGAAGATGTAGACATCAAAGATAACAACTAGCGAGAGCAACCACAACGAGTGGAGAAGTAACCATTGGCGAAATGATAGAAGAAACAACTAGTGATCATAGCAAGAGCAGAAGGGACCATCGAAAACAAAGCAAGAGGAGAAAGAACTAGTGACAATGAGAGGAGAAACCACCTAGAAACAACAACAAGAGGAGAAACAACCAAAGTGACATCAAGTGGAGAAGAAACTGGAGACAACAAAGGTGAGGAGTAGAAAATAGTGATAGAAGAATGAGCATACATTCTACATATAATGACATAACCACCTACAGGAGGATTGTGCCTCGGGGTGATTTGAATATGGGTGGGAAAGCACAAAACCATGTGACTTGATTGCACCAGTCCCACCCCATCAGCTAAGAGTTGAGTCTTTTATGGTTAGATGAAATCCATCTATTTATGAGAGGCAATTGTATGTGTTTTAAATAACACATTCAAAGAGATTATATTGAGCCAAAGCTTTAACAAGGAAGAATAAATATATACACAAAAGTGTTCATCTAGTTTTCAATAATCCATTTTATTTGCAATTCTTTATTTTTTTTTTAGTTGTTATTTTATATTCCTAATTTCTATAAATTCCACATAAAGAGATAGGAATATAGATGAATTGTTTTCCACAATATTACAACAAATTCAAAAATATCTTCAACAAATGTGAATATGAAATGTTTATCTAATTTGATCATTTTTATTCTCTCTAAAATTTCTCTCTTTTCCAATGCACACAACAATGATAGTAAGTAAAAACTAAATTAAAAACATCAAAGGAATATAGAAATAAATTTTGGGGTCGAAAGGTCCGCATAAAAATGTGAGGTTTGGTGCACAAGAAACTAGTTCAATAACATAGTGTACAAAATACTTCATGTATTCATTAATTTTTCTAATGTTTCATATGGGTTTGTTTTGTTTCCACATGGGTTATCAGTGCACAAGACACTAGTTAAATGACCTTGACATGACTATTATAAAATAAATAATCTTGATTTGATGATCAATACAGATAATGCACGTTTATTTATACATGATTTGGATAGAGACGACACCAATGGACATACAAGAGATGGAAGGTTAATAGAAGCTACATGGGAAGGTGAAAAATCATGTATATAAATATAATATGCTAGTATGGATCTTTTAGAAAAAAAGTTTAGAGGTTTCCTATGTCTAGATTTTACACAATCTTAAACATAAATTTTGGTGGTTTTCAGGAACAAGCTTGCAAGAGCTGATAGTCTCATGAGATCATAGGAAATCATTGATGAAAACATGTAAAATGATAAGTGATTCCATAAAAATTCACTTTTGAGAGAGTGGTATGATTACCATGATAAATTTGAAAGATATCGACCATCTAGTCACAGTTATGAGCACAACCACTTTGGGATGTGCTAGGAACAATGGTGGTTTTGATAGCATGAACGGTAAAAACACTTGTTTTTAGTGGTTCTAGTGTTATGATTTCATGGATTTTTTTGGAGGAGGGGGGACAGGGGGGAGGGGTGTGGGGAAGTAGAAGTTTGAATTTTTTTGGACATGGAGGTAAAAACTAAACTTTTAATTAAAAAGTAAATTCTCCACCTTATTTGCATTCATCTTCTACAAAGTGTGCCCCGAGAAACATAGGGTGAAATTTTGGGTAAAATTAGACCTCCAAAGTGAGCCAATGGTAGATGGGGAGAAAAAATGATCTCTTAGTGGAGTTTGTGGGCACCACATATAAAACAAGCCTTTCATTTTCCATTTTCCCATCAATTTTTCTTGTATTTTTCTTAACCAATCAAAAGGAAAGACACTTTCAAAAGTGGAGAATTCAAAGTGCATTACACCACCTCAAAAATGATTCCAACCTCCAAAATTTTTCTAGTGTGATGATAACATCATCAGTGCATCATCTAAAATATGTGAAATTATAAAAAGGAGTGCATAGTTTTCCATGAAGTCCAAGATTAACCATTTTAATCTAATAATATATTATTTTTGATTGGAAATGGGCTAGAATATAAAAAAAGAATTTAGAAACTATAAATATGAATTAATGATGAATTTTTATCATATCTCCATTTTTTTCCTATGAAGGCACATGTAAATTGAACTAAACTTCAGAAAAAGTTTGGAACAAGTATGAACCAAACCATCACTTGAGCCATGGAGGATGTAAACATAAAATAAATCAATTTAGGTATCTATCTAGTCCCGATCACATACTACTATTCATAAGATTCTAAGTAAGAAAATAATGAATTAATGCATATCTTTGGCCATATTTTCTTTCTTTCAGTTGCTTTTGTTGATCTCACACTCCTTGTAACCCAATATATCTTTTCACATTCACTATTTCTCAATCTAGATACAAGTAGTGGTAAGGACATTAGTGTAAAGTGACCCTTCTCCTCTAGGTGTACCTGACCTTCTTGTACTTTATTCACATTATTACGTCCTTTCTATTTGTTTGGGCATCTTATATTTTTGGTAGTCATCATTTTCGAGGTCAATTATGAAATTCAAGTAAGGGAATCATATAAATATAAATTTATGTGAAATAATAAATGAAAAAGTAGTAAGCATTAGCTATCACCACCTACGGTTGCATCCAAAGTCTATTTTAGAAATTTAAAGCATCCATTATAACATCCATTCAAGGGAAAGTGATTTCATTCTTTCCATACACTTTATAGGAGGGAAATTTCATTCTATTCCATGAACACATATACTCACATCTTCTAAATCTACATATTTCTTGCCATCAAGTCCAATACACACAAAAGCCACCTAGTGCACATTCTCTTCATATACACATAGAACTACATTGGATCGGAAATGTAGTGCAAGGCTTAGTCATAAGATCACTTTTTTGATAGCTAAGGAAATCCAAACCCTCATTTAAATTATTTTATTTTTGTTATTTGATGTAGTTTTGAGGGTTTTACGAGTTAAATCTATATTATAGGTTATTAACAACATCAAAAAAATTAGTGTCACATACTAGCAACAAAGACATGGCAACATATATCTCATGACCCCGTGAAGGAGGTTTTACAGGTTTTGGAAAAACATAGGTGCCTAAAATCAGTCTACAACACCCGCAGGCACCCCTAACCAATTCTGAGTACCTTAGTCCAGGAAGATTTTGTAGTTATAAAATTTTCTAGGATTGTATGTGAGACATTTCCCTCTCTGTTTATCAGTCTCTAACTATGGAGAAGTCATGGTATAATTGTAAAAAATCTAAGACCTTCTATCTCCTCTTCGTGGCTATGGTTTCATTATTTCCTAGCTTAATTTTCTTGGGTTACATTTATTTCATTACATATATGTTTAATATAGTTGTTATATGCTTATATTAGGTAATATTATATTCATAAATAAACATTTTTCTTAATCATTTTGGTGAACCCATCACTAAAATCCACCTTCTTTTAGGTTTTTTCTTGTGATGTCATAACCCGTAGTGGTCGCTTTTGGGTTTTTTGAGCATCTTGAGTTTTCTTCATTTTCCCGTAGGATTTCTATATCAATGGATGATGTTTCTACATCATTGGTTGCCACTAAAAATCATTTTTCCAACTCTTAAAATTTTTTTCTTCTTAATAAAATTGAAACATCTAATAGTGAACAATCATATGATGAGGATACAAATGTTGATAAAGTATAATTAGATAAGTTTACAAATTTTCAAAAATATTTTCATGATAACCCTTCTCATCTTCACATATTCTTCATGCTTTAATTGTTGTTAAAAATTCCCATGATGATGTTCCAGCACATCTTGTCAGGGTTTTCATCGAGTTTGATTACCTCCACTTCACATCTTAATATCCCTACATCCATTCCCGTCACTTCCACTCCACTCATATAATTTAATGCTACAAAACCTAACTCTACTTAAAATACATCTAATGTAAATTCTTTATGTTAGAATTTGCATACTAAAATTCACCAACTCTAACTCACTACTTCCTATGCATCTCCATCTCTCGATTCCCCTTCACTTCTTCATACACCTTTTTCACCCACTATTTGTACCTATCATTGCCTCTCAAAGTTCAATACCCCTTTGTTCCCCATATTAAAAGGCCATAGTGACCCATAAGAGCATCTCAAAGCCTTTCACATGGCATGTCTCAACTATGAAAATGATCACACTCAGTACGCTAGTGCCAAAGTGGAAGTTTGAAATATTTTTGCACATAGAGGTAGAAAATGAACTTTTAAATTACAAAGTAAATTCTCACCTTGTTTGTATTAAATTTCTCCAAAATGTGCCCCTATTAGCATAGGGTTCACTCTTTGGTGAAATTAGACCTCCAAAGTGATGTAAGGGAATATGAATAGAAATAAATGATCTCTTAGTGGATTTTGTGGGCACCACATGCAAAACAAGCCTTTCATTTTACCTTTTCCCATAAATTTTTCTTTTATTTTATCAACCAATCAAAATGATAGACATTTTAAAAGTGGATAATGAAATGTGCATTGCACCTCCAAAATGCTTCCAACCTCCCAAAGTGTGTTAGTGGATATGATGACATCATTAGTGCATCATCAACAAAATGTGATATTATAACAAGGATTGCAAATCTTTCCATGAGGTCCAAGATTAACCATTTTAAGCTGAAAATATATTTTTTTGACTAAAATTGATCCAGAGAATACAAAAAATGAATTTAGAAACTCTAAATATGAGTTCATCATGAATGTTTCTCATATCTCCATTTCTTCCTATAAAGGCATAGGCAAGTAAACTAATCTTCTGAAAGATTTTTGAGCAAGTATGAACTAAACCGTCACTTGATCCATGAAGGGTGTAGACAAAAAAACAAGCACTTTTGGTACTTATCTAGTCTTGATCTCATACTTCTATTCATATGATTGCAAAGTAAAGAAAATTACTAATCAACCCATGTCTTTGGCCATCTTTTTTTTTCTATTATTTTATTGATCTCACACTCCTTATAGCCAAGTGTATCTTTTCACACTTCAGAATTTCTCACTCTAGATACAAACACCCATTATGGACATCAACACCAAGCACCTTGTTCCCCTTTGGGTGCACCTGACCTCTTTATATTTTGTTCACATTTTTGCATCCTTTCTATCCATTTGGCCATCTTATATTTTTACTAGTCATCCTCTTTAGGTTCAATTACAAAATTCAAGTAACGGAATCATATAAATATAAAGTTAGGTTTGTAAATAATAAAGGACCAAACACTAAGCATTATCTATCACTTCCTAAGGTTACATCCTAAGAATATTCTAGAGCATTAATAATTATTCTTCAAACACTTCATAAGAGGGGAAGTTCATTCTATTCTATGCACACATCTACTTACATCTTCTAAATCTAGATATTGTTTGCTATCAAGTATGAATGACAAAAGAGCCACCTAGGGCACATTCTCTTTACACAAACATAAAAATACATTGGGTTTGAAATGTAGTGCAAGGCTTTGTCACAAGATCACTTATTTTCCATAATAAGAACAAATTGAACCCTCATTTACATTTTTTTGTTTTTGGGATTTGATGTTGTTTTGAAGGTTTTGCAGGGGAAATTTCATTGTAGGTTATCAATGACATCCATGAGCATGGTGTGACATACTAGTGAAAAATAGAGTAGGAAAATGAACATCTCATAACCCTTTCAAGGAGGTTTTCTGAGGTTTTGGGAAAATAAAGGAACTAAGAACTAGTATACATCACCCACATGTACCCATAACCTATCATGTGCACCTCACCCAAGAAGATATTATAGGTACATAATTTTCTAGGCCTCTATTTGACACTTCTCCCTCTCTATTTATCAGTTTGTCACTATGGCATACTCTATTATTAATTGTGAAAAAAATAAGTCCTTTTATCTCCTTTCTGCAACTAGGGTTTCATTATTTCCTAAGTTAATTTTATTTGGTTAGATTTATTTCATTACATAACTATTTATTAAAACTTATACATGCTTGGATTAGGAAATATTATATTCATAAATAAAATTGTTTGTTAATCATTTTGTTGAACTTGTTGGTACCAAAATTTGTTCTCCTTTTCAGTCCGAGTAGCATCAAAGATATGGCATGAAGCTTGAAGACCCATAGATCATGATGTATGTCATTTTTATAGCCACGATGTGATCTAACCGGCCCTCAAGTTTGTGGAGAGATGGATAGCACTCAAATAGGACTTCATCTTTTCTTAAATATTTTAGGTTGTGCCTTTCAACCAAGGTAAGAGAACCTATTTGTAACCCTCAAATGGTGAAGGAGATGAAGATATCCCTCAATTCATGCAAATAGTATGAAGGGGCCTTGGGAAAATATGATCAACCCACCAAATCTAAATTTCAAAAGTTTTCACTTCAATATTATGGAGATAAATTCAATGCAAGGCAAGGGTTATCAAGACATTTTGAAATCCTAATTTGTTCTACATACTTTAGCAAATGGATTTTGATCTTCCAGTGGGTATACAAAGTCAAAAAGGGGTAAAAAGGGTGGAATAAGTGTTTATAATGATTCTTGGTGGGATATTGAAAAGACAAACTTCACTATGCCATATCTTTGACAACGCTCTACAACATTTGAACAACTATCAAATAAAACACTTCAAAATATTCAAAATGTTCTTTTGCAGCCAAGAGATACAAAAATGGAGGCCTAGGTTTGCACTCTTCACATAATATTTGAGACCTCAACACAAAATCTTGAGTTAAAGGAATCAATTAAACATTAAAATCTCTCGATCAAATCACGCCTAAGGTACCCCAAAGGCTTACAAGAAATATCTATCAACAAATGAAGGTGAAGTGATTTTGAAGTACTTATTTTCAATGCCGATGAAATCTCTTCTCACAAATGAAATTTACAAATGCCACTAAACTATCAATAATGATGAGATTTGTTTGATTCCTAAAGATTTCAATGCAAGATTGCAATAAGAAAAAGGAAAACTGTTTTCAAACATTTAAACCTAATAACACACATCATATTTCCCAAAATAACATAGATTAATTCAAAATCTTGTTAGATTCATTAGCAGGTGAGAGTTTTAGTAAAAATCTAGAGCTATGTGATGGCTATACACTTCTAGCCAACTCAACATGAATGAAGATCTAACAAAAAGACATTAACTAGGTTTTTTGGAGGGTTTCTCAGAAGATGAGCTTCTCTCAAAATTTTCTCGTGATTTTTAATTTCCCGACATTTTGCATGTCAAAAAACATGCATTATATAACATTTTTTTACATCCAAGCCTTCTTTCCCAAGAAAATAATATGCCAAGCATCAAGTTTGTTACAAAATTCCATCATGATTCACAGATAGGACGTTTAACATATTTGCAACAAAATTTTCTAGGTGTTTCAAAAAAAGGTGAATCATTGAGGATTTTTGCATCATAGTTTCAACTAGGAGCATGTTTTTCCTCCTTCTTTCATGCAACATGCTCCTCTTTCATCATTTCACCTTTACACTTTCCAAATTTCCTCTACAACTTTTGGATTTGATGTTTTACGTTATTGATGAGTTAGGAAAAAATTCATTTCAAAAACATCTCTAATCTTCAAAATGATCCTTAAAACTGATTGCATTGGTCCTTTCAGTAGGCACAAACGACATGAATTTTCCAAAAACTCAATCAAAATTGATGTAAAAATCACATCTCCAAGCTTCTTGAGCTCAAATGGTGGCCAAACTGAAAAATGCACAGTTACCATTGATCTTCCTTTATCCTTTAATCTGAGCCCTCCACATGTCATAATGTGATTGGAAATGGGCTTGGGATCACTTTTTGACATTTTAACACTTTTGGAAAAATGTAAAAATTTGACATTTTTCCACCCTTCTCCACCCTTGAGATTTGGTGCTGACACGTGGCACAATATGATTGGATCCGGGGTGCGGCTCAATTTTACACATTTCCACCTTTTTTGGAAAAAAGGAAATTTTTCACAATTATCCTCGTGGACTCGTATTTACTTCTATCCCTAACATGTGTCGTCATTGGTTTGATGTGGGGCCATAACTCCTTTTTTGCTTCATACTTCCTTCAAAATTTCAAAGTGTTCAAAACTCACCAAGCCCACATTCCCTCTCTACCATTTCTTTTGACACATGTCTCCTCTCGATTCGTTTTGGAGCCATGCTTCAAATTACCACTTTAACTCATTTTTCCAAAAAGGCAACATTTCCCTTTTTCCTCCGGTGGCCCACCGACCCGCGCAAGCCTTTAATTTTCTTCTTTGTCATGGTTGTGCCTTCTTTTAAGAATTTAACCCATTTTTAGGAAAAAGGTTAAAAATATCAAATTCTCCCAGGACATTTACCACTCTACCTTGCCTTTCAAAACAAAAAAGACTAAGGCATTAATTTACTTTAGTGGGCTTGTGGCCTTGTTTTGCATTTTAGTACTTTTTGCCAAAAAGGTAAAATTTCTCCAAGTCCACCACCGATCCGCATCCCCTATGCCAATTAGAACAATGCCACGTAGGAGAAGATTTTGAGCTAAAATTTGATGGGAAAAGGACACCCGTATGACTGTAAAAAAATGTAGAAATTTCGCTAGTGATGCCCTAGAATGCCAAGATGAATTTGATGGGAAAATGACGCCCGTCTGACCATCAAAACATAGAAAATGCCAGGGATGCCCAAAATCAATTTTTCCTTTTGAGAAATTTTCAATCAAAGAACAAATGAAAAGTGATTCAAAGAAATTTATGACCATGGAAAAATGTTTTGAGGGAAAATAAGTATAAAACAAATAATTTTGAGCTCCAAAGGCCGGGAAAACACGGAAAATACGGGAAAAATTAGGGCAAGGTAATGAGTTTGCAAACAATCCAATGCACAAGAATGGAGCTATAACTTCACATCATCAATTTCATGAGGAAAAAATGTTTTAGAGCACAAAGAGAAAAGGGGAAACATGGCAAAATGGTAGAGGATCAAAATGGGCACCAACATCGGCTCTTGCTCGGGGATGGGCACTCCTAGTGAGTGCCACAAGAACAAAAGTAGACCAAGTGCCAAAATAATCCATTGGGAAAAGGAGTCATGAGCCAAAGCCACCAAAAACAGCTGAGAAACCAGACAAAATGGCTGCCACACACCAAGGAAAACTACGAACCGATAAAACACCAAAAATAGAGCAAAAATAAACACTATACACTGTATAAGTGGTGCATACCTCAAATTTGGGGATTAATCAAAGAAATGATTTAGATTCCTACCATTAATAGTAATTCAACAATTCCCCATCCAAGTCCTTGAGAAAAAGGTATTTTCACCTATTTTGATATCAATGGAGTAAGAGCCCATCCATAATACATCAAATTTACCATGTTTTCCCTTATCTTCATTTCTAATATCCCACAACAAAACCAGATCTCGAACATTGAAAACCCTAGGAGTGACCTTCTTGTAAAACAACCTCTTAAACTTCTCTCTAAATCTTACATGCCTTTAGTGTGATTCTCTTCTTTCTTTATCCATCTTAACAATCTGATTAATCCTTTCTTTATATGGATAGACCTCTTGATCTTCAAGTTCTTGAACAAACTAAAATGAAGATAATTGTAGATGTAAGGGAAATAGAGCTTGAGATCCATAAACCAACTCAAATGGGTTCTTACCATTAGCTCTTTTGGCAAAGTGATTTTATTAACCCAAACTACAAATTTGAGTTGTTCACGCCATTTTTTCTTGTTTAACTCCAAATTATCCTAATGATCTTCAACAAGTTCTTATTACTGGACTCACTTGTCCATTCCCTCGAGGGTTATAGTTTTAAGCATAAGTCGATTGGTTCCATACTCCTTACATAATGCCATCAAGGGCTTAGCTCTAAAAACATGGCATTATCAACAACAATCTTTACTGCACACCAAATTTGCGTATGATGTGATTTAACAAAAAGTTCCATAACAACTTGGTGTGTTGATTTCTTGGTGGGGATTTCTTCTACCTACTTGGTGAAGTAATTTGTGGCTACAAGGATCTACTTATGTCCAACACTAAAAGGGTTTGAAATCTCACCAATGATGTCTATTCCCATTGTTTGAAAGGAGCTTCAATTGATATAGGAGCTGCAAAGGAAGGGATCCCGAAGCTTTCATTCTTCCAAATAAACCGGAAACTTTCACATTTTCTAACTAAAGCAGGTTACATCTTTGAAGAGAGTAGGCCATCAATAACCAACTCTCAAAATTTTGTGTTATAACCCTTCCAGCAAAGTGTCCTCCACAAAATCCCCCATGGAAATCAACAAACTATTTTAGGAGTTCATCTTTAGTTACACATTTCAAGAGGACATCTTCTGTGGTTCTTCTAAGCCATCTTAAAGTCAATAATGATGTATTTTTAGAAACTAGCTTGAGGGCTCTTTCTAATTTTTATTTAAATGATCGGGAAGCATATGTGTCTATTACATCCTTGTACCACTCAAAACTCACCAACTTCTCAAGAACATATGCCCTTTATTCCTCTACTTATTCACTTCCACAGGTCTATAAGTTTCTCTCACCATGAGCTTAACAAGACCCAAACCTCTTACCAACTTTTTTGTTTGGATGTCCATGTCATATTCTTGCAGCTTTTCTCACCCATCTACATATTTTGCTTGAGATCTCCATCTATGATAAGATGTCTTTTACCATGGTGTGGGGAACATAAGCAACAAATTTTGAACTTAAGATATAAGGCCTAAAAACTTCATTTCTTTCACCAAGGAAAATGCTTATTTTTCCATGATTATGTATTTTAACTCAACAACTTGTATAACCTTGCTAAAGAAGGCTATAGGCCTCTCAACCCCATCTTCATGCTTTTGTAGCAAAATAAATTCAATAGTATTTTCAAAAGAAAAAGAGAATATTTGGAAAGGCTTCTTGTAATTCGAGTTGCCAAGATAGGTGCATGTTTGAATGCTTCTATGATTCATTCAAAATCCTAAATAATAGCCTCCTCCCATTTGATAACTTTTCTTTCTTTAACATGCATGTAATAGAAGAGTAAATTCAGCAAAAATTGACACAAACCTTCTAATGAAATTGATTTTCCCAAAGAAGGTATTCTTTGTTCTTGAATTGGAACCTTGTTGATTGCTTCTACCCTCTCTGGTCGATCATGACACCGGCCTTTGAAATAATATGACTAAGCAAACTTGGATTTTGCACTCTAAAATGACACTTCTTTAGATTGAGAGAAATGTATTATTCTCTACATCTTATCAACATTCTTTCCAAGTGTGCAAGTGATCTCTTTTGCTCCTTGAAAACATAGTCACATCATCCTAATAAACTACAATAAAGTCATTTATGTAACCAACAAAATCAAGGTCTACATTGCTATTTTGGAAGGTAGGTCTCAGCATTCATGAGACCAAAATATATTCTTACATAAAATATGTTCCCAAGGAGAGGTAAAGGTAGTTTTAAATATTTCGACTCCTTGACAACAACTTGATCAGAAGCAGAGAAAACCATCCAAGGTGGACAAAATTCAGATCCAGTCTACTTAACTACGATGTTTTCCATGTTTGGTAAAGGTAATAATGAAACTCTATTCATAATTCTAAATTCTACACAAATTCTAATATCTCCATTTTTATTTCTCGAAGGGCACAAGGTTTGCAACCCAAGATGAATACCTTGTGGGCTTAATGATCCTCCCTATTTAGTTTCTTCAATTCATTTTCCATTTTTATTGAGAGGATTGGATTAATTGGCTCTACTTTTGTCTAAAGGGCTTGGCATTTGTTTCAAGGGGAATCTCATGCTTAAAACAAGTCCTCTTTGTATTCTTTCAACTCTAAATAAGACCAAGTCGATAGTCCCGATATTTCTTAAATAGTTTAACATAGGACTGTTTTTCTTCTTTGTTTAGATTGCTTCCCAACAAATTTTTCTTGGTTTATCATTAGTGCACAATTTATGCTCTTCCACATCCTCGAGGCAAACATGTTTCTATTTATGATGTAATCAGTATTTTTAAAATTTGACTCAAGTGCAACAAGACTTCTAGGAATGGTGTTAGTTTTCAATTGGATAATATCATTTCCAAACAAAGTATCTCTTCCTTTAGTCACACACACACCATTGGTTCCCAATCAATATTATGATCTAAAAACTCACCTTGATTTTTAAGAACCTTTGCACTTGAGCATCATCATTAAACACATGCTAATGCTTGATGTTGTCAGGAAAACGGCCTAGTTAACACTTCAATATTATACTCATAATAGGTTGAAATCATGAAATTTCCAAATCTTGACCCCAACACTACCAAATTTCACTAATAGCATTGAAACTCCTATCATGATGCACAATGTTGAATGAATCAAACATCTCAATTAGATCCCAAACTACATGTTTGTATATTTCATCCACCGTGATTTTATGTAGCATACAATTTTCTTATTTGTTTGAGAACTAGCTCTAATCTCCTTTTACAATGATGTCCTTAACACCATACTTCCATGAAATTATTACACCCAACAAGAAGGCTTTATACTCAGCAATGTTGTTATAAGCTTGAAGGAAAAAGTAAACTCTTCCAAGCTAGGAGAAATCATAATTATACCAAGCACCATTTCCAAATTTGGAGCAAGCTCCATCAAATAGAAAAGTCCAAGGATAAACTACCTATTCAAGGCACTTTTACTGATCCATCTAGTGCTCCTTACCATCAACAAACCCAAAAAAGTATCAACATCAACATCGGAAAATAATACTTCACAAGAAGAATTGTTTGATCCTCACTTAGATGCAACATCTTCTTTTCTCCATAGAGCTTGACAAGGCTTCCTTAAATGGGAATAGTGGAAAAAGAAATGTCCATTTGAATATTCCCACCAACACTTACAGCCCACTTTCTTGATAATAACATACCCCATTTGGCAGGAAATCAACAATCACAACATCCAATTTTAAATTCCTCCCGTGATAAGATGCAAGTTGCGCCACCGCATCTCCCACACAACCAACTACGAGAAACTTATCTTATTCCATGGAAATACATTTTCCATAGGCTACTATCACTTTCATATCTAACTCATTCATGTTCTCTAGAGGCATGACATTACATGATGCAATGGAATCAAACATACAATTGTGAATTAGTCTATCCTTTATGATCAAAGTTGTAAAGAATGGATCAAAATTCAATTGGGAATCAACCAAGGATGTCCCCAAGTATACCTCATATGTTTCTCCAAGATCCTCTAATGTTGGTGGTGTTTCAAGGTCTGCAATGATTTGAGGAGGAGTTTCAACAATGTTCACATTTCTACTTGGGGTACTCCTCTCCTTTTCAATCCCAAGTACTCAAATGCTCTCTTCTTGTGCTCAGAATCCTAAGAACCTCGATGATTGAACACTCACTTTGATTTGGCTCAATACATGGGCTATGTAATATGGAACACTCTTTGGTAAGGTAGCATTAGAATGGAGACAATCAAATTCATTAAATGGTAAGGGATTCTTGCAGTTTTGTCATGAGGAGGATTGTAATTTTTTCTTGGGACAATAGAGATTTTGGTAGGTGTTTCTCTTCTAGGATATTCTTTGGGAATACTTGTAAGAAAGGGTGTTTTATTTTTGGCTTGAGGCCTAACTCCTTAACAACTATACTTCTAATGTTATACTCTTTCTCTTGAGCTACAACAACATTCATTAACCATTGTCTATCTTCCTCCGAAGGGATACCACCATCATACTTTTTAATCATCAAATCTCTTAAGTATTCAAAATCATTTTAGGAATCTTAAAATATTACACCACATCTACCTCAAGAGTATGAGAGGGAAGAAGACTTCTACCCATTCGATGTAATCCCAAAAGGTTGCAGCTATCCTTGCACTTATCACCTCAGTTGATGTTGCTCCTTCTTGTGATCTTGAAGAACCACCCACCATGTACATATCATCATCAATATCATCATTATTATTAGCTTCACCATCTTGGTGGTCCACTTCACATGGAGGATGGGGAAAAAAATACCTATCACGCCAATTAATATCATCAACTTCCTCAATAGTAGCAACCCTAGTAGTTAGGGGATCGGGTTAACACTCTTCCTTCACGTGCTTAAGGATGTTTATTTGTAGACCCCATGGGTCCTTTCCTCTATCATCGTTAGACCTCATAACCCTTAGGATGATTGGAAAATTATCATGGTTTTGTGCTTTTTTCTAACCTTACGAAGTCTTCCAATTCCTTTCTTTGTCCAAGATAACTTTTATGAGATTTCTTTGTACAGCCCTTGCCAATTTTCGCCAATTTCTTTGAGTCTACACTCTTACTTGCTTGAGGCTTGTCAAGGTTTATCAACTTTACACCATCTCTTTGAGAGGTTTCCCAATTACTTTGATATTGTTTTCAATCTGTAGTGCCATGGTGAAGGCCTGCCTCAAATTAGTAGGGTTTTTGTCTCTTAAGTAGTAGGTTGCCTTCTTATCAAATGCATATGCATATTTGATTAAAAAGATTGATCACAAGGCCTCATATTAACAGGAATCCTTCTCAAATTTTTCTAAACCTTGTGTTGAAGTGATGAACTGATTCATTAGGGTTCTTCTTGATATTTTCAAATTCAAACAAGAGAAATCTAGGATTAGTCTTATCACCATATTGCAATCTAAATGCATTGTTCATTTCAGTCTAAGAGTCAATAGAATTATTAGAAGAGCCTTGTACCAATCCCTTGCATCCTCTTCTAGTGTATGAATGAACAATTTAATATACACATCTTCATGCTCAATCTCAAAGTCCTCCATCATATTAATAAAGAGTTTAAAATGTTGATCACCTGTTATAGCATTGTTCCCTTGGAACTTTGGCAATCTACTTCTAACATCCTGAGGCACAACATTAGGATAACCAGCCATTCCCCTAAAATTTATTGGGTGAAAGGTATTTAACCACAAATGGAGGCCTCTGGGAGGTTAAGCCATGTTATCTAGTGGGGCTGATCTTGGGGTGACACAAGCTTATGAGGAGTGCGAGGTCTTTCACTCAAGAATGTCATTTAAAAGATTGATATTCTCTAGGTGATGATTTTCTTGGAAAGTTTTACTAGAATTGAAACACACAAGTGTAGATTGAAGAAGGAACTCATTGAAAGTTTTACATAGAAGGAACTTCACTAGTTGAAGTAAACAATTTTATGAGAAGATTACTTGAATTAGAATATCTAGAAGAAAAGTCATAATCCTCTATTAAAGGCTGATCTCTCTCACCAATGGATATTCCTTTACTTATATATGACCCTCAAAACCTTCTAAACATTTATTTCCTCTAAAAATATGTTTCCAATTATTGAAATAACTTTCTACTTGGGTCCCTCCTGAAGAGAGATATTCTTCCTTCTAGGTTTGCAGAGATTAGCAACACAAAAATAAATGACAGAAAGCTAAGACACTGATATTTATTAAGATCAAATCATCATGGAGTCACCACCTAGTTGATATTCACTCCAAATACCTATCAAGTTGAAAATCTTGCCAAACTTTATAGATCAGACCTTCCTTTTCTTGAATCTATCAACCACAAATACAAATGAAGTCAAACTACTACTAAAACTGATAAAATTATAGACAGAGTTTGAAACCTTTGTATGCATCTTACAAATTTAAGTATAGAATGATGCTTTAACAATATATTTGAAGATATAACTTTAAGATACATTACCAGGGTTTGATATGCATTCAAATGATTCAAATATGTATGCACATGGATCAAATTGAACTAATAATGTCCCCAAAGTGGCGCCACTAGTGTTGGTACCCAAATTTGTTCTCCTTTTCAGTTTGAGTAGCATCAAAGATATGGCATGAAGCTTGAAGACAGATAGATCATGATGTATGTCATTTTGTATCAAGGGATATGATCTAATCGGCCCTCGTGTTTGTGGAGAGATGGATAGAAGTCAAATAGGAATTGATCTTGTCCTAAATATTTTAGGTTGTGCCTTTGAATAGAGATAAGAGAGCCTATGTTGTAACCCTCAAATGGTGAAGGAGATGAATATATCCCTCAATTCATGCAAATAGTATGAAGGGGCCTTGGGAAAATATGATCAACACTCCAAATCTGACTTTCACAAGTTGTCACTTCCAGATTATGGAGATAATTTCAATGCAAGGCAAGGGTTACTAAAGACATTTTGAAATCCTGATTTATTCTACATACTTTAGCAAATGGATTTTGATCTTTTGTGGGTATACAGGTCAAAACAAGGGTAAAATAGGGTGGGATAAGTTGTTTAGAATGATTTTTGGTGGGATATTGACAAGAAAAACTTGACTATGCCAGATCTTTGACAACCTCTACAACATTTGAAAACTATAAGATAAAATGCTTAAAATAGTCGGGATGTTCTTTCAACCAAGAAGAGATACAAAAATGGAGGCCTAGGTTTGCACTCTTCACACAATATTTGAGACCTCAACACAAAATCTTGAGTTAAAGGAATCAATTAAACATCAAAATCTTTGATCAAATCATGCCTAAGGTACCCCTAAAGGATTACTAGCAATCTCTATCAACAAATGAAGGTGAAGTGATTTTAAAGTGCTTATTTTCAATGCCAAATGAAATCTCTTCTGACAAATAAATTTGCAAATGCCACTAAACAAACAATAATGATGATATTTTTTGATTCCTAAATATTTCAATGCAAGATTGCAACAAGAATAAGGAAAAATATTTGCAGATAGTTAAACATGATAACAAACATCATATTACCCAAAATAACATAGATTAATTCAAAAAATTGTTAGATTCATCAGCAAGGGAGAATTTTAGGAACAATCTCAGAGCTATGTGATGGCTATACACTTGTAGCCAACTCAACATGAATGAAGATCTAACACATAAGACATTAACCAAGGTTTTTGGAGGGTTTCTTAGAAGATGAGCTTCTCTCAACATTTTCTCATGATTTTTAATTTCCTAACCTTTTGCATGTCAAAAACAATCATTATATAACATTTGTTTACATCCAAGCCTTCTTTCCCAAGAAAAGAATATGCCAAGCATCAAGTTTGTTACAAAATTCCATCATGATTCGTAGACAAGGATGTTTAACATTTAACATTTAACATATGTGTTTTGAAAAAGGTGAATCATTGAGGATTTTTTCATCATAGTTTCAATTGGGAGCATGTTTTTCCTCCTTCTTTCATGCAACATGCTCCTCTTTCATCATTTCACCTTTACACTTTCCAAATTTTCCTCTGTAACTTTTGGATCTGATGTTTTATATTTTTAGATGGGTTAGGCCAAAAATTCATTTAAAAACATCTTTGATATTCAAAAGGATAATAAAAATGATTTCATTGGTCCTCGCAGGCATAAACGACATGAATTTTCCAAATATTAGATCAAAATTGATGGAAAAATCACATCTCCAAGCTTCCTGGAGCTCAAATGGTACTAAACCGAAAATGCACAATTACCATTGATCTTCCTTTATCCTTTAATCTATGCCCACCGTGTGTCATAATGTGATTGTAAATGGGCTAGGGATCACTTTTAGACATTTTAGCACTTTTGGAAAAATGTAAAAATTTAAATTTGCTCCACCCCTCTACCCTTGAAATTTAGCACGACACGTGGTACAATATGAATGGATCTAGGTCGCGGCTAGATTTTACACATTTCTACCTTTTTGGAAAGAAAAAATTTTCACAATTATCCCCGTGGACCCATACCTTCCTTCTCTCCCCGAGACATGTCAATCATTGGTTCATTGTAGGGCCATAACTCCCTTTTTTGCTTTATACTTCCTTCACAAAATTTCAAAGTTTTCAAAACTCATCCGGTGGCCCGCACTCCCCTCTGCCATTACTTTTACACTTGTCTCCCTCTAATTCATTTGCAGAGCCATGCTTCAAATTACCACTTTAACTTATTTTTCCAAAAAGGAAAAATTTCCCTTTTTCCTCTAGCGGCTTGCCAACCTCGCATGAGCCTTTAATTTTATTCTTTATTGGGTTGCGCCTTCGTTTAAGATTTTAACCCTTTTTAGGAAAAATCTTAAAATTCTCAAATTCTCCCATACATCCATTCTCGCCTTGCCTTTCAAAACAAAAAAGACTAAGGCATTAATTTACTCTAGCCAATAGGCTTGCAGGTGTTTTTACATTTTAGTACTTTCCAAAATAGGAAAATTTCTCCAAGTCCACCATTGATCCACATCTCTCTACCAATTATAAAAATCCACATAGTAGAAGATTTTGAGCTAAAATTTGATGGGAAAAGGATGCCCATATGACCATAAAAAATGTAGAAATTGCCGTGATGCCCTAGAATGCCGAAGATGAATTTGATAAGTAAATGATGCCCACTTAACTATCAAAACACATAAAATGCCAGGATGCCCAATATCAATTTTTCCTTTCAAAACTGTGGGTGAAGAAATGTTTGACAAAGGAAAATGGAAAGTGATTCAATGCAATTTACAACCATCAAAGGGATTTTTTAGGGAAAATAAGTATAAAATGAACAATTTTGAGCTCCAAAGGCCGAGAAAACACCAAAAAATGGTAGAACCATTTTAACTGGAAAATTAGGGCAAGGTAATGAGTTTGTAAACAATCTAATGCACAAGAATGGAGCTACAACTTCACATCATCGATTTCATGAGGAAAAAATGTTTCAGAGCATAAAGAGCAAAGGGGAAACATGGAAAAACAACAAAGGATCAAAATGGGCACCAACAAAACCCATCACTTGAATCCACCTTATTTCTAGGGTTTTCCTCTTATGTCCATCACCCATATTGGTCTTTTTGGGTCTTTTGAGTATCTTGAGCTTCCTTCATTTTCCCATAGGGTTTCTAAATCAATGAATGAGGTTTCTACATCAATGGCTACCAATAAACAACCTTTTTCAAACTCTCACAATGGTCCTCTACATGAAATGAAAATATCCGATAGTGAACAATCATATGATAAGGATAATAATGGTGATCAAAACAATTTGATAAGCTCACAATTTTTCAACAAGCTTTACATGATAATCTTTGTCATCTTCAACATATTCTTCATTCTTTAATTGTTGTTAAAAATGCACATGATGTTATTTCAACACCTCTTATAGGGTCTTTGTCACCGTCATTACCTCCACTCAACCTCTCAATATCCTTACATCCATTCCTACCAAAAGATCTCTCCCATCATACAATATAATTTTTTACACCTAACTCTTCTTAAAATACACCGATTTAACTTCTTTATATCAAGATTTGTAGACTCAAATTAGCCACTCTAACTCATTACTTCCCATGCATCTCCATCTCTTGATTTCAATTCACTTCTTCATACTCATTTTTCACCTATCATTTTTACCTATCCACCGCCTCTCAAATTTCATTACCCCTATTCGACCCATCTTAAAAGGCCATGATGAACTGCAAGAGCATCTCTTATCCTATTAAGTGGCATGTCTCAACTATGTGAATGATCACACCGAACTAGAAAATATCTTTCCTCGTAGTCTCCAAGATTACATGATGCATTGGTTCTATGAATTACATGTCCACTCAGTAACATATTTTACACATCTAGTTGATGATTTTATCTCTTACTTATCTATCAATATCATCTCTAAGATATCATATTCTTAATTTTCTCAACTAAAACAAGCATCTATTCAACACTAGTAGATTATGTCTTATGATACAAAACAAATTTGGCTAAGATGTGTAATGTGTGTGTGGAATCTGAAATTTCAGATCTATTAATGCCAAGCCTATTCCCGCCTCTTCGAGAGAGTGTTATCTTTTAAACCTCTCCATCATTTGATCACTTGTGTAACACTCTTAATCTACACGAATTTTTTATTATCTATAGTAAATATTAGGTATCAAAAAAAGGCCTCATATTCTTTTTTTCTTCAAGAGTAAATCAAGTTTTAAGCCAACTACGAAACGTACTAAAGCTAAAACAATTGTCAACGTTGTATCTAACACTAAATATCTCTAATGGAAAGCTCATAGGCATAGATATATAAAACTTACTATCGCTCCACATCTTATATTACCACAACTTATTAAGAGTAATATTATTATGCTTCCTCCACTTAGCTTGATCCATCTCTTTTAAAAGATTGCACTTAAAATAAAAACTTTCAATGCATCTATCATCAATGTTTCGGACACTCTACGGATCGATGTTTCAAACATTCACACTATTATAGAAGATCTTATCGATAGTAAAAAAATTGAGCTTCCAGAGCCTAGGAATTCTACACCTATAATTGAAAATCGTAAGCTCAAAATATTCAACAATATTTTTTTAAAGCATGAAAAGAATGTGATTGACTCTTCAAAAATAATACATATCATGTAGTTCCTCTTCCTACATCAGGATATTTTGATTTTTATTTACACAAAGTTGAGAAATTTCCTCTAATTATTACTTTATATAATCCTATTGATCATGCTACATTCACTTTTGATCATTTACACATTAGTTCTTCTATTGGATCCACCTCTATTAATAACATTGTCATTGATCCATCATTTTGTGTAAGCACATGTTCTCTTGCACTACTTAAATTGCTATCATCTTCCCACTTTCACAAATCTCATATCTAGTCCCTAACGCATATAACATTGTTAAGCTTCCTGGTCACTTTCAATCCTCTAACCATGCTTGTTACTTTCCTTGTGGCACCATCAATCGAAATGTGTGACTTACCCTTAGGTTTCCCTAGATCAATGTAACTCAAGCCATCACTTCCATGACTCATTGATGTCAAAATTTCATTCACAACAAGCAAGTTATTATTATCAATGGTGTTTCACAATCCACACCATGTCAATATTCTCCTCTTGAGGATTTCATTTCACCGACCGATAGATCATCTAAGTCTCCGCGACCTCTAAAATATAAACTGTTAGGAAATAAGAGATAAAATATGCGAATAATCCCTCATAGAATCGCAATAGTAGAAACTAATATGCAAAAATTATTACAGATCTCAAATAAAATTGTAGAATAAAATAACACAACACAAAGAGATAGTATTTAACATGGTTCACCCAATTTGGGCTACGTCCACCAAGAATCACTTGCTCGATTTTATTATAAGCCACCACTCTCTCAATACAATACCCTAATCCCTTTGGAGCTATGCTCAACAAACTGTAAATTCACAAATGGTCCGAATTCAAAGCACATCTACAATGTTCTTCATACCTCTATCATATGCATAAAACCATATAAATAGACAACTGCTTAAGTAGTTTTACAAAACCGTGGGTATCAAAACCATGGGAAAAACCCGTCCCATAAACCTATGGGTCAAAAATCTCGCCCATATGAGAAGAGCATGTTTCTCGATATGTCGGGTGCATTTTTTCGAGGCCAAAAAAAAATTACATGAAAATTGTACAATACTCTTAGTGTACAGTCTTCAACACTTTCACACATGAAAACAGGCTCCACAACCTAACAATCTCCCACTTGGAGACTAGTTTTCCTCTGAGCAAGCTTCTCAACCCTTCACTAGTTTCTGTGAAGACCAACCAAAGATGAACACAACTTTAGTTTTTCCCTTGTGACCACCTTGGTCATCATGTCTATAGGATTCTGACTGGTATGAATCTTCTCCAACTTCAACTTCTCTTCCTCCAAAGTCATTCCTGATGAAATGGTACCTTAACTATATATGCTTTGTCCTAGAGTGGAAAGAAGAGTTCTTAGCTAGGTGTATAGAACTCTGACTATCACTATGTAACTTTCCTTCCTCTTTCTTATGCCCCAACTCCTCAAGTAATTGTTGTAACCAAATCATTTCTTTTCTTTCCTTTGTGGAAGCAACATACTTAGCCTCCGTGGTTGATGAAGTTACCAACTTCTGTAGTCGTGAAATATAGCTTATCGCTATTCCACCTACAGTAAAAATAACTTGTTGTGCTCCTCCTACTTTCTACATCTCCAGCCATGTATGAATCTACATAACCACGTAAAGTGGTGTCCGATCCACTATAGCATAAAAACGCCCCATGGTCCCTCTCAAATACCGAAGGATCCACTTTACTCTTGCTCAATGCTCTTTCCCTAGATCACTCATAAAGCTACTCACCTCCCATTGCATGGGCAATATAATGCCTAGTGAACACCATAGCATACATCAAACTACCAACCACCGATGAGTAAGGTACCTTGGACATATGGTTTCTTTCCTGCTCTGTCTTGGGACACTTTGCTTCCTTTGATAACTTAAAATGGCTCGCAAAAGAGTCTCAATTTTCTGGTTTAGCATCCCGCATGTTAAACCTACCCAATACCTTATTAATGTACTCTTCCGAGATTAAGTCAGCTTCCGTTCCTTCCTATCCCGAGTTATCCTCATACAAGGATTTGTTCTAGCTTCCCCCAAATCCTTCATATCAAAGGATTCACTTAGTTGTTTCTTGAGTACTTTTATTTCCCTGTATGTTTTTACCTACAACCAACATGTCATCTACATACAAACACAAAATGATAATATAACTTCCATCCTCAAATTTATTTTTATACACGCAATGGTGAGAATGACATCTAATATAACCTTGCTCCATCATGAAGCTATCAAACTTCTTATACCATTGACGTGGAGCTTGTTTCAGTGCCATACAAGCTCTTCTTCGCCAGTTTTCACACCACTCCTCTTTACCTTTGAATTCATATCCTTCCTTGCTACATATATAGCTCCTCCTCCAAATCACCATGGAGAAACGTAGTCTTTACATCTAACTATTCTAAGTGAAATTCTCCTGCTACCACTATTCCAAGAACAAATTCTCGATAGAAGTCATTTTTACTACAGGGAGAAAAATCTCATCAAAATCTATACCTTGTTTCGTGCAAACCCTCGACCACCAACCGGGCCTTATATCTTTATTTCCTCCTTCTTCATCTTTAACACTCGATACACCCACTTGTTCTATAATGCTCTTTTGCCTTCCGTAGCTTCACCAAATCCCAAGTTTGGTTCTCAATGAGAGACTTATGCTCCTCATCCATGGGTTGCTCCCACTTCTTACTAGCATCTACTCGCATTACTTCATCAAAGATGTCTGGCTCTCCACTATCGGTGAGTAATAAATGATAAAGAGAAGGAGAAAAATGTTTAGGTTCTTTTCTTACCCTAGAAGACCTCCTCACCGTAGGATTTTGGGGTTCTGTTGAGTAGGTTCCCGAACTCGATTCATGGGTCACTTTCCCATCCGAAGATCCTCTACAACTATATTATTTCTTGGATTATTCCCTATTTTCTACAACTCATTGCTTTCTTATACATGACTTTCTCATTAAAGACCACATCCCTAGACTGAATGATTTTCTTGTCCTTAATACTCCAACATTTAAATCCAAAGTCATCACCACCATAACCAATGAAAGTAAATTTTTTTGATTTAGCCTCTAGCTTGGTCCTATCATCCTTGTCTATATGAACAAACACCTCACATCCAAAGACTCTAAGAAATGAATAATCAACTTTCTTACCATACCATGCCTCCTCAAGTATGCCTCCATCCAAGGCACTTGAGGGTCCTCTGTTTATCAAGTACATAGTTGTGCTCACCGCTTCTGCCCAAAAAAAGAAAGAGGCATTCCTACATGTAACCTCATGCTCCTAGCATGTTCCATTATTGTTCTGTTCATCCTTTCTGATACCCCATTCTACTATGGAGTTCCTGGAACCGTCTTTTGCCTACGGATTCCATTCTTAGAATAGTAATCATTAAATTCATTGCTGCAATACTCCCCTCCATTATTTGACCTGAGACATTTTAGCTTAAGACCTGTTTCATTCTCTACCAAGGCTTTCCATTTAACAAAAGTGTCAAATACATCAGATTTGTTTCTAATACAATAAACCCAAACTTTCCTTGTTGCATCATCAATAAAAGTAACATAATAACTTGAACCCCCAAGAGATGATACCTGAGCCGGCCCCCACACATTAGAATGTACCAGCTCTAACTTACTCTCTTTCTTCATAGGTCCAACCTTGAGAAACCTTACTCACTTTTGTTTCCCATATATGTAGTTTTCACATAAATCCAAACCTATTCCTGTATATCCAGGAAAATTATTCTTTATGATGTTCATGCCCTTATGGCTCATATGATCGAGCCTATAGTGCCATAATGTTATATCTGCATCTCAAGCCACAAGATTACAATCATTATTACTATCAATGGTTAAATACATGGTTCCAAACTTCTTACCTCTTGCACCACAAGAGCACCCTTGGTAACCTTCAAAGAGTTAGTCAGAAATATCACAGTATAACCATCACTTCCCAATTGCCCCGCCGATATCAAATTTCTCCTTAATGTAGGCACATGTCTGACATCCTTCAATAGCCATGTATTCCCATTCTGCATCTTAACCTGAACAAACCTTTTCCAACAATACTTTGCAAGGCTCATCATCACCAAGAAAACATTCCCAAAATCCCTTTGAACATAATCGACAAAATAATGCCTATGTGGAGTAAAGCATGAAAAGAAGCCCCTAAATCTCAAACCCAAGATTCAATAATATTATGCAAAGAAAGAATCAAAGCATCCTATACATTACCCGATGCCACATTTTCCTCCTTATTTTCTTCCCGTTGTTTCTTCTTGTCCCAAGCTCCCAATAATCCTTTTTCGCATGCCTGACTTTCCATAGTTCCAAGATACAATCTTGCTATTAGATTTTAACCTTGCCCAATCTTTCAATTTTCCATGGTTTCCTATTCTTTTGTCTCCTCTAGTTTCCACTATCAAAGCATTCCCTGAAAAGAAGATTCCTGAGCTTTTTCTTCACATTTCCTCACTTAGAATCACCTCTACAACATCCTCAAACTTCAACTTTGAGTTAGTGGAACCGAGTTGCTTACCAACCAATACCAGTTATTCCAACTTTCGTAAAGAGCACAAAATTAATAAAGCCCTAACTTCTTTATCAAATTCTATCAGAACCGGCTAGCATATTCACAACTTATTAAAATCATTTAAATGATCTAATACTGAACTATTCTCAGACATCTTCATATTAAACAACTTTTTCATTAAAAATATCTTATTAGAGGTAGAGGGTTTTTCATACAACTTCCCTAATGCATCCATAAGATCTTTTGTAGTCTTTTCCTTTGAAACATTAAATAATACCGAAGATGCAAGACATAGCCGATTGTCCCAAGTGCCTTCCTATCCAGCAAATCCCATTCCACATCTTTCATGCTCGAGGGTTTTTTCACCTTCTCAGACAACGGAGTATAAATATCCTTCTGATAAAGGTAATCTTCCATCTTCATCTTCCAAAGACTGAAATTTTGTCCGTTGAATTTATCAACCCTAGATCTTCCATCATTTTCCATAGCTCCCACTCAAGCTAAAAATTTTCCCTACGATTCAACACTTCAGCAAACCAAACCTCGCTCTAATACCAATTGTTAGGAAATAAGAGATAAAATATGTGGAATAATCCCTCAAAGAATCGCAATAATAAGAAAACTAATATGCAAAAATTATTATAGATCTCAAATAAAATTGTAGAATATAATAACACAACACAAAGAGATAGTATTTAACGTGGTTCACCCAATTTGGGCTACATCCACCAAGAATCACTTGCTCGCATTTTATTACAAGCCACCAATCTCTCAATACAATACCACTCGATCCATTTGAAGCTATGCTCAACAAACTCTACATAATTCATAGCTGAATTCAAAACACATCTCTGCAATGTTCTTCATACCTCTATCATATGCATAAAACCATATAAATAGACAATTGCTTAAGCAGTTTTACAAAATCGTGGGTATCAAAACCATGGGAAAAACCCATCCCATAAACTTATGGGTCAAAAATCTCACCCATATGAGAAGAGCATGTTTCTCGATATGTCGGGTGCATTTTTTTGAGGCCAAAAAAATTTACGCCTAAAAAGTGTACATGAAAAGTGTACAATACTCTTAGTGTCAGCTTCAACACTTTCACACATGAAAACACAACCACAACCTATAAAATAACATGATGCTCCTAGATCTCTTATTCATAATTTTGAGTCACCTACATGGTCTCATCTTTGCTAGTCCATCACATAATTATAGGTTCATCACTAAGACAAATCCTTCACATCGATAGACATCACCACCTCATTTTGTATCACATAGGTGTTAATGATCCCCTGCTTCTACTTCACATAAGTGTTCATTTCCATTTATACTTATATCATCGTATTACGCATATGATCACATAATTTACACAAATATCCACATGTAGTATAGATTATTTTACAATACCTCATATTAGTCCCGGGCGGTAGTAGGGAGAATCAACTTTTATACACTATAGGTGATAATGTTTCATTTTTCATAGAACATTACTTTACTTGGAATATACAAGATTTGACATAATTTTAATCCCTCTAATAGAAGAATGTGTGCTTCATGTGTAGAATTTGTTATGAAGGACTATTTACTTCCATGGTTGTCTATTACATTAATTGTAATTGTTTTCTATTGTCTATAATTGTATGCCACTATTTCCATACTTTTTCCTTTTCCTCATGTGTGCACACTATGTACTTTTTCCCATCTCGACATTAATTGTCTCACAAAATAAAGAGTGGTGTCTCATGTTTGAAACCTACTTTTTGTGGTCTACATTTTTATTTCGTCTTATCTTACACATTATCTACTTGCTTGTAGCCTACATTTTGTGATCTACATGCATGATTGTATTTTATTGCATTAACACTTGTATCCTATCCATTTTGTTTATGTGTGCCTTAGTTTCTACCAAGAAAATACCCCTTGCAGTAGGGCATAGTTTCATTACAAAGCTGGTTGGTCCTCCTTTAGACCGCATACTCCTCGGCAATGTCACATGAGCCCCAAAGAAGGGGGGCATAATTTGAGTTAATAAGTTACCCCATAGAAAAGTCGATAGTCATAATTTAGCATAAAATAGTACCGGTACATCACATTCATTACTATCAAACAAGGCTCATAATCAAACTTGGGTATTTATCACAACCAAGACACCAACATCCAGACAATGACATTAACACCTAAGTTCCTTTGAGCCTTCTTCTATTCCCTCATTGACCCTAGGGAAGTCAAAAACATTTTTCGCTTCAATATAGTTTTCAAACTTCACAAAGTGGCTTTTATAGTACACAAAGTCCTTTGCACTTGCATACATGAACTACACAACATTTTCTACTTTCCCACTAGATCGGAAATTTTCAAAAAAATTGTTTTACAAAAACCATCTTTAGTGGTGTTATACATTTTGGAAGTCATTTAAAGGTTAGAGTATGACTCATAATTTTATCCCTACACCTCTTCCATAATTGGCTTGAGATCACCCAAAAACTAGCAATTAGTGGAACCGACGTGAGATCGCCAAAAAAAAACTCATGTTCCTACATCATCTTCAAGATCATTTCTACAAATTTTACTCATTACAAATCAAGTGCACATGTTCTTTTTTCACGTTTTACATACTCTTTATACATTTTGATCATATACACATGTATTTGACTACATGTTTATTCTTCTCTTTTTTTTACATCCATTATTATGGGAAGTGATAATCACAACATCATTACACCATAATAATAGTAATTAAAATGAAAAATAGGTACAATTGTGAAATTTACATATATGCTCTTACCCTAGGGTCATTATAATCACTTACTTTTCATTTCCTCTTCCCTAGTTTTCACACTTCACACTTTTATCTCTACACGCTTTTCTTTGTCTCTTGATAAAATTTTCACCATCAATCCAAATAGATATCTAGTACGCATATCTTATTTACTTTATGTTATCAAGTATTATCTTATAAGCATAAAGTGGGGAAAATGTAGACACAAAATCATGAACTTTGGGTATCTATCTAGTCTTGATCCCATAATACTATTAATATGATTCCTAAGTAAGAAAAGTACTCATTAACCCATATATTTGGTCATATTTTCTTATTTTATGTTGCTTCATTGATCTCACACTCCTAGCCAATACTATCTTACCACAGCTTTTAATTTCACTCAAGAAACCAATGCCCAAATAGGACATCAGCCGATGCCCCCCTCATCCCCTTTTAGTGCCCATGACCTCTTTCAGACCTTGTTCACATTTTTACATCCTTTCTAGCCGTTTAGGAATCTTATATTATTGGTATTCAGCCCTTTTGGGTTCAATTAAGAAATATAGGAAAGGGAATCATAAAAATATAAAGTTATGTTTAAATAATGAAGTATGAAGCACTAAGCGTTAACTATCACCGCCCAAGGTTGCATCTAAAGTCTATGCTATATAATTCAAGCATTCTTATAGCATCCATTTAAGGGAAAGGGACTACATTCTTCTATGTACACTTCACATGAGGGGAATTTTATTCTATTCCATGCACACATCTACTTACATCTTCTAAATCTATATATTTTATGCTATTAAGTGTGATGTGCAAGAGAGCCACCTAGGGAACATTCTCTTCAAAAACACATAGAAATACATGTAGTGGGTATGAATATCACTTGTTTGAAAACTCAAGAAAATCTGACCCCTCATTTACATTCCTTTCTTTTTGAGATTTGATGTTATTTTGAGAGTTTTCAGGTGAAATATTTATTGCAAGTTTTCAGCAACATCGGTGAACTTAGTACGACATACTAGAAATAAAGAGAGAAGAAAAAAACCATCTCACAACCCTCCAAAGGATATTTTATGAGGTGTTTTAAAAACAAAGGCACCTAGAACTAGTCCTCAGCAATTCCCGCAAGTGCCCCTAAGCTATCTTGTATGCCTCGGTCCCAAACAGATCGTGCGTTACAAAATTTTCCAGGCCTTTACGGGAAACTTCTCCCTCTCCTTTTCTCATTTTGTTACTATGGAACAATCTAGATTAATTACAAAATAACTAAGTGGTTTTATCTCCTCTTTGCAACTAAGGTTTCATTATTTCCTAGCTTAATTTTCTTGGGTCATATTTATTTCATTACATACATATTTATTACGATGCTACATGCTTAGATTAGGCAATATTTTATTCATAAATATTTTTTTTTCTTAATTAGAGTGGGTTTGATATGATTAAAATGTTCCCTTGTTTAGGATCACAACCCCACTTGAGGTTTCTGAAACTTTAAACACAAATTCCTTTTCTAAAAATGCTACCACTCTTTGTGTTTAGAAGGTTTATTCTTTTTATGCTCTAAGAACCCTATCTTACATATTCCATCATGTAGTAGACCATGTAAGCCTTTGATGATTATAATTTGATCTCCCAATACCACCAAGTTCTTGAAAATTTTTCCATAATTTGACCCTTAAATAATTTACACACACTTATTTCCCCAAAATTACTTTGAGAGAAAGCTTTCTTGGGACCATTCTAAAACTTAAAATATCTTCTAAAGCATGCTATCATGAAGAAAAATATGAGAAATTTTTGTTCACTATAATTTGGGATCCTAAAATTCTTTGAGGATCTTGAATTTTTTCTAAAATTTGACCTTTTAAAAGAGGAAAATTCAGCAATTTGGACTATTATCAGCAAATATGACCCCAAGAGGTAAAAATATCAATAGGGTTGTCTTGTAAAATACGAATACACTTTAAATCCCAACATGGCTGATAATCCTTTCTAAATTTAGTGTTCTTTTGAGCTCCTATATTCATTTTCATTATTGTCCTAATCTATTTTAATTTTATTTTCAAAATAAACTCACCAAATGTCCTTCACAATTATATGAAAGATCATTTTTGTAAACCTTATTATTATGGTTCCCCGAAGAGAAACAAGAATAGAATGAACAAGACATGGATCTTTAACATTGTAAATGTGCATTTAATAATATTAATAGGATGCAAAGTGGAGAAGGTTTCTATAGTAGAAGTAAATGGAGACACAAAAAAAGAGAGTTGTGGGTGTACTATCCATTTATGTAGGTGGTGGTATGATTTGTCAAATTTTTCTGTAGACCAATGTAATTATGGTGGTATGATAAGAGCTTAAAAGGATCCACTATTGTGTAGGATTGAAATGCACAAACATAATATTTTTAAGAAATCTTCACCTCCATCAATAATTGATGGCATGTGGTTACATTCGAGAGGAAAAGTAAGAGGAAAATAATGTCACACTAAATCCTACGAAAGAGGGATGTTAATAGATTTGTGTAAAAAGGGGGAAACATAAAATATACCTTGATGGTGGAGCATGAATCATTAGTTTCCATGATGTCATGGACTTATGGATTGTTTATGAAAGAGTGATTACTAATATTTAGTTAAATAGTCCATTTTGTGCATTGGTTCATCACTAAGATAGTGGTACTATGATGGTGGAGAAATATATTCATCCCGGATTGGTTAAAGAAATAAGTAGAATTTAAGGGCGGGCTTGATAGAACATAAGGATTATCATCACTACTTAAATAACTAAGGTTTTTACGTATTATAGTGACAACCTTCACCTTATTACTAAAGGTTCCTCCTAGGATGAGATTGGTGAGTATATGACCACGATGAACTCTAAAACTAAGAGCAAAAGTTTATGGTCCTGTGTTTTTGGTATACCATATGGGAGTTACCGAATTGGAAAAGATGAGTTGCTCACCTAAAAGGAGATGCTTTATAATTCAAAGAATTATTTATGTGTAATGAAAACATCCATCCCATCACACTTGGTGTCAATCCCATGTTCACTATTTGGTCTATTTTACTCTTTTTATGTACAAACATATTCTTTAATTCTTTAAAAATAATTTTTTTGGGAAGTCATACTAGTGGTAATGTTATATACTTTCTAGCTATAATTTCCTATTAAACTAGTTCCATAATTCCGTGTTATTAAAAATGTCCGTTCAAGTCCAAATTTTTAGGAGTTACACTTTGAACTACTAATTGGATAATAAGCCTTTCTAAATTCAATTTTCATTTGAACTATTTTCTCCTTCATTAGTTTCCTAAAATATTTTTACTTTAATTTTCAAAATAAACTTTGTAACCTTGCTTCCTTTTAACCATATTCCCTTCATTTTGATTAACTAAAATAGAACTATATGCTAGGAAATAGTAAGCTTAGTTAATCTAAATAGGAGGAATAAAACACTATATAAATGAAATAGAGAAATGTGAAGTAGATGAAAATAAATATGCCAAGTAAAATAAAACTCTAAATATGCAAAATAAGGAAAGGAAATGGCTAATCTTGTTATTGTAGATAGTCCTACAATGTCTTAGGTATGATCGTAGGTTACGTAACAATGAATAGTCACTCAAAGGTCCTACGATGGGAATATAAAAAGGTTTTAAGATGAATGAGGTTCCTTTGAAGGTACTTGGGAACCCTTGTCTATAGGTTATGCACCCTGGTATCTCAGAATGCTCAAAACTAGTTTTGGTAGGGTCTCAAGTTTATTTCAAACTCTTCCTCTTTGTTGCACTATATTTTTTTGGGTGAGTTGAATTATGACGTGCAATACAAAATGAAGTATTAAACCCTAGGGAAAATAAAATATGCAAATGAATGGGGCGAAATGACCTCATCCACCAAACTAGTGGTCTAATCACTGAGGATTGCACTACATTTCAGACCCAAATATAGTTCATATGAGTGGGTGCATGTCATGACTTAGGTGCTCTCATTCCAGTCACGCTTTGTGAAGTAACAAGTAATAGAACTATATAAAATATAAATAACATGTGTGCATGGAATAAAATAGAATCCCTCCCTCGATGAAGTGTGTGTTATGCAAATCTCCTAGCCTTGATGTATGACACTATGTGGATGTAAGTAATCTAATGGATGCAACTCTAGATGGAGTGATAGTAGTATGTGATCCTAGGACCCTGATGATGGTCTTATAACTTTATATTTATAGGGATCTCAAGCTTAATTTCATAATTAATCCCAATAATTCTCGACTAGGTAAAGCATAAGGATAAAAATGGCTAGAAAGGCCCCAAAAATAAGTGGGGAAGAATGTGCATAGATGGGGATGCCTAAAGTGGGACTAAGCCGTCCCTGTGCATTCTAGTATAGGCTTAGGCCCCGATTTTGGGCTAAAATGATGGGGTAATTGTGAAATGGGTGATTAATTTCTAGAAAATATGTGGGAATAACAAAATAAAATATAAAACAAAGATATCAAAAAGGTGGGATTAATTAGTACTTTATTCACTTGAGAAACTTCTAAATAGTAGTATAATAATGGGCTAAATAATGTCTAAAGTGTATGATTTTGTCTACATTTTTCCCCACTTTGTGTTGGTGAGAAGAACACTTGGTAATATAAAGTAGATAGAGATGTGTACCTAACATTAATGTAGAGTGTAGAAGAAGACGTTTTGATGGAAGAGACTCATGTGTGGAATGAAGAAAATAAAAATGTGGAGGATCATGGATTCTAAAGATGAAAAAATCATATACAACGTGATGAGAGTGAACCCAAGGTAGATTGTGTATAGTTGTTATTCATGTAGTGTACCTACATGGTTAGTAAAGGAAAATTCATGTAGTTATGTGTTTTCATTTCCGTTATCATTTTCACGTTATCATTGTTATTGTTGTTGTTTCCCCAATTTGAATGCTTGTTTCTCATACGACGCACCTCCAAGGAGAAAATGTTAATATAATCAAATATATATTTATGTAAAAATGTTGTGTAAAATATGCATGTGTAAAGTACACAAATGTAAAATATACTAGAAATAAATGTAAATGGAACATGTGCACCTAATCAATGTTGAAAGAATGGTGTAAAAGGATATATTGTATTGTTGCAAGTTTTTTGGGCGATATCACGCCACCTTCACTGAAGAAGTATAGGTAGGAAATGCACTCTGTATCCTCCAAATTTAACAACTTATGCTGAAATGTGTGAAGAAATATCTATATTGTCCTAGTTTTTGGGAGATCCGATGCCACTTCAAGTAGAAGTGTAGTAAAGACACACCCATGTAACCCCAAGCCTTTAGCCGCTCCATAGAATTACCGAAGGACACCATGTCCTATTGATCCCGCTATGTGTGGAGTTAATAGACTTGTCTTAACTCACTCGTTGTGTGTGGACCAGTGTAAATACATTGTGTTAGTAGAAAACCATCAATGTTGACCCCCTCTTTTGGGGCACATGCAACATTGCTGAAAGGAGAATACAACCTCAAAAGTTGACCAACCGCACTTTGTCCTATAGAACTCTAACCTACAGGGGGAAATGAAATGTTTGGTATATACCAAGATGCACATAAAAGGGGATGTCTAGCCAAAACAAGTGTTAGTCCAAAACACATGCATGTAATAAGACAAGTGTAAAAGTACATGTAGACAATGTAATAAATACAAAACAAAGTAGTGTAAACACGCAAGAAAATGAGAAGACTACAAAAAGAAGGTTTCAAACATGGGACATCACTCATGATGTCACAAGAGATGTAATTCCATCATGGCTGAAAAAAAAAAAAAAGGGTGCACACAAGCAAAGGCCAAATATCACATATAATGACAAACAAAGTAGACAAGTAGAAACAAATAAGTAGTCATGGAAAAATATAATCCCGCAAAACAAATGCTACACATGGAATGCCCGTTACATGTTAGAGTGATAAAAAATATGTCAAAACATGTATGATTAAGTAGTATAAGATTCTAAGTAAAAATGGAATACTAGTACCTATATAAGACGAATGTAGATGCCCCCAAGACTAGTATAGGAATGGTAGAAGGCAAGAATTTGTACCATGTGTAGAGTCTTGTATATGTGATCACACTAAACCAAGGTGTGAATGTGCATGTGTGTATGGTAATGACATATAAGAAATTAATCTAACATGTGTAGTAAAGTAAGCATCCAAAACACTAATAAACAAGAGTAAATGCAACCAAGAGAATGCAATATGTTGTGGATGGGTAGAATGGAATGCAATATGGAATGATAGGAGTAACACGCCCCCAAGTAGATGGAAGTGTATGTAGTGAGGCTAATTTTATTTTCCCCTTAACAATAAATAATGAACCATAAACGACAAAGTGTGTCATCGGAAATCGTCGAATAGTGTTGGTTGTATCTAACGTGTTGCGATGTGTGTGTTTATGTGATGGTGATGAAATGCAACATGTGGAGAGATGTGTGAACCCTATATAGATCTTATGTCATAAACATCTATTTTTTCATTGATTTCATCCTCTATCCTCTTTGATTCTTGTAATTTAGATCTTTTGAGATTTGACATCTTCTTGATAGATAGATAGGCTTTGTTTATTTGATTCTTTAAATTACGATTAGTAATTTGACAGATCCTAATCTCATGAGATATTTGTACCTTGTATGTGGCCTTCTCGGAAGTTTTAAATAGTTTCTCATTCTTTCTTCATTTGAAAATTACAATTAAAAATGGCTAAACTTTGTAAGATTATCTTGAAACTTCATTTTATTTAGTTGTTAAGCTATAATGAATACTCCAAAGTACTTCAATTTTTTGAATGAAAGTGTAGTCAATTTATTTTCTACGTAGATACTACATTTCCTTTTTTACGCATGTTGGAGAATTTTAAAAGTTCATTTTACATGGCAAAGCCCTATCAAAATTTTCTCATACTTCTTCCTTTTTTTTTGCATTATCTATAATATTCTCTTTCCAGCTTAACTTCAGCCTTTAAATCCCGACTCTTCTTCTTCATTTGTGATCTAGGACATGTAATTTTATCTACAAGTCTCTCCTCTTTTTCTAAATGCAACTTCTTCTATTTCTAAAATAGCTGCTGAACTTTGAGTTGCATTCTTCCTTCATACCAATATGTACTTGTCACTTATCTCGATTTATGTGCCATAAGATTGAATTCATTGAACTCTACAATCTTTATCTATTGTGAGGACCGTAAGACATGATTTATTTCTTCTTGGTGAAACACTCGTACCTACACACTTGAAAAATAGTTAGAAAATATTTAGGCTTTTGGCCTCTCTTATGTCCATGGTGTTTTTTTCTTCTCTCTCCTTCTTTCTTTGAGTAAATCATGTATGTTGTTTTCTCTTTAATTAATCTATGTCTCTCCTATTATTAAGAGATCCATGTGAATGAATTAGGATAGTATAGGAATAGGGATTAACCCTAAGCTCAGAATCGATGATTTTCCTCTTTTATACTTTTTTAGGTACAAGTGCTTTCAGTAGTGAAGATGGAGAGGGAACAAAGCTGAAGATGAGGATGCATCAACCGAAGGAGAAACCTCCAAGGCAATGATGGGTTCACTCATACTCCTTTATTTTCTCTTTCATGCATATGTACCTCTTATTTCAATAGTTGTACTTTACTTTTCAATTACATCCCATGGCTTGTGTGGGAACATTTGAAATTCCTTATGAATAAAACATTGAATTATAAAATTGAGTTGTGTATTTCTTTCTGCATTTCTACTTTCTGATATGGATTATATGATGAACTAAACAACCCAATAATATAATTGAATGTCTTAATCATAAAGGAAATAACATTAAATAATACTTGTAACATCGAGTATTGAACTCTAATTTCTATAATCTACAATTTTGATTACTACTCCAAAACCTAACACTTCTTCTATTCTACAATTTGGTGTCTTCATCAAGACAAAATAGTTGTTCTTCACGGATTTGTGTTCTTTTGCTGAAGATAACATTAAATTGCAGACTATGTGATTTGTTATGTTTTGTAACAATACACATAGCTGCATATTTCATGTAATCATTAATTAATTCAACAAAAATATTGTCTAAAAAACCTCCCCTAGCTTAGGTATACTTCACCAATGCTATCCATCGTAACGGTTTCGAGTTTCCCATTTTGCAAGAGTGCAAAAATTGTCAATAAGAATATTTGTCCAATAGTTCATGTTCCTATGTTTCCATGATTTTTCTTCTATCTAGCAAAATGCGGCTTACTATCGTAACATCATATATATATTCATTTCCTTAGTTCTTTGGTGGATGTTGTTTTTCTACTTCAATATTCTATTTCAAAGGCATACCTAGGGAATGTGGTGGAAAAGGTGAACCGATCTAGGAGGTACTTGTTGGTTGCATTTGTGAACCAGAAGCAATGATTCATATAGATGCTTCCACTTTGTTATAACGTCCCTTGCATCTACAAAATAATCATTTCCTTATATGAGATGACATTTCTTAAGGCACTTCATTTAATAGTGCATGTACCATACCCCATGCATCATCATTTTTAATCATATTTACTAGGGAATTCACACCAAAACATCTCGTTAAAATACCCTACTCAATATATCTCTTTTTTTTGTATAGGAGAAGAGAATTGTTCGAGGCGTTGAAGAAACTATGTTTATTTTTTTAGTTACCTCTTAAGATGCATGAGACATCACTATAAGGAACTTTTTTAAGTCAAGGAAAAACATGGAGACCAAGGTAGAGTGATTAACTTTCTAGGAGTTGGTAGGTGGTTGGTGATGAGTGTGGAGTGTGCAAAAACCTTCCATCTACGTTTCCTTGATGATTTCTTAGGATGCCTAAAAATACTCCTCCCCATAAATGATGTTTGTTCTATCCTAATAATTTATAATACAAAAAAAAATTGGAGGCAAAAAGATAAAGGAGTTGGTCCTTTACAATTATCAATAAAAATTACCTTTTCTAGACTCAAACACATATCCCCAAGGATCTAAAAAGTCCTTGTAATTTTGGAAGAAGAAGATTGAATAAGATTTCACCTTTTCATCTTCAAATTTCTTTCTCCAACTTTTTATTCCTTATTTTTTATTTTAATATTAACATTTACGAAAATTCATATATGTTATATATAATTACATAACCACCTACATCTCACCTTTTATTTAATATATATATATATATATATATATATATATATATATGAGAACATTATTATTAAATATATATATTTTTAATTTTGTTTAACTATTAGTTGTTTATTTCATTCTAATTTTTTTAATTATATTCTATAAATGTGAGAGGAAGGTGAACACGTACTAGAAACCTTGAATGTTAATCATTAACTTACTTAAAAACTCATATTATCACTAATGAGTTTCTCAAGTGAGGCACTTTACAATTTCACTTAATGAATCCTCTCAAACACCTACATGTGACGATGCATCAAAAATTGACATGAGTTCAATTTGGCTTGCTAGGGGAACATAGGAAGGATAAAGGAACATCGAAAAAAAGTAAAGCAAGAGGCCACTTAATAAAACTATTAAAATTGTATTTAAAAAAATTACAATCCATGAACATGTGGTTAGGTGTTTTGATTTCCGTTTGACACAAAATAAACTGATTAGGTAAAATAGACTTTCATTTTATAAAATTATCCATAGTAAATAATTTGTTTTGAATGGCCAACTAGAAAAACAAGTTAACTTTGGTGATTATATATTTATTCTAATTTCTCTCCATTGAAATCCATTCCTTAGTGTGGACATCATCCCACTATAACCAAAATTAATACTAAATCTCCCATTATAAATTTTGTATAAGACCAACTCGTTTTCTCTAGGCTTAGAGTAAATGTGGTGTTCAATAGGTTCTAGTTCATATTTTTTAACCACTCAAACTCATGATTGATCCATTGCAACCATCTCCTCTTCCATCCATCCTTCTAATCCAATAGATTCTCACTTACACCTTGTAATTGTAGTCATAAAATCATGCACTTTTGAAATTTATTTATCCAGTCTCATACTATTATTTAGAAGGTTCTTAAGTGATGTAAGGGTAAGTACAAAAGTTGGGGAAAATTAAGTGGACATCAAATCCTAAATTTTACATCAAAAATAGAAAAACATCAAATTTATTCTTCCACAGATTTGAACCATGCCAAAAAGTCAAAAATATGTCATAAAAATGGTTCCATCGCGTAGGGGAGACTGTTAGCTTTATAGAAATATTGATTTTAAAGTGAATAGAATAGGATAAATATAAGTTTATAATTTTTACTAATATTAGGTCTTTAAGACACTTTTTCACATAAATGTTTATGTCTACGTTTAAGAATGCAAATTTTGTTTCACTTATCGAATGTGATAAAAGTTATACCATCCCAACCATGGTGAAATTATATATATGGTCAAAAGAAAAATTATTTTATTTTTATATTTTTATGAAGTTATGGTGGGAAAACAGAAAGTGCTATGATTTCGTATGTTTTCAGACCACTTTCACGGAAAAAATCATAAAAAATAAAATATTGCTCAAAAAATACAAAATAAAATCTATCCCAAGATAGATAGCAACATCTAACTTCTCACTAAAGGAAAAATATATATATCAATTTTTGGTCATCCAAATCGCGGGCAAACAGACTACAATCTTATAGGTGTTTTAAAAAAAAATACCAAGTCATTGAATTTTGAGTGTTTAATATAGCTAAACTTGTCCATTTTTTAAAAAAATAGTAGTTTAGAAACTAGATTTTGGATTCCATGATTCATATTCATATAAAATTTTATAATTTTGAGTGTATGCATTGTTAATAATCCATACAAGTTGATATTATGTTGTTATTTGCAATATGACGTCCACTTATGACCCCTTTTTTATCCCCCAACTTGCTACACTTACTCAAAAGCACTAATAAACCCCCATCCTTTTGCCATCTTGTTTATTTTATTTCATAATTTGCAACCTATTGCACCCATATGCCCAACCATTTTATGACCTTCTCCATTATTCTATCCTCGATTGAGGTACCTAGATTAGTACTAGGTGCCCAAGGACGCCTGTCCCATGTGGGGGCACCTGTGTCCATTTTTCACTTTCCCACCACTTTTTAGGCTTGTTATAGCCATTTTCCAGCTTTATCTTTCTTATGGTCAACATTTTCAAGGTTAATTATGAAATTAGACCAAGAGGACCCTATAAACATAAAGTTATGAGACCATAATGAGAGACCGAGAATCATCTACTACTATCACTCCATCAAGAGTTATATCCATTTATTTCTTTGGAATCCACATAGCTCCATCATAGAGGCACAATCTAGGACATATGTATCACACTTCATAGGGGAGGGATTCTATTCTATTCTATTCAATGCATTCATTTTATTACATTTTCTACATTTAGATATTGTTTACTATTTCACACAATGTGACTAAGACAAGAGAATCTAGGACATGACATGCACACACACAATAGAACTACATTCGGGTATGAAATTTAGTACAACACTCGCTTAGTAAGCCCACAATTGTGGAAGCTAAGGTTACTTCAACCCATTCATTTGTATCTTTCTTTTCTTTGGATTTTGATACTTCAATTGGGTATTTTACGGGTTGTTGATCCTCCTGGAATATTTGGAGCATTCAATGTAGAATGGGAAAATTAATGCAACAAGAAGCAAAGGATATCATTCATATCTAGAACCTATGAAGACCAGATTGGGCCTTTTCACAGACTAGGGCACCTATTCTACTTACTAGAGCACCCGTGGGTGCCCTAGTCCTATCTCAAAGTTCTCTAGTCTGGCCATATCACCTAGATTTGTCATTTGTGGGACCCTAACATAGTCATTCTTGCTTTTTGATTTTTTATTCATCATCGCAACATATTCTAACAAGATTCTTGTATTCGATGAGTTCTTTCCTCTTCTCTCTTGCACATTAGGGCTTATTATTTCATTTTACATATTTTCTTAGACCCTTAAAATATTTCTTTACTAAATTTATTTACTTTAGTACAACTATTCATAGCTTAGATTAACTATCTTCATACTACCTAGTTTAGTCAATTTTAGTTAATCATTTTGGTGAAATCCGAATCTCTTCACGCATAGGATCCTCATTTTTTCTCTCTTATGGGTCAAGATTCTTTCTATGATATATTTATGAGGTACCCTAATTGTCTGTTGGCTTTGAAAAAATCCTTAGCCACCTAGTATTATAATGACTGACAATATGACACCACATGAACTAATTCCTATGCTCGCTTGTCTATTTAACGACCGTAGTGAGTCTCCATTTACTCAACCCTTATTGGACTCAATCCACACTTTACATGATATATTTCAAGACAAATTTACAGCTATGGAGTCCATGATCACATCGCTCTAATATGAAATTCAACAACTTAAGGAAGTTTCTCAATCCCATGTTTGTGCTCCTTCTACATCTTATATACAATCTATGTCCACTACATGTCATTTAGATGAAACTCAAGACATGTGATTTCCCGATCCTCTTATGTTTGATCATAATACTCTACCACATGACATTCTTACTCAACTCCTTAGTCATCAGTTTATCACTTTTCCACCAACTCATTGCTACCATACTTATCATCTTACAAAATATCAATTTCATCCATATTGTAACTATCATAAAATTGACAAAGATAATGAAAATGATTTTTATGCTATACAACATAGTATGAAACATATTGAGCACCGGGTTTTAGATCATTCAATGTAAGCCCATCTACAACTACTATATTATGTCATATGGATACTGTAAGCGCCTCCTAATATTTTGAAGGAAGTTCTAGATAATTACCTTATTCATTACATACTTGATATTAATAGTCACTCACATGTGCATAATTATTCTACTCCTATTTAGAAAAATACTATAGTTCCATCACATGATTATCTTATGTCTGATGTTTCTTCTTCTCCACTTAATGAGGATCAAGAAACTATTTCAAATGCTCCTTCTTCAAAAGATATGTACCGCCAAATATGCCACCATTCAATCTTTAAGGCCATCCTCCTCCACTTTCATTTGCAACTCATTTTGTGAAAGCAACCACTCCTATTACTGGTAAGGAGACAATTGTAACTCTTCCTCCATTATGTAAGGCTCCTTCACCATCACCATTTCAGCATCCAATCACTTTTTTTCTAGAAACTACTCCTTACATTGATCCACTTAATGTATTTTGACTATAACTTCATCGCTTACACACTTGGGGGCATAACACTTCACATCCCCCCACCTCATCTTAGCATAGTCACAATCATAATCTTTTACATTCTTATAGATTCATATCCAAGCATTAGGCATCCCCATCATTCATTCTAGCATCATTACCCGATGAAACACTCCTATGCTTTGGTTAACACTTGACTATTGAGGGATTACTACTACACTGAACCCCACACACTGCACTATAGGCATTATACATTACATTTCATCATACGATGCATGTCATACACCATATATTCTATATTTAATCTATAAATTTTTCACATTTGCACATTCATACATCATACATCATACAACATACATCACAAATCACACATCATATTAGTCTTCATCATACATGCATCTAGCATTACATTCATCCCTACATACTACATACTTGTATTACATTATGCGATATACATTCTACACATCTACCATCGATTTTAGACACCTCATATTTACATATTATCTTCATTATATGGTTGTCTATTATCACTTACATATACTACTATGTAATCTTTTGATGCACTCATGACCCTATGATGCACTTTAGTTCCTCGATCCATACTCAACTTCCAAGATTTTACAAATTAAATGGGCCTTAGAATCATCACACATGTGATAATCGTTAGCTAGTGACATATGCTTTAGGCTAAATCGTCACCTATTTTATTATTATGTAGTGGTATACACGTTAGGTTACATCACCACTCCCTCCTTTGATCTTGTAGTGACATACGTTTTACAATAAATCATCACATATTCTATCATTTTGTAGTGGTATACACTTTAGGTTACATCACCACTCCCTCCTTTCATCTTATACCAACATACATTTTACGATAAATCATCACGTATTCTATCATTTTGTAGGGGTATACACCTAAGGTTACATCACTATTCACTCCTCTCATCTTGTAGTCATAAAAACTTAGGGCTAAATAATCACTCATCCATTCATATTATAGTTATATATGCTTAGGCTAAATCATCACTTATACGTTCATCTAGTCATGATATATGCTTCAGCTAAAGGGTTCAAGCACATATCATTTCTAGGTCACATCACATCACCACATCTACACCTTTATCATAGGGTGTTAGACACATATAACTTCATCCATTTACTAATGACACACTCTTGTTTACAGTTCATTCTTGATCGCTAAGGGGAACAAAAATGAACCTCTTTCCATACACTTCCATTCACTCAAGAAGCATGCAATTCCAACCATTCCATTTTGCATTCCATTCCATCCATCCACAAATATTACATTGTATTGGGGGAATTTACTCTTGTTTAATAGTGTTTTACTTTATCACTTTACTACACATGTTAGATTGATTTCTTATATGTCATTATATATATCATCCACACATGCGTGTTTACTTCTTTGTTTAGTTGTGATCACAGATACATATATTTTACACACAACATGCATGTTTTCCTTCTACCTTTCCTACATTACTTGCTGGGGGCATCCACATTCATTACTTCAAGTTTTATTGTTGAATTTTGTAGTTAGCACTAGCTTCCATTACTTAGTTATTCACGCTTTGACATATTGGTTTTTTATCTAAAGTGCTAATTATTGTTCCATGTACAACACTTGTTTTGTATGATTACATGTTTTCATGACTACCTGTTTTATTTTTGTGTACTTTTCTATCATTAATTGTTTCTTATACGTGGGCCTTGTCATATGTTTGGTGTGCGCACTTGTTTTTTTTTCATGTCTATGATGGCCTTTTATGTATTGCGACATTATGAGTGATGTCCCATGTTTTCACCCACTTTGTTTGGATTACTTGTCTTCACGCTTACATTACTTTGCTTGGTAGCTTACTAATTGTTTGCAAAGGTTTTACATTGTTTTCTACTTGTATGCATGTTTACACTTATCTCGTGGCTAGCCTTTTTTTTTGTGCGTGTCTTAGTTTTTACCAAGAACTTCCCGTGGTTATAATGTACATGCGGTTTTTCCTCTTTCTGAGAAACATGTCTCCTATCGGTGACATTGCATGCACCCCCAAAGAGGAGGGGCATTATTTGGGGGTTTATACTAATACAACACATTTACACTAGTTTAGTTCAAAGTTGCACTTTTTGCCCTTGACATATTGGATTACATATAGTGAGAGGGTTCAAACTAGTTGAAAACTCCATACACAATGACTTGTAGAAGACATGGTGTCCTTAGCATTTCTAGGAAATAGTAATAGGCTTAGAGATAACAAAGGGTGTGCCTCTCTACACTACTTCAACAAGTGGTGTCGGATCACCTAAAAACTAGGAAAGTACAGAGATATATACACATAGTGAAGGGAAGTAATTAGAGCTTGGAGGGCACGAACCATTTCCTCCCTACACTTATCAACCTTTTGCATGCAAAAACTCGCATTATGGATATCCTTCTATACTACTTTTTCTCGACATGGATCAGGTGCACATGTTCCATTTACATTTACATTTTCCATTTCCATTAGCATATTTCACATTACGTTTTAAAATTTTCCTCCGTAATTTCTATTCTATTAATGTATGTATTAGAATAGGATGTTGTTAAGTATAATTAGTAGTGGCATCCAATAAAGATAACGGCGCATGTTAATATGGTGCCACCAATAAAGTGTATAGTATGTAATAGTCAAAGTACAATAGAATGTTGTGGTAAAAAGTAAATATTTTTCGTAAGTGGTCCGGTAATGTTAAAATGTCAAAGTTGGGGTAAGTAGAGAAGTAGGGTCTACATGATTAGGAATTAGAAATATTATATTTGTAATAAGGACAAGGAGTGATGTCATAAATATTTTGTGTATTTTATTTGTGGAAAAGTCTAAAAATGTGGAACCCATGTGAGATGATAAGGTTTATCTTATCTTAAAAGATAAGCCTACATGTAAAGAGAAGAGTTTAGGCATGAAATATGATTAGCCGAAGAGATTTCCTATCCTATCTTAGAGATAGGGTGGATAAGCCTGAATTCCTATAAATAAAGAGGCCACCTTCCTCATTTAGCATAGAAGGAAGTAGTGAGAAATATTGTATGAGTAAGTGTGTAAAGGAAGCCATCATTTTGAAGGTGTGTTAAAGAATCCATTAAGAGGTGTAATTGTGAAGTTTCTCCCATAGTTATTGTTGGAAGGCAAGTGAAGTCAATAACACTTGAAGTACCTCATGGGTGAGATTGTAACAATTTCATGTTGATATTATAATTTACACTTATATTTCAGATTTATCATCATTCCTTCTTATCATAGTCTATGGTATTCTTGTGTTATGTTTGTTGTTGTGTTTCCAGATTCCATCCACCAAACTAAAAGTTGTGCATTAGTAAATAATCATAAAGACGAGGAGTTCCCGTGAAAGAATTATCATAGTGCCGGATTGGTGATGACATTTTGGTTCCGCGTCGGACCATTCCTCGTTGGTGGATTTTCCGAGAGATATTCCCACTTAGTCGAAAATCATTTGAGGGTAACCTTGTTTTTACTGTGCATAGTAGTTACCATGGTAAAGTCACTTTTTACCATGAATAGTATTTACCATAGTAAAGTCACTTTTTACCATGAATAGTATTTACCATAAAGAACTTCACTTTTACCGTGAATAGTGTTTACCACAATAAAGTCATTTTTACCGTAGTAAGTCAAGTTTTACCATAGTTTACCGTGGTCATTTCTATTTTACTGTAGAAAGGTGTAAAGTCACTTTCTATTATAGTGATTCCAATTATTTGTGCACATAAGTCTTGTTGATTGTACTTGTGGGTTGGTATTTCACTATGGTTACTTTTGAAAATGGGGAAGATTCCTATTTTTTCAGCCCAATCTAATGAAGATGCTTCCTCTTTCATTCAAGAGTTTAAACGATCTTGTATTTGTAATGGCCTCATAAGAAGGGAACAATGGACTGAATTTTTTCCTACCTTTTTGGATGGTTCAACCCTTAGGTGGTTTGAAACACTAGGTGATAATGTGAAAAATTCATGGGATTTATTAACTAAAAGTTTTCTTGAAGAATTTGGTGAACAACAAAAATATGCAGATCTCATGATCGATATCACAAAGCTATCCCAAGGAGAGAAGGAGAAGATAAGGGATTATCATGCTCATGTTCTAGAGCTAAGGAGGAAGCTCGATGCCCAGATCTGAAGGAAGGATTAGTGGATGGGTTGATGAATGGCATGGATAATCTCCTCTGTAAGCACTTCATTCTTGGGATGAAGCTAAAGATCATACAACGAGTGAAGTATGACCACCTAGCTACCATTGAACAAGCAAAGGAGATTGCAAGAAGGCAAGAAGAAAACATGGAAGAGGAGCCCAAAGAAATTGCTGCTAAGGTAGAGCCTACACCAACACCTTTGGTCCAAAATCCACAACCACTCTCGGTGAGCACAAATATTTTCCTAGTACATCTACTGAGTATGAAGATCTTCTCAAGAAGATGGGCCAGTTAACTATTAATCTTCTTCAAGGAAAAGAATTTAGTTCTCAGGAGGAGATAGAGGTCCAAAAAGAAATATTTCTGAAGTTGTATGTTATGGTTGTTATAAAAAGGGTCATTATAAGTATAATTGTCCAGATAGAGCTTCTACATCTGGTACAAGAGATAATGATAAAGGAAAAGCACCTATGAATTCTTTTGATGTAGTAGATAAGAGCATAAATAATGAAGTAGATGTGTTTGTAACAAAAAGAAAGAAAGAAAAAATATAACCAAGATGGAAATGATCCTAAGAAGATGAAAGGAGAAACTAGTAAGAAACATAGGAGAAGAAAGTTGGGTGTGTAGGATTTTCTGATTTCACAGGGACAAGGACCATACTCCATCTTAGAAGATCTATCCAAAAGGCCTGCAAATATTACATATGGTCAACTCTTGGCTATGTCTTCTGAGAAGAGGCGGGAGCTACGAAGTGGACTCAATGCTCGATGAAGGAAGGAGGTTGAGGTCCCTATTTTGGAGGCAGAGGCGGATCCCTACGCTCCACAAGCTGAGGTATTATGTAATGGTATTTCAATTCATGATGTCTTAGTTGATGGAGGTGTTGTAGTTAATGTAATGACCGAGTCTGTAATGAATATGTTGGGTTTAAAATTGATCACCCCTCAACACTTATGTTAAGGTCATTAAATAAGGGAAAACTAAACCAAGAAGGTGTTGTTTCAAATGTGGCAATATCTCATTATGGGTGTCAGATGTGTGGTAGACTTTCAGTGATGAAAATGGTACTCACAGCATACCCAATGTTGTTGGGAAGACCATGGCTAAGGAGAGTTCATGCAAGAAACTACTGGAATGAAGGCTTCATGACACTTGGACGTGGTAGAGAGAGGGTGAAGATAAATGTGATCCCTCGGCATCATAAGGCAGAACCTATGGATTCAAGTGATGAAACTGATGATTGACATCCTCTGATTACTCTAGTACCAGTGAAGTGGACACAGAAGATGAAGAAAGTGAGGTTGATGTTTTGGTCATGGATATCCTTCCAGTCACACCGACTCATGAACCCATAAAATTATCTAAAGAAGAAATTGATGATCGTCTCCAACAAATAAAGATTGGTGATGTTGTGATGGAGAGTGAGAAGGAATCCTACCTCCAACTCTTTTGAAGGTACATACACCTATTCACTTTTGATTACAAGGAACTCCATCAAGTAAGTTGGGTAGAACATTCTATTGAGATAGTAGATGGTGCTAAGCCCATAAAGCAAATGCCATATAGAATGAATCCTAATTTTTCCAAGACTGTAAAAGAAGAAATAGATAAGTTGCTTGATGCAGATTCATATTTGTCAGTGGAGAATTCAGAATGGGTTTCTCCCATTGTGATCTCAATAAAAAGAATGGGAAGCTACACATTTGTGTTGATTATAGGAAGCTCAATAAGGCAACAAAGAAGGATCATTACCCTCTTCCATTCTCGATCGATCTTGATGAAGTAGTGGCCAGAGTGCTATAGTTTTGCTATGGATATAGTGGATACAACCAAGTTCGTATAGCAGAAGAAAGATCACCAAGACCACGTTCACCACTCCTTGGGGAACGCTTTCTTATAGAGTTATGCCTTTCAGTTGTAATGCTCCGGAAACATTCCAACATTTGATGAATAGGTGTTTGAACCCTACATCGGGAACTTCATCGAGTATTTCTGATGATTTTTACATCTATGGGAGCAAGATGGACCACCTGCACTAGATGGAGACAACATTTCAAAGGTTAGATGAAGCACAAGCCTCACTAAACCCTACAAAGTGTGTCTTTGGATGTTCTAAAGGTGTTTTGTTAGGGCATGTTATATCCAGAGATGGTATTGGTACTGATCCTGATAAAGTTTCAAAAATCAAAGAGTTACCATTTCCTATGAATAGAAGTAAGTTGAGATCATTTTTAGGCCATGTGGGTTACTATAGAAGGTTCATCAAGAATTTCTCAAAGATTACACAGCCACTAACCCAGTTCTTGAAGAAGGATGTTACTTATGAACCAGGAAATAAGGCACATGAAGCTTTTGAACAACTGAAGGAAGCCCTGGTGTCTTCACCTATTTTAAAGAATCCAGATTGGAGCAAGCCATTCATTGTGTATATTGATGCCTTAGATGCAACACTAGGAAGTACTCTGAGCCAAAAGGATGAAAATGGGAATGATCATCCAGTTTACTTTGGGAGCAGAAAAATGAGCAAAGCCGTGAGGTAAATTATATCAGAATCAAAAAAGAGGCTCTAGCTATCATTTTTTTGTAAAGAAGTTTAGAAATTACTTGCTAGGGCAGAAATTTATAGTTGTAATAGATCATCAAGCTCTAAAATATATTGTAAATAAGCCTAACCCATCAGGGAGGATAACAAGATGGATAATTTTTCTACAAGAATTTGAATTTGATATTATAGATAGGCCAGGAAAGAAGCATGTCAATGCAGATGCACTCTCTCGAGCCTATGATGGTTTAGGTTCATCTTGTGATGATGATGATTTCCCATATGCAACATTGTTATCCCTTGACACAATCCCTAGTGAATACATAGATATTTGGAATTATCTGAATGAATTCAAGTTTCCTGATGGTGCCAATGCAAAGACTAAGAGGAAGATTACTCAAGCCTAGTCATCCATATTCTATTCTTTCATGGAGTATTATTTCGAATAGGACCTGATGGACAATACAAGAGGGCAGTTAGACGTGATCAAGGGAAGGAGCTGATAGAAGAATTCCACAATGGTACATGTGGAGGACACTTCTCTAGACAACTTACAACAAGAAGGATCTTGATGCAAGTTATCACTAGCCCACTCTTTTTAGAGATTGTTATAATTATTGTAAGACATGTGATATTTTTCAAACACATGGTAACCATAAGACTTCATCAGCTCCATTATGCCCTATTCTTCCACTTGGTCCCTTTGAAAAGTGGGGAATAGATATTATAGGTCCACTTCCAACTACCCCATGCCAAAATAAGTATATTGTAGTTGCCACAGATTATTTAACCAAGTGGGTTAAGCTAGGCCATTAAAAATATCTTCCATGGATGAAGTGGCAAGGTTCATATATGAACGCATTGTCACCAGATTTGGTTGTCCATTAGAAATTGTAATGATCAAGGAAGCCACTTCATTAATGAGGTGGTAGAAGCCCTAGTCAACAAGTTTTCTATTAAGCACAGGAAGGCAACAACATACAAGCCAAGCACAAATGGACAGTGGAACGAACAAATTTTGTGTTATGTCAAATTCTAGCAAAAGATGCAGCCTTGCAGTACATAAGTGGGATAAAAGGATTCATGCAAAGATTGTGGGCATATAGGGCAACATCAAAGTTAACAACAAGATACTCCCCATTTCAGTTGGCTTATGGCATTGATCCAGCTCTTCCTATTGAGTTTTGATATTCCTACTATGAGAGTTATGAAAAATGAAAGGATGGATGAAAGTGATTCAGTAAAAGAAAGGTTGGTGCATCTTCATTTGCTAGAGGAAATGAGGGAAATAACGAAGGATACAAGCTATAAGAAGAAAATGAAGCAGAAGGAATACTTTGATCAAAAGATCCGTTGGTCTCCATTTCATGTGAATGACTTGGTTCTAGTATATGATTCCAGATACAAAAAAAGAAGGTAGAGAAAATTTCTTCCCAAATGGATGGGGCCTTACAAAATAGCAGTTGTGCATGAAAATGGTACATATCGACTGGAGGAATTGGATGGTACTCCCATTACGAAATGGGTCAACCATGACAAGTTAAAGATTTTCCAAGCACCAGCTTCAGAATGTCCATAAGAGTCTACTCCGAGGACGGAGTAGAAGCTAGGAAGGGGGAAAATGTCGACATTAAAATTTTCCTCCGTAATTTCTATTTTATTAATGTATGTATTAGGAATAAGATGTTGTTAAGTATAATTAGTAGTGGCATCCAATAGAAGATAACGGTGCCATCAATATGGTGCCACCAATAAAGTAGAGTACGGTAATAGTCAAAGTACAAAAGGAATGTTGTGGTAAAAAGTAAATATTTGTCGTAAGTGGTCCGGTAATGTTAAAATGTCAAAGTTGGGGTAAGTAGAGAAGTAGGGTCTACATGATTAGGAATTAGAAATATTATATTTGTAATAAGGACAAGGAGTGATGTCATAAATATTTTGTGTATTTTATTTGTGGAAAAGTCTAAAAGGTGGAACCCATGTGAGATGATAAGGTTTATCTTATCTTAAAGATAAGCCTACATGTAAAGGCAAGAGTTTAGGTATGGAATATGATTCGTCAGAGAGATTTCCTTATCCTATCTTAGAGATAGGATGGATAAGCCTGAATTCTATAAATAAAGAGGCCACCCCCTCATTTAGCATAGAAGGAAGTAGTGAGAAATATTGTATGAGTAAGTGTGTAAAGGAAGCCATCATTTTGAAGGTGTGTTAAAGAAGCCATTAAGAGGTGTAATTGTGAAGTTTCTCCCATAGTTATTATTGGAAGGCAAGTGAAGTCAATAACACTTGAAGTACCTCATGGGTGAGATTGTAACAATTTCATGTTGATATTATAATTTACACTTATATTTTAGATTTATCATCATTCCTTCTTATCATAGTCTATGGTATTCTTGTGTTATGTTTGTTGTTGTGTTTCTAGATTCCATCCACCAATAAAAGTTGTGCATTAGTAAATAATCATAAGACGAGGAGTTCCCAAAAAGAATTATCATAGTGAGACCATAATGAGGGACCAAGAATCATCTACTATGATCACTCCATCTAGAGTTGCATCCATCTATTGTATTGGCATCCTCATAGCTGCATCATTAAGCTACAAAGTTAGGACATTTGCGTAACACTTCGTAGGGGGAGTGAATCTATTCTATTCAATGCACACATTCTATTACATTTTCTACATTTAGCTATTTGTGCTATTTCACAAGTTGTGACTTTGGAACAAGAGCACCATGGCACGACTTGCAAACACATACCAACAATATATCCATGTTAAAAATGCATCATAGTTGCTTAGTTCGTAAGCCCAAAGTTTTTTTAGTTGAGGTCATCTGAATCATTCATTTGCATCTTTCTTTTTTGTGTTTAGACACTTCCTTTGGGTCTTTTTGCAGGTTGTAATATTTTTGGAATATTTGGAGCATTTAGTGCAAAAGAAGAAAAATAATGTGACAAGTTGTGAAGGTTATTAGTAGTCTCCAGGACTTGTGAATAAAGGTTCTAGGCATTTTTCACAGGACTAGGGTGCCTATTCTATTTACAAGAGTGCCTATGGGCACCCAGGTCCTCTCCTGTGTGCTCCAATCTAGGCATATCATCCGAGATCAGTCCTCTTCGAGACTTAGACACAATCATTCCTACTTTAGGATTTTCAATTCATTACAAAATGACACGCCCGACAGGCCTACATTTATTTACGTAAATTCTTTCCTCTTCTCTCTTGCACATTAGGGCTTAGTATTTCATTTTACATATTTTCTTAGAACCTTAAAATATTTCTTTACTACATTTGTTTACTTTAGTTCAGTTTTCATAACTAAGAATAACTATCTTCATACTACCTAGTTTAGTTAATTTTTGTTAATCAATAATAAATTTTTAAATGGATAGCTAAAGAAATATCAAAGAGCCAAGAATCTTCCCAAAAATGAACTATCATACCATCTCGGTAAGTTCCATCTACACCCTTTTTAACAACACTATAATCTATACATGATCACATCAAAACAAAATCCAAATATAAAATAATTCGTAAGTTAAAAATGATGTTATAAATACTTAATTGTCAACACACGTGTGAGGTAAACTTTCTAAGTCGAGTTAACATCACATTATGAGAGAGTTAGTATAGAAAATTACAAATGATTTTTAGAATTCTATGAAAACCTCATATAGATGTCTCTAAGGACTAGATAGACCGTAATAAATGCATATCCTATTATTGATAATCGATTGTCTATCAAATGCATATCCTATTATTGAGAATCTTATGTAAGAAATGATCCAAGTGCGGTCTCTAATTAAGACAAGTAAAATAGACTTTAAGATCCGAAATGGTGAAAACTAGCCAAAAAAAAAAAGTGATGATGATGTATTGGAATTCGATTAAAATGGATTAGAATATATGTTATTTCACTTTTTCTCAGACATCTCTCATTTTTTTAGTAGTTGTTTACAAAGGTTTTCGCAGTCACAATTACTTGTGATAAAAGCTAATTAGAAACATATTGTGAAAGAAATGGTTAGATAGATTCAATATGATCAAATGTTGAGAAAATTAATATGTTAGTAGATATTATTTTCTATTCATGTTAATAATTCACTTTGTTGTTTCACGTATTTCAAGGGGTTCGTGTAGCTCGTTGTTTTATTTCACCATCACGGGCTAGCTACACAAATGATTTCACTAGCCAATGTGCGGCACTGAGACACTACTTTTTTTGCTCACCTTAGAGGATCAAGCTACTCCAGCAGTCCCAGACTACGCCTTCATCCACCTTCATCCACCACCCATTCCCAACGCATCTCCAACTTATGCACAAGTGAACCCTTCTAACACCTTTCACAGCTGCCCATACAACTGCTCCAGAAGACCACTCACCGAATACCACGGCTGCCCATACAACCACCAAGAGCTCTTAATATGCCTTCTTAGTTCACCTGAGGGAATGCACAACTCATGCCTCCATGACTCATCACTGACCCAACTCTCTGACACCGCTGGCTGGCTCACTGTCAAACATCCAACTGTTCTGCACAACGCCACTAAGGAACATCACATGCACCTTTTTGTCATCCATCCATGAGTCTGCCTAAGTTACCGCAATCGGTCACCTATGCATGCACTAGAAAGGGAATTCCTCCTCTTGAGTCCTTCCTGGGTGTGAACCTCTACTCACCCTGACCTGACTGCTGATGGCACACTCAAGTCCAAACACAACCAAATATCTCTACGTGGAGCACTACAAGCTCACCATCTTTGTAGACCGCATCACATGCGGGTGAGGTATTCTTCTTCCCTCGCTCAATCCAACCTCTGATCTCACCCCGATGCCATGGCCACTGACATCACCATGCCTACTCTTCGAGACACTCGTCCGCATCCATAGACCGCATTGACTTCTACTCAAGTCTTCTACCTTAGTTGTCAACTCACCACACTATGAACCATATCCATGATGTCCTTGACTCAGCCCACCATGTTGTGCATCACCATGTCAACCATCCTCTATCCACTTCAATGAGCCTCAACCACTTCTTCTACACCCACTCCGCATCCACACTTCCGTTGTGCCTCTGATACATCTATGTGAGCACTCAAATCATCTTCATTGTTTAACCTCTACAAGGTTTAGGAGCTTGCCACACTTGGCTCGCTTGTGTCTGAGTTACTTCTCCTCCATTTCGACCTGTAGATCCTGGGCCTCACTCTATCATGCCTATTGGCTACTTCCCACATGAACTCTATTTCTAAGGACGTTGCCACCTCAAAGGTCTCCCCAAGTCCACTGTCACTTAACTCTAGAGTCCCACTGTTGATCCATGATGCACATCTCTGCATGGACATACTCCGTAAGGGTAGAGTATATCTCCAAGGTATCTGAACACCCCATCCTCTGAATGTCCAAGTGCACCAAGTGTTCCATGCTCCACTTGGTGTGGGTGTGAGTTCACCACGTTGGTCTTAGTGTGTAACATACCCAATTTAGTACATTAGAACAAGATTTTTTTTTTTTTTTGATAAGCGCTTCCTAGTTCTAAATACATAACTTAGAACTCACAGATCAAAACAATCATTCTTATAAAAGATAACCATATACAGTAGTAATGACTCTCCTGTACCACCGATCTATTCATTCCATGAGTCGGTAATCTACCAATCTATTCATGGGTATCATAGAGTTGGCATTTTATTTTAACACCACACTCTTGCAGCTTCTCTTCCCTAACTTGGGATTTTAGAATGCTCATCTAAGGAACCTATCTGAATAATTGTTACCATTATTCATCGGCATCACGTCCCTTAGACTAGGTGACATAGGACAATGCAATCAGCAGCTTGCGATACTTTGGCCAAAGATTTGAAACATACTGTTTATGTCTCGTATTCCTTGATGGCATACTCATCAATCTGGAATACGTCCTTCACCCCACTCCGATGTTATATAGAATGTCTTACACTGACTTCTGTCAGCCTCCCCTGTCCCAAGTCATTCACTCAGGAACAGATTAATAACATGTCAATGTTATAAGGATGCTCTCGAGGACTAGGGATAAGCTGACATACTGGGTCAACCCTAGTTAACCCTATGTGTCAAGGTACCCCGAGTCTCCAAGGGCAGCCTCATAACATGACCATGTTCCTAACCAGATCCAGAGTAAAAACTTGTTCGAGTTTAAGGTGTAAATCTTAACGATCAATGCAAAGGGTGTCGCCATAAGTCACCTGCATTGTTGTATCCTCGAGAAGATCCTAATCTTCTCGAAGGTACAACCCTGCAGTTGACATGTGCCGACATCCTACAAAACCACCTCGAAAGATCTACTTAACTTAAGGTGTTACTTACGTTGAGTTGAAATTATACTTTAAGACTCTCCTTTCTGGGTAGTCTTTTCCCAACCCCTGGGTTCCTCACCTTTGAGTTGCCCTACTTATTTAAGATCCATTTCACAGAGAGAAGTTTAATAAGATTTGAGATCTCGTCAAGGAGTTCATTGATTCACATTAATCTTAATCAACGAAATTGGCAGTAGCCCTAAGTCCTCTCATAAGGATGCTAACTATACCCCTATAAGTTTATATCAGTTCTCAAAACTGAAATATATATCTTACTTATTGTTATTAAGGTATAGCGATTTAAAATCATCAGTTGTCTTGACTTAGATCATGGATAGGGAGTATTAGATTACCCTTCCTGTTTCAGCTACCTATAAAGGTGTAGTTTAACCTTAACTTCCCGTAAACAGTGGACTAATTTTTACAATTTAGCCATATTCAAAACATAAAAGAATTACTAATCATTCACGAAGTATTCAGTCACATAATCTTTACAAGGCCTACTTAGAGAATCCAAATAACTCTAAGGTATAAAATAATAAAAATGCACTTTAAAATCAATCGAACTTAAGAAGATCAATTCCATCAATTAAAAATACAGCCACATAAGTAACATCTTTTTCCCTTTTCATTTATTTCCAATTCATACAATTACAACCTTTGCACTTCGGCATATTGGATACAATACTCAACAGCAAAAGAACAACTTTCTTACTATAGTACAATCAGAGATATCAAATAGGAATTCATCATAAACCAGATTAAACAATCTGAACATCATATCAGATCCGCGTGCCTTTATTACTTACAATGTCCATCTGCAAAATTGTTAGCACAGGTCAGTTCTGTGAACTGAGCATGATAAGCACTAATTCTTAAAACAATTGCATTCTACCAATTGCTCTCATTAAACAACCTGTTTAAATGAAATCATTTCTTCAAATCCTTAAACATAAATCAGGCTATTCATCTTTCTATAATTCTAACATGACTTTTAACGCATGTCTCATATTATAGTTTCCAACTAATCCTAAATACCTTTCAGATGATTCATCATATATGTTAGAGACTAAGAACAAATGAATACAACCATCCTAAGGACAGCAATACTCCAACAAGTATGTTTTTAACAATTCCACAAAGGTAGTTTATAACATTCAGCAAGCTCAACTGACTGGAATTCCTTTATAATCATACATTATTTCAATGGTATTGACAAGTATACCTACTTATACTGCAACACAATTTTTACCAGTCTCTCCATAAAATTTAACAGTCTATTCTTGTTATGCTCGTACCGTAGAGTTCACGTAAGGATACAAAGAAGAAAGCACTCAAAGTTTCTAGACAAGGAGAGAATATTTTCTTTTCCTACAGTTATATATATCAACATGTACTTTACAGCTTAGGAGAAGGAAACAGAGGCAATCAGATTCCCATTCCAATCATGTTCAGGACTGTACCGACTCCTCAAGAATAACGCAATTACATTATACGCATGTGACTAAATCAGTCGAGATCACAAGAAGAAACTACAGTTTCATCAAAATTCAATATAAAATCACCGGTAGCTATTTAAGCAATACAAGAGTTCTTGCGACCCAGTAACAATCAATAAAACTACCAAATTAGACTTAACAATTCTTTTCATAACATTTTTCAAACATGAAATTACCCAACGCCATCACCTGACATGGCACAGCTAGGAACTCATTATCTCAGTCAAACCAGAGACTAGATAACATCATAAACAGAAGACGTATCCATATGCAAACACAACTAACATTTCAACTGAGTCGAACTACATACATACACAACAAACATTCAACTGAGTCGGTTTCATATGTATACACAACAACATTTTAACTGAGTCTAATCCCTACGAATAAACAACAAGGACTTCACAGAAAATCGAATTCAAGAAAAATAATCATAGCAAGGACTTCACAGAAGTCACCTCCATATCATAAGCTCAGCAAAGTTTCAACCAAAGTCGAGCTAATACGAAAATACAGCAGGGACTCTAACAGAGTCATGTTCATAATGTAAACCCAGCACACATTTCCATAGAATTGAACTGAATATAAACACAACAACATTTAGAAAGATTCGAATCAATATGTATGCACAGCGAGGACTTACATCAGAAGTCAAGCCAACACGCAAACACATCAAGGACTTCAACAGGAGTCGTGTTCACATGGGAATACTGCAAGGACTCCAACAGAGTCATATCCAACAAGTACTCACAACCAGGGTTTCGATAGAAGTCGAAATCATACGAAAACATTTCAAGGACTCCAACAGAGTCAATACCAATAAGTATTCACAACAAAGCTTCTACAGAAGTTGAAAACATATGATACATTTCAAGGACTCCAACAGAGTCATTTTCATATATAATCCTTGCAAAATTTCAACGAGTCTAACCAAAATTGAAAACACAGTAAGGACTTCAACAGAAGTCGCGTTCAAGTAAAATAATCACAGCAAGCATTCCAATCAGAAGAAACTTTAAGTATACCCAACAAGATTCAACAGGATTCAACAACATGATAACACAGCCGGGTCTTCAGCCGAAAATGAATCCAAAAAGAAGAAATAAATACAGGAAAACATTTCAACAGAGTCTTCGCATAACCAGAGATTCCTAAATCCACAGGAAAAGAAGAACCAATACATTGCTTCAAACCAACTGTACTAAAATCACCTGAACAGAGTTGTTTTAATGAAATCATTTGAAGGAAAGCAAGATTTTTAAAAGTTAGGGCCTATCATGCCTGATAGTGTCGCTTAAAAATCCGAAGAAGACCTCTGAATGTGCTCACACCTTCTCTTCTTCTTCCATGATAGATTAAACAACAATAAATTGTTACCTTCATGCCTTATAAACTTTCCCCGATAGAGAAAGGAGCTAGATATTCTCAAAGTTTCCATGCAACACAGAGTAGACTGGTTCGAAGAACCAGTGATCAAGCAGAGAGAAAAATGGAACGCATGGAAAACCAAACAACCAACCAATTTTCCATTTGCATGACTTCCCAAGCAATCCATGCTCAGGAACCGAAGTTCATCAATTGCATTAACTCCTAAATTCCCGCCTATTCTCCATTGCCACCGACCACCAAAGTTGGTGATTGCCAAATGAAAACAAACAACCATTCCCAAATTTGGTGATGCTGCCACGTCAGGTCACAATAGCCGTTTGCAACCTCCGCCAAATCCCAAGTCCTTCATCCTTATCCACCTCATAAATGCCATGGAAACCACCACCCATGACTCACGCCCCTTCATAGGTCCCCCTCCATCCATTATCATTAGTTAAGATAGGTTAGAAACATAGGTTAGATCATAAGGTAAGACATTAGTCTTACTCCCATAGTGCTAGGTGTAGCTAACCTTAGGAGCATTAAGCTTATAGTTTAGGGCTAGGTTAGATTAGCAATAATTCAACAAATAGGTTATAGTTTAGGTTAAGGTTATTAACCTTACCGAATCCAGTCTAGGTCTCCCATGTAGGACCGATCAGTATTAGAACCAAACAAGTTAAAACATCCCTGTATAGGATCCTATCTGGTATTGCTAATTAAGCTTACTGTATACCCAGGAACATCTTACCTGGCTTAAGGTCTAGGCCTTCCCGATGTTACGGTATTTGAAACCGAATTTCATTTAAAATGATCAGCCTGAGTTAAACTCCGAATTTCTCATTCAACTCATTCAGACCTTGCAACTTTTGTAAGGTCAATAATTTTTGTTCATCCTGAATAAGCTTAAAACATCTCTTGGATCAATGCAACTGATCCAAGGCTGAGTCATAAAGATGGATAAATCCACCATTCATCCTGAAATCAAATTGAACTCAAATGCTAAAAATGAAAGAAATAAAAGAGTCCAAGCAAATTCTGACTCAGTCAAAGATCTTCAAGATCAAAGAAGATACAATCCATATCAAACATGACTTCACAAATCAAAGGAACACGTCCTTATACAGAAGAAATCATATATCAACACTTGAATGCTCAGGAGGAAGTAACAATAATTCAGGGTGTTACATAGTGTTTGACATGCTCATCTGGCTCATTAGGCTTGCTACCGCACTCTCAATGCAAGTCCTATATCATGCAAGTTCTTCATGCTCAAACCAACTCGCTCCCGCCACGCATTCCTCTCATGAGTTTCCCAACTTGCTCTATGTACATTGGGTGTGTTCTTCGCTCCAAGACACCTTGCACTGTTCCTAAGTGAAACCAAATTTGCTCACCAACCCGCCTCAGCTAACCTTGATTCTAAGAAATCCTTGGGCTCACAGCATGGTCCTTTCAATTCCCCATGCACAACTCTTTCTCACTAGCTAGCTCTCAAGAGTTGCATTGGTGCACCACCGGAACTTCCTGAGGTCACCCATTTTATGCCTACACACTTAACTCACCCAACTCACCCAAATATTCTGTAGGCCAACACATGTGAGGTCGTCAACCCCAACACATGCGAGGCCAATCGTTTGCCTTAGACAGGAGTCCCTCTGGCTCCCTAGATAGCACCTCATGCACTACCTTAGTCGATTGTTTCGCCCATCCTGGGAGGCAATATTCTATGAGCATGGAGACACACCCCTTTATACTCACCTAAAAGAAATGATATTCTCAAAGTAGAAGTCATAAATTTTTTGAATGTTGATGCCTTGTCAAGCTTCCAACCTACATAAACGCTTGGGCGTGTCAACCATGAAAGTCTTTTCCAAAGGGTAAAATGAAATTAGAGTACTCCAATTTTATCTTGTTCCAAAATAATATACAAAAATTAAAATAAAATAAGCGAGGCATCATGAAGATTTCAGAATATTATTTTTGTCAACATAGCTTTATGGAAACAACGCCATTTCCGCAAGTGCCTCTTTGTCTTCCCCGATTTAAGTAAAGTATAGATCTACGTAATAATACTTCATAGAAATAATACTTTTAGAAAGGAAATGTTTACTCCATACATTTTATTTTAAAAGTAAAAATATTCATTATGTGTTTGTGAAAGGTTGATAGGCATGATTAGTATAGATTTTATGTTCTTTAAAATGTTTTAAAATGACGTTTTATAAATTGATGTGGTGGTTGTTTCTAATGAGATTTGGTGGATGAAATTATTATCGATGGATTTAATGATGTGAATCATGGAAAAAACTTACATATAAAACCTAGTTTTAATTTCATGGTGTTAATGTTTTTGGATAGGCCATAGAGCACACTAGGAAAGTATACTAATTTAAAACTATCACTTGAAACTCAAACCTTTAAAATTTCTAGTTTTGTCATCAAGATTTTCTATGGTGAAAGGAAAAAGGAGTCAAGAAACATAGATATGATGCATCTAGAAACCCATCACATTTCTTATATTAATTCTAACAATGAAATTCTTAAGTGGTGCTTCATTCAACATGTTGGCGAAATGATGATAATGGATGTAATTTGTCTATAATTTTTTTAATCAAGATAACATGATTGCTTTATTAGGGACCTTATTTTTTTATGAATCTATATATTCAATTAAAGTATAGTCTTCTTCATCTCATTCATATGTTTTCATATCCATGGAATAATCCCAATAGGTTTTTGTAAAAGAAATCCATACTTCTAACTTATGCCCTAGAAAAAAATTATTTTCTTGAATCGATATTTTTCAAAATATTTATTTGATACATAAATTTCAAGTGTGTTAGTTTAGGAGATGCACATGATTGGTCTAATTGATGCACTCAAATAGTTTGAAACAATCGAAAAACATAATTTCATGGAATGTTATGATTAAAAAAAGCTCATAATAAGATACGTGCCTCCCATCTATTCCCCTTCCGCTCCCCCACCACCACTACAATGGTTGCATGGGCTTTACAAAAAGGTTTTTCACTTATAATATTACAAAGTGACATCTATCTCAAATGAAGAACCATAAAAATGATGAGTCAACACTTTACAAAATGACTAAATATTACACGATTCTAAGAGCAATATTTATTCTTGATGTCAATTTTTCTTTTCATTATTTTAATACCTAGTTTACTAGTACCATGTGGAGTAGGGTATTTGCATGCTACTCGGAGGTTGATCATCATGACTCACATTGTGTTGGATCCTTTCTCTTTGAAGCTCTGAGTTATTGGGTATTTACTTAAAACTTCCATATTACCATGAAAATTACTTTTAATGTCAATATTTTAGAAATTATTATTTTTACAAAATTAAGAAATAATTGTTTATAATTAACAATAGATACATGTTTACAAGTGCTCTTTTGAATGAATCTTAAATTTTCAAATAAATTCCATTTGAATCTTCGTGCTCTTATCATTCAAAATATCATCTTACAACTTTAATGTTCTTAATAAATTTTCTAGGTCAAACTTGTTACAATAAAATAAATTCATTTATGATCTATATCAATACATATATTTAATTTTTTTTTCTTATTTATAATTTTTTTCTCAAAATAATTATGTGCCCATCTTCCTTCCATAAGTACTTATGGATGTTTGTTGCTATTTATTATCACCCTTATATTTTTAACTTTCCATTATTCTATTTTTCTTATCTAAAATTAAAATGTTTTCCAATCAAGAACATTAACACTGTGGAAAAATAAAAACAAATTGCAAATCCCATTTTATGCAACTTTACGAGGGTCATTTTTGAGTTGTAACTTAATTGTTTCACTAGCATGCTTTTGTTAACTTGTTGAATACACACAGAATTAGCATCAATACATGAACCAATGTCAGTCACCCATTGACCGGTATTGATCAAGAAAGGAGAAACCGAATCGGTTAGGGCTAACCGACATCGGTTTCCTATGCATGACTATTATAATTAAGTTGCAGGAATTAGATCTATCTTTAGTTGTAAAGTTAACCTAATGGTCAGTAATTGCATAGCTTAAGTGTGCTAAGATTGTAGATGCATATATACGTATAAAGCTAGGGTTTAGAAGAGAGAATTCAATTGAGATTAGAGAGAATATTCCTTTTGAGAGAAAAGGGAAATTTTTAGAGAAGAGAGTACAGGACATCCAAGAAGGAGTGGAAGATTGCAAATCTTCATCAGTATTTCCTCTGTAATAATAAATTGGCTATTTCTCGTGGACGTAGCCAACATCACAACTCGTTAAATATTGTGTATTGTTTCATCTTGTTTGTTTTTGTAGTGATTTATTTTATGCTTAGATATAATTAATATATCTACACAACCGTGTGTAACCCCAACAACCGGTATCGTAACATTTTTGTTTGAGGGTTTTGTGTGTTAACATATTTACTCGTAGATGGATTTATTATTGAGTGGGAGCAAAGCAATGGGAGAAGAAGGAAACTTTATAGTAGAGAAATTTGATAGTTGTGACTATCTATTATGGAAGATGCAAGGTGGAGGATTATCTCAGATTCATAAATATTTATACTTACCATTGGATGAGAAGGCAACACTCGCAAAGATGAATAATGAATAATGGAAAAATCTTGATAGAATGAATTTGGGATCTATAAGAGTAAGTTTGGAAACATATGTGGCTTCAAATATTACCGAATCCGGATCTACGAGAGAGTTGATGAAATATTTAAAAATCCATATGAAAAACATAGTGCTTCAAATAAAGTTTATTTGATGAAAAGTTTGTTTAATTTAAAGATGCAAGAAGGTGGATCTCCATCAAGTCATTTGAAATATTTCCGGTCTATTTTAAATCAATTAAAATTAGTTATTATTATGTTTGATGACGGAGTGAAATCACTTTTATTATTATGCTTTTTCCATTAGATAGTTGAGATCACTTGTAATGGTGGTTAGTGATACATCATCTGCTACTAATGTTTTCAAGTTTGATGATGTGGTTAGATAAACTCGAATGAAGAAATACGCAACAAAAGTACAGGAGAATCATAATCCAGGGAATGCTTTGAATTTTGAAAGCATGGGAAGGAAAATGAAATATCTAAGAGAAAGAATAATGGGAAATAAAATTCTAATAGTCAGTAGATCTAAATCCAGTGGTAGAGGTATAATCTCTGGAATTGTGGAAAGAAAGGTCATGCAATGAAAGATCATGGTTCAAGGAAAACAAAGACAATGTACTAGAGAAAGGTAAAGAGGAAAATGTTGTTGTAAAATAGGTAATGAAAGATGCCCTAATTCTCTCCTAGGATGATAAAATTGAGTCATGGGTTTTAGATTCAGGAGCTTCTTTCCTCGCAACCCTAATAAGGGTTAATACCAAAATTATGTCCGTGGTAATTTTTTGCATGTTTATTTAGGAGATGATGAACCATGGAATATTACTGGTAGATATGAGGTTTATCATAAATTGAAGAATGGAAATAAATGGATATTGAAATATTTGATACATGTTCTAAGCCTTAAATGAAATCTAGTTTTAGCAGACAATTGTGTGAAACTTGTTGCATGGTTACACTCATAGCCGAATCTTGGAAAGTTACCAAGGGATATCTTGTTGTAGTGAGATAAAATAAGGTATGATCATTGTATTTTTATACTTGTATTACTGATTCCTTTTTTTTTTCTATCTACTTGATTCGAGACAATTATGTGACATAATCGGCTAAAGCGATATGAGTGAAAATGAAATGCAAATCATAAAGGAAAAGGGTAAGTTATTAGATCAAAATGTGTAGATCTTGATTTTTGTGAGCATTCTAATTTTGGAAGGTAGAAGAGAGTGAGATTTCTCGAGGTGGGGCAACAAAGAAGAAGCATAAATTGGATCTTGTACACTCAATTATTTGGGGACCATCCTGGTAGCTTCTCATCGAGAATCCCAATACTATGTAACTTTTTTTGATGATGTTAGAAGAAAGGTATGAGTTTATTATATAAATCGTAAATCTGATTATTGATGCATACTCACAACACCCCTAAAATTTTTTAACTTGATGGGTTGAGATTGTTAGTGTGATTGCATAACATGGAGATTTTCCCAAAGTGTGGGACTTTGTAATCAGGAAATCTCTCTGGATGAAGGTCGGTTCCTATTCCTCTGTTCAGGTGCACACATACAATTTGCAGAGGGTCTACTCTAAAATCTACTCTAATTTTCCAAGGAGACAAGGTTAAGAAGATACAAGAAAATAAACCTAACTAAGCAGAGGTGATGCACCAAAGGAATGTTGAACACCTATTTTGCAATTAAACACAAACCATAGAAATGCAATACAATCACCATGCACAGTTAACCAAAACTGTAATGAGATATCAGGAGGATGCAATGAACACAAGAGAGGGTTGAAATCATCCAAAACTTATCTTATTGCTCCAAAATTTGATATAGTGCATTACAATGGCTAAGAGGTAGAAAATTGCATTACAACTTGAATTGAGTCTCAAACTCCACAAATTCTTCTGCAATAGAGAAGAAGGGAGGATGCAAAATAAAAATTTCCAACCCATAGAAAAATGCCCCTTCTTACAATATATATGAAGAATATGAGAGAGAAATGAGAGAAGAAATTGAATCCTGCCTCAATCACCCACAAAGAGTATTGAATTCACCTACAACAATGATGGGTTCCAAATGCAAAAACCATGCCTCTATGTGTTGTTACTTGTTAGGAAAGAAAGTAATCCCATACTTCATTACGGTGGTAGGTGAGAACCCGAGAGACTAAAAATGGTGGATTATATTTTTATGGTAGTTGAGTAGCAGACGTCGAGAGCTTTCCAAAAAGTCTTCTCTTGCTCAAATCTGAGCTTCCAGACGAAAGTTATGATCATCTCAAGGTCGTGGTCGTGTGTTCAATGTGAGCTCTCATAATAATTTAAAAGGTATAAAAATTTAAAATTCTTGTTAGGGTTCATGATTCATCTTTCATTGTTGGACCCTAGAAACATGGAGGACTCATAGCGCTCATTTTAGGACCTTCCTTTGGATTTTCGCTTTGAAGTTACATTGATGAGGCATGTGGAGGCTTCGATAGCTCTTCCCATGCATAGACTTTTCAATGACCGGTGTAACTTTCTGCTCTAACGACGTGGAGAGAATGCACTTGTTTAGGGACCTACCTTTGGATTTTACCTTTGATGTTCCACTGATGAGGCACGTGGAGGATACCGCTAGCTCTTCCCATGCTTAGAATTTTCAATGGGTAGTGAAAATTTATCTGCTCACCACATGGAGAGCCTGCACTCATTTGGGAATCTTTCTTTTAAGCATCATACCAAAGGTGTGTCTTTGAAGAGACACATGGATGCTTCCATTGGCCTTTTTACTTTTCTTCAAGTCTACTTGCTCTGGGATAGATTTTAGCTTACTGAAGTCGACATGGAAACCCCAGTGGGCTTCCAATACTTTACCCCCTCCTTCCACTCTTAAATTTGTGACGGTTCAAACTTGGCATCGTCATGCAGCCTCGTTATGTGTTGAGATCTGTGGGGGTAAAGCGCATCCCTAAAAGGGTCTCCGCTTTCATTTCACCTTTTGAAATTGCGCTAATCTAACATGTGGCACCTTCGCAACTTGGTTGCTTTACTTTGAGTTGACTCACTCGAGCTTGATTTTTACTTACCAAGTTAGCTTTTCTTCAACATTTCTATTGGCCATTCATTTTCCCACCTTCCATTGCCATTTTTGATTTTTCATGTAACCTGATTCTTAGATTTCAAATGTGGGCTCACATGACTAAATTGACATCTTCATTTCTTTGGTGTGGAAGGTCGTGTTTGATCAATACTTTTCCCAAGGGAAAAATTGGATAACACCGATGTTTTTGAAACTTTAAAAATATGGAAATCCTTTTGGAAAATGAATCAAATTCAAAGTTAAAGTGTCTTAGATATGACAATGGTGGTGAGTACTGCAACAAGGATTTCAATGATTATTGTTCAGGAAATGGAATACGCAGAGAAAGTATGGTTCCTAGAACACCATAAGAGAATGGTTTTGTAGAGAGAATGAACAAGACAACCATGGAATGAGGTATAAGCATGAGGATACATGCTGAATTTCCCTTACAGCTTTTGGCGGAAGCAATAGACACGATGGTTTATTTGATTAATTGTGGACCTTTAAGTGCACTAAATGGTGGAATACTAGAAGAAGCTTGGACTAGAAAAGTGGTAGATATTTCTTTTCTTAGAGTATTTGGCTCAAGATTTTGTGCATTTTGATAATGATAATAGAAAGTAATTGACGTAAATCCAAAACATGTACTTTCATTAGCTATGGATCTAGTGATTTTGGATTTTGGTTTTGGGATTTGTAAGGTTCTAAGGTAATTAGGAGTCATGACATTGATTGGAATGAAAAGAGAATGTACAGGATCAATTTTGGTACCCAAAGGTTAATTGGTGGAGACGTTTGTGGATGAAAATGAGCTCTCAGATTAAAAATTAACACCTCTAGGTTTACAAATTAACCACCTTGGTTTACCCTTGACTAATCATCGGTCCCCTTTACTAGATTCAGTTACAAGAGAAAGACTCGGTGTCGCTTAACCGAATTGACTTCTGGCCAATGTTATAAGAATATACAAATCTACATGACGAGAAGATTGAGCCTCGATACACCTCTCAGAAATATTTTCACCATGATTTTCTTATTTATTATTGAATGATAGTGGTGAACCGTAAAGCTTTGAAGAAGCAATGTAGGATAAATCCACAAGCAAAGTGGGAGCATGACATGAATCGGGAGATGGACTCTTTAGAACAGATATAGAAATGGAATTTGGTTAAGTTTCCAACAGTAAAAGAGCATTGAAAATAAAGTGGGTTTACATTATCAAGGAAGAAGAGGGTGGACATAAAGGGTACAAGGAGAGGTATGTTGTAAAGGGATTTTTTTAGAAAATAGGTAATGACTTTTGTGAATTTTTTCTCATTTTCTTAAGATGAGTTCTATTTGTACTATATTGAGTTTAGTTGTAGTAGAGGATTTTCATTTAGAGAAACTTGATGTCAAGATGACATTTCTTGATGGTGATTTAGAGGAAGATAATTATATGAATCATCCTCTTGGGTATGAAATCAAGGGTAAGGATAAAATTATGTGCATATTGAAAATGATCCTATATGGGCTCAAACAAGCTCCAAAGCAATGGTATATGAGGTTTGATAGTTTAATGTATGACCGTGGTTATTAGAGATGTGAATATGACCATTGTCTTTATTTCAAATTGCTTAGAAATGGGAGCTATATTATTATTTTTATTGTATGTGGATGATATGCTTTTTGCAAGATCTAGTGTTCTGTGACATTAGTGAGCTTAAAGAAAATATAGCTTGCACATTTTTCAATGAAGGATTTTGAGTCAGAAGAGAATCATGTGGTATGCAAATTCATAGAGATAGGAAAATAAGAAGTTGTATTTGTCTCAAGAAAGGTTTAATTTACAAAATTAAAAACATGTATGTACACCTATGGTTGGACACTTCAAATTTTAAAAATATCAGTGTCCTACATCACATGAGGAGGTTGAGTAAATGGGAAGATTTCTCTATGCTTCGAGTTGGGATCTTGATGTATGTTATGGTTTGTTCTGCACTGCATTGCATACAGACATAAGGGGGAGTTATGAGAAGATTTATCACTAATCAAGGTAAAGAGAATTAGAAAGTAGTCTAATGGATTCTTTAGTATTTGAGATGGGCATCCGACATATAGTTATTCTATGGAGGGTTAGATACTTCTTTACGTGGTTATGTGGATTTAGATATGGTCGGTGATTTAGAGGGAAATAGGAGCACCACCGAATATGTTTTCATAGTAGGTGGCACATCAACTAGTGGATGTCTAGATTATAGAAATTTGTGGCCTTGTCTACTACAGTAGTCTCGATATGTTGTAGCTATATAGAACCTAGCAAGGAGATGATATTGATGAGTAGGTTCATGGAAGAGTTTGGAAAAGAGAAATATGATTGAAGATTATACATTGATGTTCAAATTTTAGCTAGTATTAAAAATAACTCTACATCTCATTAGAGAATGAATCACATTTATTTGAGATATCACTTCATACGACAAGTATTGGAGGATGGGTAGCTAAAGTTGCAGAAAATTCAAACAAAGGAAAATCCTTTGGATATGCTTTGATAAATCCATTAGAAAAGGAGAATCTAGAGCTACACTCCACTTCATTGGTATTCAAGTTTGATACTTTAAGAGGGAGAAATAGGACAAAGGAAAGGATCATACGATGGGGTGTATGATGGTACAAGTGCAACAATTTATCTCCAAGTGGGAGATTGTTGAGTTATGGAGCTTAATAACTTCACTGGCATACTTTTGTAAACTTTCTAGAATACAAAGTAACCGTGATGAACCACCGTCCGGTCACCCACGTTCTGAAATCACCCAGAAAGGAGGAACCAACATCGGTTAGAGATAACCAACATTATTTGCCTATGGATGACTATTATAATTAAGTTGCGGGAATTAGATCTATCTTTAGTTGTAAAGTGAATCTAAGGGTTGTGATTGCATAACCAAAGTGCCCTAAGATTGTAGATGCATATATAAACATAAAGCTAGGGTTTAGAAGAGATAATTAATTTTATATTAGAGAGAAGTTTCCTTTTGAGAGAAAAGAGAAATTTGTAGAGAAGAAAATACACGACATTCAAGAAGGTGTGAAAGATTTCAATTCTTCAATGTATTTCCTCTTTGATAATAAATTAGATTTTTCTTGGTGGATGTAGCCCACACTAGTTGAACCACATTTAAAATTTTGTATTGTTTCTTCTTGTTTATTTCCATATTCATTGCTTTTATGCTTAGATCTAATTAATATATCTCAGCACAACTATTTTGTTAACCCCAATAGTCGCCTCCCTTTATAAAAATGAATAAACATATTACAATGGTTATGATGATGTTGAGGGAAAGTATATGCTTGATAATATCCCAATGTAAATGTAAAGACCCCTTTAAAAGCAACATAGATAATACTTGGTGAATTTATGAAATTTAGTTTCAAATGCAAGGTAAATTTTATGATAAAATTATTTTCTGTGGATTATGACTTTTTAGGAAAATTTACTTAAAGGTTGACAAAAATAAATAATTGAATCTATCAGTATGATACCGATAGTTAGAAACCAAAATTCCAATGATGAGTAAGTAGCATGTTACATGCTATTGAATGATAGCAAGAAACATGTTATTAGCCAAGAGCATTTCACATGCTACTAGCATGTAGCATTCTTTAAGTTACCAATTGGTAGCATAAAAAATGTAACCAATATTCGGCGTATAAAATGCTATTGACTGATAACATGAAGAATGCAATGGGATGGAAACATTCAATGATACAAACTAGTAATGGTGTTCATGGTATTGGCCGAGTAGCATTTTGTTTGTTTCCGTAGGTAACATTCAAAATATTTCCAAAAAAACACTTAGAATGCTATCAAATGGTAGCATTCAAACTACTTCACATCGGTAACACTAAAATACTACTAGCCGGAGTGTTCTACATACTACCATATGGTAGCATTAAAAATGTTGCCTCTCGTTTGCATCTTTTTATTATCTAGTAGAATTCTCAGTAAGTTACTTTTAGGTCGATAGCATTTTGTGTGTTACCAGGTTGGTAGGATTCAAAATATTGTTAGCCAAAGAACACTCAAAAATTTCCAATCGGTAGCATTCAGAATGCTATTGATTGGTAACATTCAAAAAATTTGTTGGCTAGTAAAATGCACTTTTTTCCTTTCAAGAGTAAAACGCGTTTATGCTACTTGTTGGTAGCGCTCTCTCCATTTTATTATATAAAGCCATCAATATTATTCATTTTCACTTTACGAAAATGAGAAACACACCTCTCATCCTTCAAAACTAGTCCATGACTCAAGTAATCTTCAAAAAGGAAGTTCATCTCTACAGGACAAAGAAACATGCATTTAGGTGATCTCTAAAAAGATAGGTTATCTCCAGATATCCAAATAATAACATCTAATTTTGTATTCATGTTTTGACAAAATTGCTTTTTGAGAATGAAGAGCATTCCTCGAGTGCAAGGAGAACCTCAGATTAAGCTTTGGATCAAATCCATAAGTTATATTATAAGAGCCTTGTGTTTCTAAAACTATAAAAACTCCTATAAGATCCCATTTCATTCTCGCAATGGACCGATTCCCCCAGTTTCATAGGCTAGTTTATATGTCATAGTTTCCAAGAGATACAATTACACTGAACAACCTTCTATCAACCTATAACATTTCCTCTTATACATTTTGCATTCAAATCCCTGTAATTTCCCCGAATGGGAAAATATCAAGCTTAAGGGAATTTAGGCACTTCCCTTATCGATGTGACAGTCCAACGAAGAAATCTCAACAAAATTAACGGCAGATCAAGTTTGTTAATGGAAAAGCAACTAGAAGAAGTTAGGAAAAATTCATACGACAATTTGAATACTTTAAACTATCATCTCAGCTGTGAATTTTTAGATATCTAGAACTCGAACTCAGCCCCTAAATTGGTATATTTGATCCTACATGATTCAACTTATACTGTTGTAGCTATAACCAATAATGGAAACTAGGTTTTGGATATGTTCCCCTTCTAACCAGCTCTCAAACAAATCTGCGATTTATCTAAACTGATCTTTATGGTTTAAGTGACCAGAATATGAAGAAAACTGATTTATAAGACTATGCAAGAATTAATAATGCCAGCTGCTGATGGTTCCCAGAAATGTGACTGGTATATGAGGATAAAGCTCATGCCAAAGATACTTAAACAAATAAGAGTCTAAGCAATTATGTTCCTTGTATTTTATATACTCAAAATATGGAGGAACATGAATTTATAAACACCCACGTTGACTGAAATAATTACCAGAAAAATATGTTCTTTTAGAGGACTGGAGTTAATACTTTAATGCCTTCAAAAATTCTGGAAATCACTCACTTTGAATCACAAATTCTAGATAAATATCAGGCACACAGATCAGACCTGGAAATGCTATTTATTCCATCGAAATTATCCCCAACATGAGTCGATCCAGCTGATGTAGAGAAGATACACTGGCTGCACATTAATTCTTCAACCTTCCTTCGCAAAATTCATCAAATACTGCTGGAAGTATTAACAAAATTCTGTGATAGCTCTATAGAATTTCCTGGGTGGAAATTCTTCTCATTCACTCAGAGGGTTTTCGTCCTCTTAGAGTATTTTTGCAAAGCTCAGAGCTTAAACAAAATTCAGATTTTATAAAATGAGAATATGATATCCCTCTTCAAGTCGACCTCTCCCTTAAATAGGAGAAATGGCTCAAAAGGAACCTCCAAAATCACCAATCACAAGTGGTGATTATTTCTAAACTAAAGTCCCACAACTCATATCTATCCAAGTCATACTTTTGCCTAGGGAAAAAAAAATAGTTTTGGGTCTATTTCCCTGAGGCAACCCATATACTTATCCCAATACAAGTTTTCAATCCTCCTAGGAGGATACAAAATGATTATATGCTTTCATAAATCCCCTTCATGCACCTTCCTAGATATTACAATTTTTATTTAAAATTGCATACCTATATTAAGCCAAAATAAATAATTATAAGTGCTTTAATATTTTTATTTTATTTTTTATTTTAGGCACTTATAAAACTTTATTGCACTCACTTTATTGTACTATCACTTTATTGTACTCATCACCATATGCCTCTACATCATCAACATCAATTTATGCCACTTCTTCAATTGGTTCCTCTCTTTGGAGAAACCTAACTCTGAAAATTTGTTCGGAGGCTTGGGAGAAGTCCTCATTGGTCCTCTTGAGCTTTCTTATCCATTGTGGGTTTCTCCTTGATTGATGGCTTCCATATTTCCTTGTAGAACCATAGCCAACTCCCGAATGGAACTAGTGAAGGTGTCACATAGTTCCCTTTGGTTTTCCCTCATCATTTTCTACAGATCTCTTTGAATTTTGGTCATAACTTCATTCATATAGCTGAGAGTGTCATCCGGAGGTGCTATTCCATGTTCATCCATTGTCTTCTTTGGAGTCCTCTTCTTTGATAGACTATTCGAGATTTTTTGATTGCATGCAAGTCTGATTTCTATAGATTGTCCTTACAGGATGGGAGGAAAACTAGCTCGATACCACATCCGTAATGTCCCCGAATGGGACAATCTTAGGATTAAGGGAATTCAGGTACTTCCCTTATCGATGTGATAGTCCAACAAAGAAATCTCAACAAAACTAACTGTAAATCAAGTTTGTTGATGGAAAAGTGACTAGAAGAAGTTAGGAAAATTCATGCGACAATGTGAATACTTTCAACTATCAGCTCAGCTATGAATTTTCAGATTTCTAGAACTCCAACTCAGCCCTTAAATTGGTATATTTGATCCTACAGGGTTCAGCTTATACTTTGTTAAACCTATAACCAATAATGGCGACTAGGTTTTGGACATGTTCCCCTTCTAACCAGCTCTCAAACAAATCTGTGATTTATCTAAACTGATCTTTATGGTTTAAGTGACCAGAATATGAAGAAAACTGATTTATAAGACTCTGAAAAAATTAATAATGCTAGATGCTTTGATGGTTCCCGGAGAAATGTGATCGGTATATGTGTAGACACCTAAAATTGGTTACCCAATTTAGTGTCCCCCATTCATTTACCTTCTCGGGTAACCTGGGGCACCTTTATATCACCACTTTTCCTTTAGGGTATTAATTAAATATCTAATTAAACATCTATCCTAAGTTTTTTGTACCCCATTGTATTTTATCCATGGATAATTAAATATTAACTATTTAATTATACTTTTTACATGTATCTTAACCGCTTACCTACCCCATATCAATTTCCAACCTCCCGTGCTATTTCTATCCATCTATCCCCCCTATTTCTCCTCCCCCAAACCATGCAACGGATATTTCCTACATTTGAGTTGGAGGGATCACTGGCATCTTTCCAAAACGTCCTTTTTGGCCATTTCGGGAGTTGGTTCCCGATCGACGCTGATTTTTTGAAATGGTGCCGATTATACCACTTGCCGGCGCTAATTACAAATACAGAGCCAAAATTTAGTTCTGGTTAGATAGAAAGAATGACAGAGAGTTTTGAGCATCAAGCCCGAGCATCTTCTATCAAGCGAAAGCAATTCCATCTAGATCAATCCCTGAGAGGAGTATCGTTACTCTGTTCCTACAACATCAACATAGTGAGCCTCCATCGATCTCTTGGTGACTTTGCTCCTATATCTAGCAAATATGGGACATTGTCGTATCCCTACACTCCCGTATATCTAGCAGGACATCGACGATCTTGATTTCATTGTCCATTACTTAATCTTCCCTTGAATTTTCCCCTAGTCGATGCTTTGACGATCCCGATCCTGGGCCGACGCCGATTTTCCTAATCGAGGCCGATTCACCCAATCGACACCAATCGACCTGTAGCATGTAAAAAATTCATGTAACACAAATCTAGCATTGTTTTCACAGTTTCCTATTTTCTCACTTTGCTCACTATTTACATTCTCATCACCACTTTTAATCGGAAAATTTACACATTTATTTACATTCTTTTACCATGTATGCTTCTTCCTTTAATTGAAAACGTGGACTGACATTCACCGAGGGAGCTTATCGCTTCCTAGACCCACTTTTCAGTGCAATCCATCCAAATATCTTTTAATGTTTTCTATTTTTGTCAAGTATCTCGTGTCTTGTAGGTTTCTCGGATCTACTTTGCAGATTGCTTGTGGTGCGCCTATCTTATCTACATCAGCTTTCTTTCCATCTACGTCTTTGGATCTTGTCTTATCTATCGTATTTATTTCATTTGAGTTTTTCAGGGTTTTTGTGTATAGTTTGGTACATTAACTTGGATAGGTAATAAGCGCAGAAATTCTTGATCTACATTCTGGCACACCCAGTGGAACCCAACCAAAGTCCCCTCTTGGTAAGTTCATTTATTTTCCAGTTTTGAGCTTTTGTTCTGTTTCTTCACTGCATTAGTTCTCCTTAAGCATTTCCTTCCTCCATTTTGGTCTTGCTTCTTTCATTTATAATTTGTAAAGTCAAAGTTTCTTCTTTCTTGCAAATCTAAATCCCAATTTCTATTTCAAAGATTAGCAAATCTTTCACTTGATTTCAAGATTGCATTTTTGATCCATCTCTTTATGCAAAATTGTTATTTCCTTGAAAGTTTTTTAGTTCCTTAAAATAGAAATTTTCATTCTACTATTATCTAGATATATCTTTCTAGATTTTTTTGTGTGTTTGCTTAACATTTTCTTGCGGAGCACTTTTCTTGCTTCACAGTTTGTTCGAGGAAGAGCTCAACAATGTGCTTTTTTCAAGTTCACACACTCGAGAGATAAATCTAAAGGTATTCCTCTTTTATGGTGTTTTCTCCTTTTTAGGAACTTAAAAAATAACTTGTTTTTTTGTTTCCTATCAAATTAAAACATTTCAATTTTGGTGCTTAAAAACAATTTAAATCACATTCAAGAAAGAACTTGTTTGACTTGTCTTCATCGAAATCAAACACTTCATCTTTTGTGCTTAAAAGAACTTTTTCTTTGTCATTTCTGTTGTATGTTCTTCATCTATTTTTCTTTATAGGTTGGAAAATTGATCAAAATCAAGAGTGAAACTATTTGATTTTTATTTTTCACCCTTGCACACAAAGCCAAAATCACTATGTATTAAGAATTTAAAAAAAAAAACCCTTCCCTAGTCTCGCCTACTTGGAAGTGACATCCAAGATGAAGAGCCTACATGGTACTCGGTCACACTATAAATTCACGAAGTTTCAAGATATATTGGGAAAGCACCCAACTCCTTATCGCAGTGTGTGAAGTGTGGGGTAGACCCTTATATCAAGCCACGTACCGATATTTTACTGAAGTGCCTTTGGGACTCCTCACCAAAAAATTCCCCAAACCATCCTTAGTTTGGCTATCTGAGTAGTTCCTGTTCTAAAATCCTTCCCTAATATTTTCTTTCTTAAAAGCATGAAAACTTAAAAGAGATAATCACCCATGCTTGCTTGAATTGTCTGTGCATTAGTTAGGAAAATCTCCTTTTTTCTATATTTCTTCTTGTTTATGACGGTCATCACCCGGTTACAATCTAGAAAAATGGCTCAATTGGCCCCTTCTTCATCCGAGATCACCACTAATGTGGATGTTTTGGCACCCCTCGGGTCTTCCTCGGGACCACTATTAGTTGGTTCCCCATCTTGGTCATATAATCCTTTCTATCATCCTAAAGTGATCCCATCACGTCTAGCTTCCCCCAGTCCTTCAGAGATATCATCTGCTTCTGATATAGAGTATGTTCCTCATGGAGATCCTAAATTTAAGGCACTCCTTGATCGCAATATGGTATCCCTTAAGGGCTATCTAGTGCATAAGTCATTTCAAATATCGAGCAGGGGACCACCAAGCTAGCAAGTTTATGATTACTCTCATGAGCCATCTCAGGCTTTTATAGAATAGTTAGCATACTTTTTCTCACCTCGAACCACAGAAGAGGGTGGCACATCTATGCCTCCTTTTTCTCTTCCACCAACCATGTCGACTGGTTCCCAAATGGTCTTGCCTATCACCGATCTTCTGCGCTACCTCATCTACTCTCAGAACCTACTTTTGAGAGGTCCTCTTCTTTAGCTATGATGGGTGCATCTCGCATACTCTCACAAATTGCTGTTAATTCTTCTATGCCATCCATTATGTCTCAGGGTCAGTACCTCTTTATAAATCAACCCCCTTCTACAAGTCAGTTGGTTCCTTCTTCTCATCCTCTAGTTGGTCTTTCTTCCAATGCTCCAGGTGATAATGATCTTTACCCATCCTCTCGCGCGTCGGCGTCCTTAATAACCAATCTGGTAGTCAAAATCCTCATTCAGACTTTGTTCCCCACCATGTCCAATCAAATCAACACCCATGTTCCTTAATGCATTCTGATTCAGTTGACAAGTGTAGGAGCCCACCAATAATAGGCTTCGTCTTTCATTCAACCACCTTTCTCTCAACCACTTGTCATCTCATAGCCTATTCATACGTAGGCTCCTTCACAACAAATACCTCACCAGGCATCACCTAGAATGCCTGGTTATTCCTCTTATCATCCTGTTAATCATCGATGAATCCCCATTAACACCTCAACAAAATCTACCATTCACTTCTTATACAGGACATACTAACATACCTCCTCCTCAATTTGATGTTGTCCAAGTTCTTTTCAAGAAAATTGCAGACCTAGAAGCCTCCACCAAAGGGGCTCATCCTTCATACTATTTTGAAGAGGTTTGTAATGAACCGATTCATCCATCAGTGGCTTTTAAGCCTTATCCTCCCTAATGGGAACTTCCTAAGTTCTCAAAATTTCATAGTCGGGAGGATCCTCAACAGCACCTACGAGCATTCAAACACGCTTGCTACCTTATAGTCCAGGATTAGGAGCTTATGCTCCATACTTTCCCTATGTCTCTAGCAGGGCCTGCTTTAGACTGGTACAATAACATTCCCCAACACTCCCTATTTTCTTTCTCTCAATTAGCTCAGATGTTTGTTGAAAACTTTTCAATAAATATCACACATAAGATCTTGATTACAGATCTTTATAACATTCATCAATTTGATGATGAGTCTATTGTAGACTTTTTCACTCGTTGGAGAGGTATAATAAATCAATTGTCTTTTTCCCTCCCTCAATCTCAACAGATCGAGTTGTTTACTCAATCTTGTGCTAATCATATTTCTTCCACTTTAAGGATCCAAACCTTTCACACATTTGAAGAATCCTTTACGATGGCATGCAAACTTGAGTTGTGCGCCATCAACAAGGAAGTTGAAACTTCACTCTAAATCTAAACCAGATTTTTTTGGTTTACAAAATCAAACCCTTCCACTTCTAACAAAGACAAAAATTAGTGATCCACCAATGCCATCATATTAAAATTACCATGAGCTGATAAAAATTCTAATCAAACACCATGGAGATAATTTTCAACTTCTCAAAAAGAACCCTTATCATCTCGATCTTTTACTTTGTTGGGGGAATCATATGCATCCATCTTAAAAAAAAGGTTGGTAGTTCACATGATCGAACTTCCCCTATTATAAATTTTGATGAGAGCCGAGAACAACCATTCTCGTATAGGAAAATGACTTCTATCATTATAATAGAACCAAAGGCCATGACATTGAGCGATGTCAGACCTTCAAAAATCTTGTCCAAAAATTCATTGATAAAGGTGAGCTCATTCTAGATAACCCAAATGCTCCCCCAAATCAGGCACTTGATGTCTTTAAACAACCTTTTCCCAATCATTCCCAGGAACAATGAAACTTCGTGGTCTCAAAACCAAACACTCATACTATCATATTCATCTCTATCAAGAATCTTCTTCTAATACTAAGCCATCTATGAACACATCGACCAAATCAAAACTTCCTCCCGCTCCGTTAATCTCTGAAATTCCACCATCTTGGGACAATTATTATTTGAATATTTCTCCATTGTTAGAGACGTATTCATCTCTCTCTAATTCTTTGTTTGATCTTCAATCCATTCCAGAGATAGTTTCATCCTCATCTGTCTCATCATCAGATATTCTTTTAATGCTTGAGGCATTTACATCTCTTCAAGTTTCCACTACGAATACATCTACTTCTGTTTCTCCCATTTTTTCTGTGACTATGCCATTGGTAAACATACCTATATTCATACTAACTTCTCTACCAATGGAAGCATCTTTGATTCGACTCTTCTCGTTTCCTTTCCTATAGTAGTTACACCCACAACTACTGTACCAGAAGTATCTCCCTCACAGGGAACCACTTCTTCGTCATCCACTTCTTCCATCACCGACGCTGCCTTGCTATTAAGGAAAAATCTAAAGAAATAGCACCGACACCTACACTTTCGGTTCCTAAACTTAAACCGAGACAACTAAATTCTAATGTTGCATCATCAGTACCGCATCATCTCCTTCCCCGAAAAGGTTACAATCACCTTATGCGGTTGAAGTTGTCACCATCCCCGAAAAAGGAAAACCAATATTTCAGACTATTAAAACTCTTGGTGCTTTTCCTCAGAAATCTCTCTCCACACCTCATAGAAGATTGGATTTATCCACTGAGAAGGCATCTTCTTCTACAACACCTTCTTCACCAGTGCCTCGTAAAGTGGATTTACCCACTAGAAAGGTGTCACCTCTTTTATCAGGACCATCATCTTCATCACCAAAAGCCAAGGCACCCTTTGTTCCTCCTATCAGACCTATTTTGGGAGCTCCTCCCTCATCTAAGTCAGTCTTATCTAAATCATCATTTATTTCAACCAAGCAGCATTCTTCATCTCTGAAGACCACAACACTTGTCACATCTTCATCTTCTTCAAAATCTATCTTAGGAGCTCCTCCTCCACCAAAATCAATCTTGCCCCACTTACTTCCATCTCAGGCACCCCAGGCTACTTCTCCCGATATCTATAAAAGCAAAATGATCCCTAAAAAGAATGTCAAACCAAAAATTCAGATTCTTTTACCTTGATACTACTAAAGTGAAAGAGGCACCTCGTCTTCTCTATCCTCATATTTGTCTACCGGATCCTATACATAAATTCTTCACCAACTTATCCAATCTTCATCCATATCTCTTCGTCCGATCAAACCCTATAATCCTAAAGGAGTAAAACCTTCTTGGTTCAAATCTGATTTTATTTTTGCTTACCATCACACTCCAGGACATGACACCGGGATGTAAAGCCCTCCAATCTGCCGTGACCGGTCTTCTAGAAGAAAGTGATCTTCTTTGGAAGAGGAGGAGGAACAATTATCTCATGTCATCTTAACTACATATGAGCCTCAATGATCTACTCAGGCTTATAGTTATATTAATTCCACTCCGGATGGTCTTCCACCTTCTCAAATCAACATGATTTATATGGCCACTAGAGCACAACAAGATGATAATCTATCATCATCTACATCTCAACCACGAGTTGTCATTTCTATAGCCCTTAAAGGAGTTCATCCTTCCTCATCAACCTTGAGACCTTGGGTCTCTATTCGTGCTTCACCGCAGCTCAAATTTCCGTATCGGTTGAGGAAAGTGTTATGAAACAACTTACGCATGCTCCACTCAAAATGTCTCTTTTGACCTCATTCAATCATCTCCATAGCATTACGAGGCTCGATTGATAATCTGTGCCATATCACGGTGAATTCAGATGAGCCCCAACCTTTTGAGATGGTTGTTGGGTTGAATATACCGTCAACCACCATTTCCTTTGAGGATTCTAAAATTCCTCCTCTTTCTTCTGAGGATTTAGAGGCTCCCCTATTTATCACAGTTCAAATCAACAATACTGTGTTAAAGTGCACTATGATCGACAGTGGTGCTGCACTCAAAGTCATATCCTCTCACGCATTTGAGCAAATTAAGTTACCAAAGAATGTCACCACCGCCTTTCACCCTTCGATTATTTAATGATTAGCTAGTGGTGACTTTAGGAACCGTGGTCCTTCCCATTCGTAGGTAAGAAACTACTTCACAAGATTTTTACATTGTTGAAGGGAAATTCCACTGCAATATGATCCTCGACACTCGGGATTCATACAATGCATTGTGTCCCATCAATCCTCCATGGATGCTTAAAATATTAGTATGAGGAAGAATCTATACTCATCCCGAGATCCTTTTCCTTCATACGCACAATGCGACATGACCATGGGTCTATCCCTCTAAAGGAGAATGCTTGTTCTCCCGACGAGACTTCATCCTTTTCCATACCTCCGCAACAAAAATACCAAAATTACAAAATTTGGAAGAAATGTTGCAGCGTTTTTCACTAGGAGAGCTTCCTATTCTATCTTTTGACGCCCATCTCAAACCTAATGAGTATGGTAGACCAGACAAACAACCTGAATATCATTCAGGTCTTGGTACACATCATCACCATTGGTCTGACCAAAAAAAGACTAACTTCATTTATGGTGGTCTTGATACACCTCACTATCGCCTGGATTCTCCCCTAGGGCCAAACCCTATTCAGTAGGGTTTGATTGTTTACAGAATCCCGCATTCACAAAAACTTATTTATATCGATGTGCATGGAAGGGATTTGGCCTGGGAAAATATGAACAGGGTATACATGACCTCGCATCCATTCCAACTCTTAAACCACATAAAAAATTTGGTTTAGGATTCAAACCTCTCTCAAAATCCACCATCACCATTCTCGATGAGCCTCTCTCCATTGAGGAACCATCTTCTCCCACCAAGTCAGAAGCATCACTTGATGTGGATGACGCCATTTCCATCCCGCCTAACTTTTTTTTAGTCAATACCATTTCCATAGGTCCATTGACCTATAAAACTAATGGTGAATCCACTTCCATACCATTAGTCTTCCCTAAAATAATTGGAGATGACTCTCCCATTGTCAACACTATCCACCGTCTGGATGATGATTATGTCCTCACCTATCATGGGGTAGACAACTCTTATCTTTCTAAAAGCATTCCTTCCGACACATCTACGCTTATCAACGAAGCCACTATCAACCTTAATATAGGGACTTCTGAATACCCTCGCATCATTAAGGTTGGCCAATCTCTTAATCCACAGGAGTTAGGAGACTTTACCACATTTCTTTCCAACCATCGCCAAGATTTTGCTTGGTCATACGAAGATATACCAGAACTGGATCCAGATATTGTGGTCCACAATATCATTAATCTTCTAGACATCAAACCATTTAAACAAAAAATGCGTAAAATGCACCCTCGTGTAGCCCTTCTTGTTAAAGAAGAGTTGCAACACTTGCTTTCTGCTAACTTCATCCAACCCATTGACTATCCACAATGGGTTTCAAATGTTGTACCAGTAACCAAAACTACTAGGAAAATTCAAATTTGCACCGACTTCTAGGATCTTAATCTTGCTTATCCGAAAGATGATTTCCCTCTACCTAATATCGATCACCTCATGAATTTAACCGTAGGGCATGAGATGCTTTCTCTTATGGATGGGTTCTCTGGATATAATAAAATTCTCATCACACTAGAGGACTAGCATAAGACTTCCTTCATAACCCCTTCGGGAGCAACTTATCAATGAGCCATGACCTACATCTTCCATGATATCTTACACAAAACTATGGAAGATTATGTTGATGATCTCCTCTCAGTAAATCCAAGTGCCATCAGATCATCTTTTCATTCTCACATCTCTCTTTGAGAGGCTCATTTGCTTCTTTCTTCACCTAAATCCATATAAATGCATGTTTGGAGTTCTCATTGGTAAACTCTTAGGCTTTATCATTTCTATAAGGGGCATTGAAGTCGATCCTGCAAAATAAAGGCTATCCTTGAGATGTCTCCCACTTCTAACTTAAAACAACTGCGTGGTCTTCAAGGACGCCTTCAATCAGTGTGTCATTTTATCTCACAACTATTAGACCATTGTCAACCTTTTCATCATCTCCTCCATAGGAATGTTCATTTTGAATGGGATGAGCATTGCCAAAATGCCTTTGATGATCTCAAAGCTTATCTTCTTTCTCCACCTGTGCTTACACCTCCATGCGATGGGGAGCCATTCTATCTTTATATTTCTATGACTGACCATGCTCTGGGAGCCATGATCTCGCATTATGATGCTAACAAAGAAAGAACAAGTCTTCTATTACATAAGTCGCACTCTTCATGAGTATGAAATACACTATTCTAAAGCTGAAAAATTGTGTTATGCTCTCTTCTTCGCAACTTCTAAGCTTCGTCACTACCTCCTTAATCAAAAAACATATATTGTTATGAGTTTCAATGCACTCAAGACAATGCATGCAAAACCATATCACAATGATCATATCACTTGTTGGCTCATGCTCATGACAGAGTTTGATCTCGAGTTCATCTCGAGAAAAACCTATCAAGGGTCAGGGTCATTGCGGATCAATTAGCCGATACTCCTCTTCTAGGCACTCAAATTCCCCTTGCTCAATTCCAAGATGAGTACATCCAACAAATCAATTTCAGTTTGTCTCCATCTAAAGTAAAATTCTTCTTTGATGGGTCTAAATGTCGAAGGGGAGGTGCGGGCTTTATCATGATTCCTCCTTGGGCTGCACCTATCCCGGTTGCACACAAGCTTAACTTTGAGTGTACCAATAATTTGGCCGAATATGAAGCTCTTGTTTTAGGTCTTCAAAATTCCATTAATCTTGGTGCTCACCATATCGACATCTTCGGTGATTCCCGAGCTTATCATTAATCAAGTCACTGGTGCCTATCGAATGTAAAAAGATATCCTTAAAAATATCACAATATCGTTCTCTTTCAACTTCAAGCTTTTGATAAATTTACTATCCAAGATATCCCTCACACTGCAAACCAATTTACGGATACAATGGCTTCTTTAGCCTCGCTTATTCCACCTTTTACCGAAGACTCATGACTTTCTGTGGTTGTGCAGCATTTAGACCAACCCTCTCATCTTGGGCAGTTGACTTCAATCAACGCTGATCACAACCAACACTCAAGATGAGTGGTATCGGCACATTTTTGATTATCTATCCCATTCTGTGCTCCCTCCAGATTTGACTTCCAATGGCAGAAGATATTTTATCTTACACGCTAATCACTACATTGTTCTCGGGTGGAATCCTCTACAAACGTGGTTTTGATGGTATTTTGCTTCTGTGCCTCAAAACCCCTGAATCATCTAAAGCTATCGAGGAAGTCTCGTGATTGTATATCTAGTCGACATTTTAGTGGCTTGGCCATAGCTAAACGCATCTTACGTTTAGGTTATTATTGGCCTTCTCTTAATCGATACTATTCTCAATACACTAAGAAATGTGTCAAGTGTCGCAACATTCTAATCTTACAAATATCCCTAGTCGGACTTTGCATTACTGTAGCGGATTTGTGGCCTTTTTCGCAATGGGGTCTTGATCTCATCGGGTCTCATCAATCCCCACTCTTCACAGAATCATCACTCTACCATTACTCGCACATAATACTTCACTAAGTGGGTGGAAGCTATTCCTCTTTCATTAACCAAAGCTAAACCCATTGTTGATTTTGTCTATCAACACATCATTTGTCGCTTTGGTGTCCCACACAAACTCATCACATACAATGGTAAATATTTTAAAAACATCAATTTGCAGAACCTTTGTGATGCTTTCAATATAAAACTCAGCTTTTCTTCTCCATATTATCCCCAAGCTAACGGCCAAGCTAAGGCTTCCAATAAAACTTTACGTAATATCCTCGCAAAGGTAACTAGTCGAGCTGGTAGGGATTGACATTTACATATCCCTTTTTCTCTCTGGGCTTATCGGACTAGAATTTGTACTCCTACTAGTGCTACTCCCTTCTCTCTCATCTATGGGGCTAAGGTTTTCTTCCTTTGGAAGTCCGTGATCCCATCTCTTCGTGTCTCTCTTAGAGAATTTGTCTCGATGAGGACTATCGTCGAAATTGTCTAGCATAGCTTGAGTTTCTCAATGAGTGGCATCTCCATGCTCTTGAGCATCATCAAGTCTATCTTGAGTGTGTTAAGTATGCTTATAACAAGCGTTTGCAGCTTTGTGACTCCAAAGTTGGTGATCTTGTTCTTGAAGAAAACCAAAATGTCACTACACTAGAAGGAGTCAGCGTGGTAATTTTGATCCTAATCTGGTTGGGTTTGTATGTAGTCACTCATAAATATGGAGTCAGGGCTTATCGTCTATCTTCTATAGATGGTGTACCTGAAATGGAACCATTTAATGCCTTGTATCTAAGGCTCTTTTATTGTTAATATCTATCTTACATGATCTTGGTCACAAAACAGATCTTTCATCCATCTAATACCGGTCATATATTTTGTTGTGATTTGGAACTATGTGGTTCTCCACGTTATGTCTTTTCTACCTTAAATATGAGTACCGCGGCTCTACTCATGGCATTTTTCTTATGGATATGTTCCTCCTCATGGTAGGAACACCTTAATCACTATTTCATTTGTCCTAAGTGACTATCTTAATCGAATCTACTTGGGGCAAGAGTACGTGTTTGTATACATTTTCTTCCCCTCTATCTGATCTATCTAGGTCTAAACTCAGCTTCTTTCAAAAAAAATGCTATCCTAAAAATTCCAAAAGATAGACTGATCCCTCGAAGGACAGCTATCCATGCCTTATCAAAATAAATCAAAAAGTATAGACCATTCCATGAAGGATGGCTATCATCAAATTCAAAATATAGACCACTCCCTTGAAGGATGGCTGTTTATTTCATGGAATTTTCAAGGCTTCCCGCATTGATCAGCCTTTGCAGTAATAGACTTCCTCTTTGGCCAGTTTGTTCACTTTTTAGCATCATTGAAAGACTTCCTGTATCAATCAGTCTTTCTATGTCTAGCAAACTTCCCGCATTGATCAGTTTTCTCTTCTATCAAAACAACAATCATGAAGCTGAGATATAAGACCTTTTTCGATCATATGGAGACCCTATTTTCCCAATATGAGCATGTATTTTGTCCTTCATATATTTTGACGAGATACACACTTACTTCTCGTTCCATCTACCTCCTCGATCTGGTTTGCGACTAGCTAGTGTCAGGTTTATTTTAACCTCATATATGGCCTTGTGTGCATCGTCTTTTCAGTTTCCTATCAAGGTCTCTATTTGTGGTTGGTTAGAGCCTAACTTATCATTATTTTTCCTAACCAGGTGTATTTATTTTTATTTCTAATCAAGGATAATTTCATTAACTCCCTTGCTGTCACAAGGGGAATTTTCCATGGTTATTTATTGTTCATCCAATTAAACTGACATTTAACATGTTAGTCAAATCTATTCTAATTTATCTAAAGCACATCAAAGCATGTATTAAAAACACATGTGAATCCATCTATCTATTTCATTAAAATTAAATTAACATCTTACACATGTTTAGTTTATCAAATCTATCAATCACATCAAATCACATCACATCTATCTATCCTCTATCAGCATATGTCTATGTCCATCAAATCACATCTATCTATCCTCTATCAACATATGTCTATGTCCATCACAATTACACTACATCTATCCATATCTATCAAAATTAAATGCATGAGTACAATCACATAACACAGAAAATGATGAATATATATATATATATATATATATATATATATACTTGTGTGTCTTTTCAAAAAGAATGGATGCCTTTAAATCAAGCCATCTATATCATATATAAAAATGCCTTCAAATCGAGGCTACATTAGTATATTGATACAAAAATAACATATCTATATCGTAAAATCAGATAGTTGGAAGACACTATCTCCTCCACCCTCCTCTCGGCCTAGGTTGTCTCTCCCACCTCCTATCAATCTAGAAGCACCTACTACCTGAGCCTTGCCACCACATCGATATCTCCCGGCTCCCACCTTCGATGCACCACTAGCTACGGTTGTTACTAATCTCCTCCTCGCACCATAATGAGGCACATCAAGGGCATGTTGTGCCAGGGTGTCGCATAGTGTCTCACCTCGGAAAGGAAATCCCGATAGGTGCTCGACTCACCATACCAGTTCTCGTAATGGAATTGCTCTGCTGCTAGTGGTGGCCCTCTTGATGTCGCACCCTATGACCCGTAGAATCTAGAAGTGGTTCTTGTATCAATGTATTTGGCCTTGAGGGCCTCTCTATGCCGATGGTAGCGATCCCTCTGCTGGATTGTTGTATCTCACTCCTAATGTTCCGTCTCTCTCTCTAATATCAAGTGCATCACTCTCCCCCGTTTAGAGCTCTAATCTTCTTGAGGGTAGCTGGTGTGTGTGTGTTAGTGCAATGTGCTCTCCCTCTAGCCTCTCCAACACTGCAGCTATGTCCTCCTCATCTCGTGTACTATAGATGTTGGGAGCTATCATGGTATCTCTCGTGGAGTACCATGCTATGTAACCATCATCCACTCCTTCATCATCATCACTATTCATCGTGGAAGGTGGGGCCTCCTCGGTGGATCTGCATTGGGATCAAAATTGGTAGATTGGTCTCTCTCGCTATCCGGCTGTATCACATGTAGGTGGTCGGAACTATATATATACTAAACAAACCTACCTCGGTACCCATATAAATAGGATGTGATCCCACATATCTCGGCTCTGACCTCTTCGACCACCTTGCTCCATCTCGCCTCCACCAGATGAGCATCCTGACCGACCCATATTGGGTGACCTGATATAGTCTCCAAATTACCTACTCTAGTGTCGGCCTGTGGCACTCGATACCACTCCATGCAGATCTCCCCCCTGTATCTCCCAGGGCCATGTTTTCCCGCCATCACTAGAATCCATAATCAAGGGTCCCTCTTTTGCCAACATCCATGGAGGCCCTAATGGAGCTTGATCATTCTTTATATGCTCATATGCTTAACAATGGAGCATAAAGCTAACATCTATACTTGTCTCCTTTACCTATAGTGTAAATCCATAACTCATGATATATTTTTGCTACTAGGGCATTGGAAAACATGAACACCTTCTCGAACTCTAGGATTTCTTCACACGTCTAGTAACAAAGAATGGAAATCTCCCACCTCCTAAATCTGGCAGAGAAAAATAAGAAATTGCCATCTGAATCAACGCTATCCATCTACTCTGGCATCATCCTGTCTCTAATGTGAGACTATCCTCACTACCCCAGACACTATCTATGAATCGTCTACCCAATCTCCATACAATCATCCTAGGGCCCTCTACTGCTGCTCTCGTGGAGTGATCTCAATCAGGGTCCCTAGTGATCAAAAAGCCTCAGATCCTATATATACCGGCTTGGGTAGATCCACTTACCCTAGATCATGTCCTCTTCTGCTTCGGCTACTCCCGAGGCTTCTATGTTGCTTAAAATCATTTTTTGACTCTCTCTAAATATATCATCACAGAGTAAATAAATCTTTCACGTTTTCCTTCCTCCCATTTATATGGGCGTGAGTACTGCGCTATCGGCACCGATTTTTATGGTCAACGCCAATTGGTTTAGTTAGCTTTGATTTTTCCTATATCAATGTTAATTGACGCCTATCATGGCCGATTAGTAGCAATTTTTCCTTTCCACATCACTTTCGTCCATCTCCTCATCTTTTTGCCACATTGTTGATGCTTGGCTTGTTTATCTCGATCATTATTATCATCACGGTGTTTCCTTTTGCCACATATTTGTGGTATTATCACCATTTTGAATCATTCACCTCGCACACGGGTCACTCATATTTGTGGTAGCTTAAAGATAGTGGGTCTGTAGGCACTAACATCATCTACTTTGTAGACCATCTGGTTGTCCCTACCAATGTGTCACTCTTTAGTTTCTACTATCTTGCAGTCTTCCTTCCACTCACTGGGTCTATCTCGTACTTCAATGTCATCTTCAGTATGAGGACCGTCTAGTTTTCCCTAACAATGTGAGCTCCTTAGGTCGTTTGCCTTGTTTGGTTTTTGTGTTTATCATCAATGATCGTGATCTACTCCAGGATATCTACCCGGGAATCCCGCATTCACATCTACCTTTTTCAAACTCAGGATCGGTTGGTCTTTTGGGATTCATCCCATCCCTAGTTTGAGGGGGATCACATCATCACTTTTTCTTCCTTTCTTCCAACTCCTTGTTTTTGTCTTGCAACTTTGCTTATCACAAGTTACTCAACAAAAAGGGGCAAAATGTAGACACCTAAAATTGGTTACCCAATTTAGTGTCCCCCACGTTTGTTTACCTTCTCGGGTAACCTAGGGCACCTTTATATCACCACTTTTCCTTTAGGGTATTAATTAAATATCTAATTAAACATCTATCCTAAGTTTTTGTACCCCATTGTATTTTATCCATGGATAATTAAATATTAACTATTTAATTATACTTTTTACATGTATCTTAACCACTTACCTACCCCATAACAATTTCCAACCTCCCGTGTTATTTCTATCCATCTATCCCTCTATTTCTCCTCCCCCAAGCCGCAAGGTAGGATATTTCCGCATTTGAGTTGGAGGGATCATCGGAATCTTTCCAAAACGTCCTTTTGGCCATTTCGGAGTTGGTTCCCCGATCGGCATCGAATGGTGCTCGCCGATGCCGATTTTTTAATGGCGCCAATTACAAATACAGGGCCAAAATTTAGTTCTGGTTAGACAGAAAGAATGACAGAGAGTTTTGAGCATCAAGCTCGAGCATCTTCTATCAAGTGAAAGCAATTCCATCCAGATCAATCCCCGAGATTAGTACCATTACTCTGCTCTAGAACATCAACATAAGTGAGCCCCATCGATCTCTTTGTGATGCTACTTTTGTATCTAGTGAAGGTGGGACATTATCAGTATCCCTACGGCTCCCGCATATCCAACGACATCGATGATCTAGCTTTCATTGTATATTTCTTAATCTTCCCGTAATTTTCCCTAGTCGATGCTTACCAATCCTAGTCAACGCCGATTTTCCTAATTGACATTAATTCACCCAATCGATGTCAATCGACTGTAGATAGGTAAAAGAATTTAGGTGACACAAATCTAGAATTATTTTCATAGTTTCCTATTTTCTCGTTAGTTTCGTCTACTATTTACATTCATTCTCGTCACTTTTAATCAAAAAATCGAGACATTTATTTACATTCTTTTATCATGTATGCTTCTTCCTTTAATTTAAAATGTGAACCGACATCCACCGAGGTAGCTTATCACTTCCCAGATCCACTTTTCGGGTAGTCCACCCAAATATCTTTTAACGTTGTCTTTTTTTGTCAAGTATTTGTGTCTCGCAGGTTTCTCGGATCTACTTTGCAGGATTGCTCATGTGTGCCTCGTATTGTCTACATCATATTTATTTTCCATCTACATCTTCGCATCTTATCTTATCTATCGTATTGATTTCATTTGAGTTTTTCAGGGTTTTTGTGTTTATTTTGGTACATTAACTTGGACAGGTAACAAGCATGGAAATTCTTCATCTACGATATGAGGATAAAGCTCATTCCAAAGATACTTAAAAAATAAGAGTCTAAGCAATTATTTTCCTTATATTTAATATGCTCAAGATACTGGAGGAACATGAATTTATAAATACCCACATTGACTAAAATATTTACCAAAAATCCGTTCTTTTTGTGAGGACTTTGAGTTAATACTTTAGTGCCTTCAAAATTCTTGAAATCACTTATTTTGAATCACAAGTTCTAGATAAATATCAAGCACACAAGATCGGACTGGAAATGCTATTTATTCCATCGAAATTATCCCCAACATGAGTCGATCTAGTTGATGTAGAGAAGATACACTTGATGCTCATTAATTCTTTAACCTTCCTTCTCAAATTTCATCAAATAAAACTGAAAGTATTACAATAATTATGTGATATTCTATAGAATTTCCCGGTGGAAATTCTTCTCATTCACTCGGAGTGTTTTCATCCTCTTAGAGTATTTTTACAAAGCTCTCTGAGCTTAAACAAAATTCAAATTTTATAAAATGAGAATATGATATCCCTCTTCAAGTCAACCTCTCCCTTAAATAGGAGAAATGGATCAAAGGAACCTCTTAAATCAACAATCACAAGTGGTGATTATTTCTAAACTAAAGTCCTACAAATCATATCTATCCAAGTCGTACTTTTAGCTAGGGGAAAACAAAAATAGTTTTGGGTCTATTTCCTTCTAGAAACCCATATGCTTATCTCAATACAAGTCACTAATCCTCCTAGGAGGATACAAAATGATTATAGGCTTTCATAACTCCCCTTCGTGCACTTTCCTAGATATTACAATTTTTATTTAAAAGTGCATACCTATATTAAGCCAAAATAAATAATTATAAGTGCTTTAATATTTTTATTTTATTTTTTCTTTTAGGCACTTATAAAAATTTATTGTGACTTAAGTCACCCTTGCACACACCCTTTGGCCGTCGGGTAGACAGAATGGGCCAAAGGTCTTCGATGCTTTTATTCAAGAAAGAGGAATATTTCGCTCCCATCACACAAAGTAACCTTTGGAATGTCCCCAAATGAAAATCATTTTTTTAAAATACTACCACACAAAGATGTGGATCCTGTCACAACAAAGGCCATTTTATCTTATGAAGATATGAATTATTTGGAGTTTCATTACCAATTATCCATTGATGCAACTACTGGTAAGTATCATGTTACTATTTTACCAATTATCATATTATTGTTTTACCATTTTCTAATTTTAGGAATTTTTATTTTGTCTTATGTAATATTGATAATTTGTCTCCCTACATTTACAGGTTCCCAAAATCCTTCAAAATGGGAATTCCTCTCAAGGATTTTACTAACCTTTTTCTTTAAGGTATGTTGTGGTTTTCCCAAGTGAGAATCATATTACGTGGAAGATATACATATATTACCTTTTGGGCCTCGCATATATCATGTGCATCATCAATGGCCAAAAATATTATCGGTATACTTTCTTATCCACCGGAAAGGAAATGACCTAAACAACATAAATGTTAATGAGACTATTACAATTAGTTTTACAAATTTAATTCTTGTTATGTATTATGATGTGTCTTTTGAATTTACGTTGTGACCATACTCCTTCTACCATGAACACCACACTTGAATCCATGTCTTTAATAGTTTAAAAATAGGTTAGTCACATCTCCCAAATTTATGATTATTTTGTCTTTTTATCATTATCATTTATTTACTTAATATTTTATAAATTATATTTGTAATTAATATTTGTTTCACTTTTTAATTATAACAGGGGATAGTTTTTGCAGATGCAAGAAGAAGAGAGGCTGCCATAAGAGGGAATTTACCACTAGATTCAAGAGATTCATTTATTATTTTTGAAGATTGGTGGAGCGAGGACCTAGACACCGCTCGTCCACTCCCAAAATAAGTACTTATCCAATGAAACGAATGAAGAGTTCCATAACTCTTCGTCCAAATCAAACGTCCACCGTGCCACTAGTATTATCTTTGTAATATTTCTATATTCTAATAAGTTAAACACATATAATTACATATAAATATTAATAGCTTGTTTAAATTCCTTTAGTGCATGAACATCCAAGATTTCATGTTTATATATTCATGCTCATTCTATCCCAACAATAATTTTATATAAATTTGATGATACACAGATGAAGATATATATTTGTTATAACAATGTATGTATCTCAATTATGTGTTTATCTTAATCAATTTTTAGTTTCTTATACCTTATTTTGTTTAATTTTTTTGATAAATTACGTATTTGCATTTAGATCAATAATACCAATACAAATCCCAATCCAATCCATCTCAATAACTACAATAGGAACCATATTTATACTAGATGTTATCCATGCCAATATGTAATATTTTTAAATCATATATGATACATAATTTTATATTATTCCCTTCTTATTTATGTTTATTGTTTCAATTTCTCATGTTTTCAATAATCAATTGTGAGTAGCTTACTCCTCAAATTCAATTTTTTTAATTCTCTAAGTAAAATATGCCACGCCGCCACCACCACAACAAAGTATGAGGACAAGGGGCAACGGAAAACATATATCATTTAATGCTCCATCTTCAAGCAGAGGAACCCTTAATTTTGGAATTGCATTTCAAACATTTTCTTTAGGCAAAGTTACTAATGCACATGGATTGTCTAGTTTGAATTATATTTATTTGGATGAGGAATATATTAGCATTGAAAGTGGTGGCAGGGATCAGCCCCACAGATATTTCAATAAAAATATATGATTCATGGGATAAGATAAATTTATATAACGAGACAACAAGGTTCAAACACACCTTCTCTTAGAAAAACTACCTTTAATGATGATGAGAAAACTAGTTTTTCACTTAGTAGTATTTTTGATGAAAATTGTCAAGACATAGTGAATGATATTTTAAGTAAGGATATAGAAATATTCAAATTGTGGGAATTTAGGGAATTTTTTTAAATAATTGTATTCTCAATTTAAGAACGCTTCCCAATGACATTTATTATATTTTTCAGTTCAAAATGAACCATCTAAGCTTGATATTTTAATGAATCAAGTTTTTTCTATTATTGATAAATGGTTTTAAAGGGAACCATAGCCCATGGTACAAGAGAGCTCCAAAATTGGATTTAACAAGATTGCATCAGTGGTTATTGACATGTGGGTACCACACCCTAGAAACCAATGTCTAAAACAAGAAGATAAAACATTCAAATAAAAGGAAGGGGCATCCTTCAAGCATGAAGCCAAAACATGACCATATAACAACAACACATCAACTATTTATTCACAAAAACCAACATTACAACTGTTTTCCAACGAATAAATATTTGTAGGAGAAAACTACTCAACAATAGGAAAAAAAATCCCATACAAATAGTTGGGATATATGGTATGATTTTGGGTAGATTTATTCCTGCTATGAATTAATTTCCACCCTTGTTTATGCTACTCAAAAGTAATAATGCCTTCAAAAGTCTCAATCAAATGATAATTTCTTTTTAGAAGGATATTAGGGAGGGGGTATTCTCAAGTTAGCCACTTTTTATGACTTTATTTGAACTTTTTTCACCATGTTTCAAACCCTTGTTTTTAACATCTCGATATTTCTCTAAGAGGGTTTGTTTAGACCTAAATTTCAACAATAGAATTTTCCTTAGTTACAATAGGGGAGTAGTAGGAATTCATTATCGGGACCTCCGAATCATTATTTGAGTCTAACTAATCCCTAGTTTCAAATACCAAATGTTTAGGGAGGGAATTTTCCTAGTAATTTCTCTCATTTTGTCCCCTTTTCAACCCATAATCCACCATGGCATGGCCTAAAGAGAAACATCTTCTACATCTGAAGGGTAAACCTTCCTATTCAATAGTTTTAGTCTAAGTTCTATTTGGAACTTTAAGATCGATATGGGTAGGAGGTTCTTTGAGGTATCAAACTCAACAAAAATTATAGCATTAGGTGTGTGAGAAAAATATGAGGTCTCGACAATCTATATTTAGTATGTTATCCAACATATTTCCAATGGATATGAGACAAGCAGGTCCAAAAATTTTAGAGGAGATGGGGAGTCTAATCCTCAAACTAGTTTACAAGAAAGAGTTCCATGGTTGGGTTAAAGGAGAGGAACTAGGTGTTAACACAAGAGAGCAGATTGAAAAGCGCAAAGTTGTCATGTTATAGTATCTTTGTTAGTTATTGATGAAAAAACAAAAATAAAAGTACCCTTAGCATAGGGATACAAATCTAACATGTCATCCAGAAGAGGGATCCAATGTTTAGAGATCCATCCATGCAATGCTTGGGATATTGGGCCAAAGGCCATCGAATCATAAAATCCTAGCATGTTATTGATAGTAGGATTCAGCTTTTGATCACTTTGTCACCAAACTAAACATAAGGGATAATGCCAAAGGGTACCATGGATTTGGACCCAATATTCCTCTACAAAGCCTCCTCGAACAATCTATTCACCAGGTCAATAGGGATCATAATCCCTAAGACTATGGGAAATGTGTATCTGTTAGCTCCACCATTCACTTCAATCAAGATTCTAATCTAATTTCCATACCTCCAACATAGTACCTTAGATTCAAACCCCGAAAACCCTACGAAACCCATCCTTAAATGGAGATGTCGAGTAAGCCAATGGTCTTGAGCCACCTCCACTAGTCAAGCTATTTCCACCACTCACGAGAGAGCACCACTACCCAAAGAGGGATAAAAAAGGGATCCATAATCGATGTTCTTAGTGTGAAGAACAAATATATGGTTTGGTTAATTATTTTCTCACCATCGCAACAAGAAGAGGAGTCATTAATCTTGAAAGGAGGGGTCATAGGTAAAGGAACCACATCCAACACTATCCATTACTTCTACTATGCCTTATCAAGGATCTGCTACTACTCCTTAATTAGGATAAATGATGCACCCACTTGATGCATTTCCTCCACTCGAACAACATGGACCCTACCGCCTCTCCATTAACATTGGATTTTCATAGAACCATATCCAAAAGAAATTCAATTAGGGTGTGCTATCAAAATTTTTATTAGGTCTCACCATGGTAATCGATGAATCAAGTTATTTTTCGTACTATGTCATATACTACTAATTTTTATGATTATGTATAAGATATTATGTTCAACAAAAATAGATAATTTGAATGAAGAAGCATAATAATGTCATACTATGTGGTCAAAAGACAAGGGCTTGTTGTTATTAGAAATGCACAAAGGGATATATGGCGTTGTTAAGCTTTAAATAATTTTAAAATATAATTTACCATTTATTTTTAATTTAACTATTTTTTTGGTTTTAAAATGCATTCTAAATATAAGAATTCAAGAATGGGGCTACACTAGTTTATATCCATTTGAAGAGTGCATGGAAAATTTTAGTTTCAACTATTGATCAAGTAAAGATCTTAACATTAAACAAGAAAATAATACAAGTAAGGATGATGATAAAGGAACATAAAATGGATCAAGAAATATTGTTGAAGAAGAAAACTCGAAGAGGATCCAACACTACTATTAGAAGGTGATGCAACAAATTCATAACATCAAATAATTTCTAATATCAATGCAGTTGTGAAGGATCTAGTTGAGTCAAGTGTTTTAAGAGAAGATTCTAGTGTACATATAGGTGTCTTACAAACATAAATGAAATTACTTACTTCTTTAGAAAGCGCTTTCAAGTTGAAATTGTGTAAATTATCATTTGGAACACTTGTTGTAATTTGGAAAATAGTGTAATATTCATACTTGGAATATATATACTTTTCTACTAATGTTTATCTTCTAATTTATTCATTATATGAAATATTGAGAGCTTAATTTTTACTGGTCAAGTATGTAGACACAAAATCACACACTTAGAGTCATTATATAGTCTAGATTTCATATTACTATTCATATGGTTCTAATTAACCCATGTATTCAGCACATTTCTTTGCTTTATGCTTCTTCTTTTAGTCGTGCACTTGTACTTTCTTAGTATGTATTTTCACCTTTCATAATTTTCATTCTTGACACCAAAGGCCTATCCAGACACCAAGTCCAATCACCCCCATCCCCTTTGGGCTCCCTTTCCCCTGCTTTCTAATTTAATCACACTTTCTCGGTCGTTTCTAGCCATTTAAGCATGTTATATTTTATGTAGTTGACCTTTATTGGGTAAATTATGAAATTCAAGTGAAGGAATCATATACATATAAAGTTATGTGATCATATTAAGGAACCAATAACTAATCATCTATTATCTCCACCTAAGGTTGCATCCATAAAAGGCATCTATAACTTGATTTACATTGATCTAGCTCCATCACTGGATAGAATGATGGTTCATCTACATCACACTTCATAGGTTTGAAGTCTATTATTTCCATCGAAACATTATTTACATTCTACATCTAGCTACTTTCTTGCTACTTCACTTGATCCTGCACAAGAGCAACCTAGGAAAACTCGACACACACATAATTACATTGGGTTTGAGATATAGTGTATATCTTAGTTTTAAGTCCATCATTTTGGAAGCTAGGGACAGTTCTAACCCCTTCATTTGCATCTTTATATTTTAGGGTTTTATGCTTTGTTTGGGATTTTACAGGTGATTCATTCATTTTAGATTTACAATGAAATTCAAAAGAGTTTAGAGAAATACATGCAAAAAGGTGAATAAGTTTGAACCTCCTTGGACACCTTAGAGGAGGTTTTCTTAGAATATAAGGAAACTAGGGTGCCAAGAATATACACCAGGGTTCTAACGGGTACCCCTATCCTTTTCTAGGTGCCATGGTCTAGTCCAATATGACAAATTTGTAGTTTTCCAGGATTTTTAAGATTATTATTCATCTCTATTAAACCACTATCCACTACAACATAGTCAAGAAACCTCTTCAAATTAGATAAGTATTTTATAACCATCTTTACACATTAGGGTTTCATATTTTCTAGCTTAGTTTGTTTGGGTATTATTACACTATCTCAGCATTCATTTATTTAATGCAAACTTACATTAGATTAGGCTCTTATTTTAAATTTTAGCATAATCAATTTGGTGAACATGACATTCAAAATCACCCTTCCACTTTGGGATTCTCTTCTCTCATTACTATGGATAAATATCTTGAATAATTTACTAATGCTCAACTTAAATACCTAAATGATCATATTTTTCAGCATCCCCAAGAACTATAATTTATTTTATATGATGTTCATGAGGAGGATATATAAACCTCAAAGAGCTCAATGCTTCTACCAATATTCCCACCACTATTGTTACTTCGAACCACTTTCTTCTACCATTCCACCCATTTCCACCATTTATATTTTTTATCCGGCTCCTACTAATCACTATACCCCACCTCCTATTTCTCAAACAAGAAAATATCCTTCCATTGGTGCTCAAGATCTATCCTCCGTTTATCAAGACATTCAATTTCAAATTCATCGATTACATCTAGACACTACTCATGCATGTCCATATTTGGATTCCACACTATTACTACATACTCTATTCATGCACGGTATATCCACTTCTTCACTACCACCAATTTTTTTCACCCCTAAAATACATGTTTTCAATGGGAATGATGACCTACAATAGCATCTCTAAACATTGCATGTGTCTTGTCTATATTTTTATATGATCACATTCTCCTAGCTATGCTCTTTGCTCATATTCTTCATGATTATGTGATGCCTTGGTTCTATGACCTACTGTTCACTCGATAAAATATTTTACCCATTCGCCAATTATTTTCTCACTCACAACTCTTTCAATATTGGCTCTAATATCTCATATGACCAACTTGTATAACTTAAGGAAGGATCTAATCAACACTTGGGGACTATGTCTTATGATAAATGAACAAATTAGGTAAGATGTCTAATGTTCTCACCGACTTTGAGCTTCAAGATTTATTCATTTAGAGTCTACTACAATATCTTGAGGAAACTATTATCTTCAAGAAAACTCTCTCATTCAACCAACTATGCCATACTCTTAAGCTTCACAAAACAAAAATTTGATCCATCGAATTCTTAAGTATCAGAACATTCATCATATTTTACATGTTTTTAATGCAAGTCAACATTAAACCATCTACCACAAAACCTACTGATACAAAAATCACTATCAACATTGTAGCTACTACTAAAGAGATTAAGTAAAACCACCTCGGCACATATACAATGAATTCCCTATTTCCACACATCTCTTACTACAACAACTTATTGAGAGAAATCTTATTACAATGAGAAATTTTGATTTGACTATCATCGATGTGTGTGACACTTTACAAATAGGGGTCTCAAAATCCACACCAACATTCAAGATCTTATCGATAACAACAAGGTTGAGTTTATAGAGCCTAAAAACTCTCCACCGAAAACAAAAAATCCTAAGATAAAAATATTTAATAACTTGCTTCCACAACATGAAAAGAAAATGATGATTCATTGGTCAATCATACATGGTATGCAATGCCTCCTCCTGCATCAAGGGCTCTTGATTTTCTTATTATTAACAATGAAATTTCTCCACCAATCATTTCTTCTCTGATCACAAATATAATGTGGCATTTTATTCTAATCATTTACATATTAGTTATTCTATCGGACATGTATTTATCAATAATACTAAGCTTGACCTCTCATGGCCCATTAGTGTATGTTATATTCTACTCCTCATTGTTATTGGCTATCCCCTATCAAAAATTTCACATCTGATGAAAATCGATGGGTTTGTAAAATTTGTGTTATGATAGGTTCTCTCACTATGCTTTTACCCTTTCTTATGGGAAAAGAAGTTGATGGGTGTTAATTTATCTTAGGTATAAATTGGATCCATAGGTATAATTCAATAATCTCCATCAATCATTTGCATTTAAAATTCATTCATAAAAATAAAGTGATTTCTATTAATGGTGTACCTCCATCTAGTTCATGGTCACAAGCACCTCATGCAACGACTAGTGTATCATCTACTTCATCTAGTATACCATGACCCATAGAACCTAAAGCACCATCTACTCCTAGTTCACCTACTCACATATAACCTACATGGTCTAATCACTCTGTTATCCCAATAAAGAAATATAGTCTCAAGTCTTAGATAGACGATACTACAACTCACCATAGATCACCACCATGTTTTATTCCACGTAGGTGTCCATCACCACCGTGTTCTACTTCACATAGGTATCCATCACCTACACATTTTTTTACACCTCGGTACCCATCATATACTCATCCATCGCATGCACATAGGCTTCACTCACCTATGCATCATTTATCTTATATACCACCACTCCTAGAACATGATCACACACTTTCATCACCACAATCATTGAGTAGAGGACCTTCATCATTTACTTTCATCAGATAGTTCATCTTCCACTACACACTTGGGGACATTACAATTATATACCCCCATCCACACATAATACAATTTTACATAGACATATACATAAACACTAGTATCGATACTACCCGATGATACACTCTTTTTCTTTGGTTCATACTTGAATGTGTAGGGCATACCATACAAATGAACCTCACACACTTCACAATAGACACTACACATCACACAACTTCACACATCTTACATACATTCCTCCTACACCCTATAGCTTACATCTTACAGTTCCTATGCATCTACACATATTATATCATCTACACATCTTTCATACATCCTACATTACACACTACACATTACACATCACATAAGTGGTTTCTCATCATCATATCTATTATACACATTACATGTTTCACACATCTAATTATATGCATTACACTCACTACCCTTTGACACACTCTAGTATCATGGTCCATACTGGATTGTTGAGGGTATACAAATCAAATGGACCTCATCACACTCACACATTCAACCATTCAATATTTCTATCATGTGACATTCCTCCATTAGTGATATATGTTATATGCTACATCATCACTTCCTCTATCATCCATTAGTGATATTCGACATAATCTACATTGTCACTTATACTATCATCCTTTAGTGATATTCAATTTATGATAAATCACAAGCTTCTTCCATTATCTTGTTATTATATACACTTTAGGTTAAATCATCACACGTTCTTACGTCATCTCTAGGTTACATATCATCACTACACATATATCACATCACATTATTCACAACACATAGTTTTATCATTTCACTATGAAACAATATCATTTATGGTTCATTCTTGATTGTTGAGGGGGTATAATAAATGAGCATCACTGCATATAATTTCATTCAATCGTAGTACGTGACTCCTATAATTCACTATGTATTCCATTTCATCCTTCTACAACATATATCATATCTTTCTTGCATTTACTTGTACATGTTCACTTTATTACACATGGTAGATAAATATCTTGTATGTCATTATATTTCCATACACACATTTGTGTTCACTAACTTTCTATTTTTTTGTAGATTACACATGGATATTACATTCAACATGGCTTCTTAGTGTAGTACCTATTACTAGTCCCACAACAGCTCTGGGGCATCCACTTTCATACATTACAAGTGTTATTATTTCATTTGTTTCATAAGACGCTACTTTATCAAATTATACATGCTTTGACATACCTTTTATCTTTCTTACATACTAATAGGTGCTTCATGTTACACATTTATTTTGTAGAACAATTTTCAACCATGGTTATTTGGTATATTGTGTGTACTTTCTTGTCATTGTATGCTATATTGTATGTAAGATTTTCCTTTTGTATTGTGTGCACACTTGTATACTTTTGAATTTGTTTGACTTTATTGTCTTAAAAAATTGTGAGTGATCTCCCATGTTTACAACCCACTCTTCATGGTCTATTTCTTCTTTTAGGTGTTCACATTATCTGTTTACATATTGTCTTCATAGCTTACACTTGTTCTCTCTACATGCATGCATGTTTATGCTAACACTTGTTTCCTATCCACTTCTTTGCATGTGCCTTTATTTCTACCAAGAACACACCATTCCCCTGCAAGGTACATTTTCATCGGGTGATATCTTTTGTGATGCATACTCTTACAACTATGTCACATGAACCCCAAATATGAGGGGCATCATTTAGATGAATCAGTCACCCCATACAATGGTGTACACATAATATATACAACATAACACAATACCTATATAGTATAGTTTGGGGATTATAATTAGACTTTGTTCCTTAGTATAATGATGCATTTTCTAGTGCACCTATAACCAAGGAGAATTTACAAAACAATTGGGTTTAACATAGTATACAAAACGCATACATAATGGATTTTATAGGGCAATTTTATCCTTAGCACATGCATTGATACACATCATCTGCGGTGGTGTTTTATTCCGGTGGTGAAGTTAAATGTTAGAGGATGACACAAGGCCTTCCTCTCTACACTACTTCTTTAGTGGAGTTGTATTTCCCAAAACCAAATAGCACAAGGATGTCTAAAGTTTTGGGAAGCAATTAAAGGCTGAAAGATAATTTAAATATTCCTCCCTATACTTCTTCAGGGCATTGGCGTGAAATCATCCGAAAACTCACACTTCATCGACACATCCTTTATACATTTTTTTCTCATCATGGATCAAGTGCATGTGTTCCCTTTTCATGTTTTCAGCATTTTGTTTTACATACTTCCTTACATGATTTTTCTACATATACATGGGTATTTGAATACTTTATCATCTTCTCTTTTAGAGGCCCATCTGTTTGGGAATAAAGTAGTCAACAACATTACACACATCAACATCATCAACAAGTACATCACATAGATAGGTATTTACACATGTGTTTCTCCCTAAATTTGTTTTCATCACATTTTTTTACATTTTATCATCTTTAGTCTCCATGCTCCCTCTTTTTATCACTCAAAACATTATCTATTCCCTCAACACACTTTCAACATCAATCTACATAGATATTAGGTACGCATCTATATCTAAATTATTTTACCAAGCATTTTGGTCACCACAATAAAGTGGGGGTAAATTTAGACACAAAATCATGCACTTTAAGTAATTATCTAGTTTCAATTGCATAATACTATTCATATTTCTCATAAGTAATAAAATGACTAATTAAACCATGTCTTTGGCCACCTTTCTTTGCTTTATGCTTCTACTTTTAGTCTTGGACTTATACTTTCTCGGTATATATTTTCACCTTTCAAAATTTGTGATTATGGACACCATCACCTAGAAAGGACGCTAGTGGCATGCTCCTTAGTCCCTTTCAATATCCCTTGTCCTCTTTGTACTCTGGAAACACTTTATAGGTCCTTTCTATTCATTTGAATATCTTATCATTTTTGTAGTCGACCTTTTTAGGGTTTCTTAGGAAATTCAAGTGAATGAATCATATAAATATAAAGTAATATGATCATAATAAGGGACTAAGCACTACAAACATACTATCTCAACCTAAGGTTGCATCTATTAAGTAGGTATTTACCTTAACTCATGTTCACCTAGGCACTTTATTTACCTTTATTGTATTTATCCTCACCACTTATGTGTGTGGATATTTCTTTTATCTTAGTTAGATATTAGGAGATGTTATCTAGTTGTTAGGTATTTTTATTTCCTTAATCTATGGTATTGACTAGATCCTTGATGTCTAACTCTCTCCTAAATCTTTGGTCTTGACTAGTTCTTCGATGACTAGTTATTTCCTTGTTTATGGCTTGATCTACTGACCTTGACTAGTTCTTATATTGTTATTCCTTTCCTATTTAAGCAGGCCCATTCTCAATGTATTACATTGAGTTCCATAATAATATATGATATTACTTCTCATTTGTTTGCAAAGGGTTTATGTAAAGTTATTCTAGCGAATTGCTTTCATCTTATAGATCGTGGTGTTTGATTAGCATTTTGTTCTTGGCTTGTATGATCTGGTTATCATTCCTTTCATGGTATCAAAGCGAAAGATTGCTATTGAAATCCGTGTGTAAGTTTTATTTTGTAAATAAAATCTTTGTATATTCATATATTTGGGATTTGGTTGTATTTTGCTGTTGCATGTAGTTTTATGCAAACCAGAGGCTTCCATTTGATCCGGAAGGTGTGAAAACCCTAAGATTTTAAAATTAGCCATTTTTATAGGCGGTTGGGTTTTGGTTTTTTTGTTGTTGCGAGAAGCACATGGTTCACCTTGGAATTCATGGCCACAAGAAAAGAAAATGTGTGATTACTTTTGGGTCATATGGTATGGTCATATTAGGGCTTAAATATTTTGATTCCTACTAGTAGGTGCTTCACTTCAGCCCTTTAATTTTATTTGTGTGGTGAAGGCAACAACAATTTATTTTGTTTTAGTGGCAACTAAAATAAATAATAGAGCAAAATATTAAAAATCTTATAACTTTTGATCAGTAACTCAATTTTAAGTGCCGTTTTTTTGCAAAAGTGCTTGTTTTTTCGAGATCTTTCCATGGAAATATTTATTTTGAGACTTGCACTAAAACTATAAAGTTCCAAATATGGAGGAGTGTTGTAATCAATTGTGGACGTAATTTCGGCTAAGCCCGACATCCTAAACTTCTATGAGTTGCATTTTATATCTATCATGGATTCTGAGAATGATATGCTTTTCTCTAAAGTGTGTGGACTTTAAGAGGATATTGTAAAATTTTGGAAGAAAATAGATCACTCAAGAAGCAAAATTCTCTTCTACAATCACTCATTCATGATAAGGATACAATAATACACTTCCTGCAGAACAAACTTGCTAGCCTACAACATCACCATCATATTGTGGACAGCCATATCCATGCTCCTAGTCCACTTGCAGCTATTACTCCTAAACCCACTAACATTGATCTATCATTCTTTGAGTCTGTTCCTACTCTTGATGCTCATACACCTATGAAGCTTGTTATTGCATGCTCTTCCACATCTATGCCTATTACAGTACCACATGTTGTGTATCCTACTTCTACTTAGTTACATGGATTTTTTGAGAATCATACCACTTCATTCTATTCTCGCATGCTCCATTCTATGGGTCTTACTAGCAGAGTGTTATTAGTAGACATTCACAGGATAATTGTTTCCTCTATTCCACATGTTAAGTGGAATTCTTGTCATGACATTGGTTTTCAAGAAGATAATTCATTGGGATCACACATTGACATACCTCTTTTTTTTGTTCGCTCGAATATTTTTTCTCGAGGATCATGAGCAACACATGAGTTCTTCACCTTCACTCAGGCTTGAGAAACTTGAGATTTTAGCTATTAGACATGATCAACCTAACACACATTCTTATGTTCTTTTGCATGCACCCATTGTGCATTTTGCACCAAGTCATATGCAGGCATCTTCTTCATCCATCTATGTTGATTTGGGGTGGATATCTGATCACTCATGGTGGCGACATAGGTATTCATTAAGAGGACTCTACAGGTGTGAATCCTCCACCATTCAGCCTCTTGCTCCACTTTGTATACCTTATTCATTGTGATGCTTCTTGTTTTGAGCATTTTTCTTTAGCAAGTGTAGTGTATGTCTCTTGTTTTTGAGAGATTTTGTATCTTTATTTTCAACACTTTTGGCATGTTGATAGTATCTCTTATGGGGGATCTATTCTAGTACATTCCAGTGTTAGTTTGTAAGTTTTGAGTAGTTGTTTTGACAACTCATACAGATTTATAGCGCCACTCCACCCATTCAACAATATGGGAGGGTGTGGTGTTGATCCTGCTTCTTCAGGTTTTGTGTCCTTGCCTTGTTACCTTGGCTTTTCTTGGATCATGACACTCTTGATTTTGTGTCCTTTCCTTCTTGCTTTGGTTATTATTCTTGGATCGTGACACACCTATTTGCAGCAGTTCATATCAAATTAATTTTTATGTTTTTTTACACTTTCGACATCACTTCATTGATAGTCTCCTTGTATGGAGCTATTATGGTGAAGCCCATTGTCAGTTGTTTTTGAGTTTTGTGATTGAGTAGTGGATTCATACCACAGTGCACACCAAAATTCTTCAACATTTTACAAGTTTTTGAGATGAGCTTCTTTGGATCCCTTCGAGTGGGTTTTTACTCTCTTTACTTTGTTGTTACTTGTTTTGGGTACCTTGCGGTGTCTCTTTTTTCCCATTTATTATACATGAGTACCTCATTAGGCCTAGTTTTCGGGACTCATACTGTGGACATGCCACTTATATTTTAGCCCCTAGTTTCACTTGAGAGGGGTGCTAGAGTAGGTATTTACCTTATCTCATGTTCACCTAGGTACTTTATTTACCTTTATTGTATTTATCCTCACCCACTTATGTATGTGGATATTTCTTTTATCTTATTTAGATATTAGGAGATATTATCTAGTTGTTAGGTAAATTTTTTTCCTTGATCTATGGTATTGAATAGATCCTTGATGTCTAGTTCTCTCCTAAATCTATGGTCTTGACTAGTTCTTCATGACTAGTTATTTCCTTGTTTATGGATTGATCTACGACCTTAACTTGTTCTTAGATTGTTATTCCCTACCTATTTAAGAAAGGCCCATTCTCAATGTATAACATTGAGTTCCATAATAATATATGATATTGCTTCTCATTTTATTAAAAGGTTTTATGTAAAGTTATTCTCGGTGAATTGCTTTCATCTTATAGATTGTGGTGTTTGATTAACATCTATGTTCTTGGCTTGGTACAATCTAGTTATCACTCCTTTTAGCATCCATCAAAGGCATCGATAGCTTAGTTTGCATCTATATGGCTTCATCAAAAGGACCAAAGGGTATTTCATCTACATCACAATTCATAGGAGGGGAGTGTATTATTTCCATGAACACATTATTTACATTCTACATCTAGCTACTTTCTCTCTACTTCATGTGTGACTGACAAAAGAGTAACCTAAGGCATAGTTTCACACACACAGGATCTACATTAGGTTTGAGATCCAGTATTCACCACTCTATGATAATTCCACCTTATTAATAGATAAGGAAAATTTGACCCCTTCATTTGTATATTTCATTTTATGGTTTGATGCTTTGTTTAGGGTTTCGCAGGTGATTCATGTATTTTAGATTTAGAATGATACTTGTCGGATTTCGAGATAACACATGAAACAAAATTAAAGTAAGTGTGAATGTCTTGCGACACCTCAAAGGATTTTTCTAAGAATATACATAGATAAGGGAGCCAAAAATAAAGACCAGGGAACCCACGGCCCCCTATTCTTCTCAAGGTGCCCCAATCGAGTCCAATCTACCGACTCTACATTTTTCCATACTTGTTTAGTGTGATAATTATCCATCTCTATTCAACTATCTGCATACATCACATAGTATAGAAACCTCTTTGAATCAACTAAGTATTTTCTAACCCTCTTTGCATAATAGGGTTTCATATTTTCTAGCTTAGTTCACTTGGCTATTATTTCAATATTTCGTATTCATTTATTTACTATAAAATTGAAATAGATTAGGCTATTATTTTTAATTTTACCATAATCATGTACTTGTATAATTTTCATGCATTTGTTCTACAAATAAATCTATGATTACTTGTTTATTTGATATAAAATCTGATTTGCAGAAATATTATGTTTGATATACATCTTTAGTCTATATCATTTAGGTAAAATAATTGTGTACTATTTTTAATAATTAATTATGGCTAATTTTAAATTTTTTGTCTTTCTAATGCTTATTTTCTAAATGTAGTATAATTATCAAGAGTTAAAACATTCATATAGTAAGTTGTAATAGTCAAGACTTCATTATGAAATAAAATGGAAACATAAAAATAATTCATATATTTGTGTTTGAATAAGGAACACACGAACGATACTAAAATTGTCTTTTAATAAAGAACACAACATGTAAATTACACAAAAATGTTATATGAAATTTTAGTTCTAGAAATACAATGTTCTTAAATCATTAGTTTAAATTAGTTAGTTGAAACATTCCAAGATCTCCACTATCTTGTTCTTCATAAATCACACTTATATTTAATGTCCCAGAGGAATATTCGGTGTGCATGTCGATATCTTCTTTTCCATTGGTTGTATGAAATATACGTCTACTATCTATAAGAGAATTCCGTATTTGCAATGTTATATTTCATATGGGAATGTGTCCACAGAATATGGTGAAGCATACAATCTCAAACAAGTGTGTAAATTTTTATCCAATCTATTTTAGATTTTTGACTTAACAAATGTTATTGCACTAAATACTCTTTCATTTTCCATTGATCCCAATACCATTTTTCACATAATCCATATAATCGAAATATTCACTTATACTTTCCTCCAGGATGTTGCTTAGAAATAAATTTTTCCATGGCATTAAGTAAATATCACATTTTTATGTTGGTTCAATTAGAAAATTATATTGATCAATCATTGTGAACACAAAATCGGGTGACTAAGATATCAGTAATTCCTTATGTAGAAGACCTTTAATTTCAAATCCTTATAACTCTATAGATTTACAGAAATTCTTAATGAGAGATTCTATGAATTTGTAAAATAAATTTCCTAAGCCTTTTTTAACCTTTATCGGGGTTTCACAAATTAGGATACACTACTACAACGGTCTCAAGAAGGCCATCCCTTTTAAAGCATTCTCTCGATCTCACGGGATAAGATTTTTGAAAATTTTCTTAATTTTAGTCTTCATCATATATACCCTTTTCGTATAAATGAAGTTATACATGTAATTCTTGAAGGTCTTCTTATGATATCCAGTACTTTTTTGAAAGTGTGCATTGAAATATCCATACCATTAACAATGATACAAAGATGGTCATTGATATTAAATTTGAAATATATTTTCAAATCATTTATATCTCATCAAAGTTTTCCAACTAATGAAAGGTCGTCCTTTAAAACTCTCTTGATTTGTATAACATATCAAGAGATAGACGTATATGTTTTTTTCAAAGTTATGATGTCAAAAATATATAAGGATCATTTTTAACATGTTTAGTTAAGAAATTGATTTCCTTCGACATAGGAGAATACTAAATAATTTCAATAATATTTCCAAATCATTTAAAAGGTACAACACATATTTCACTATGTAAACTTCCTATGATATTTAAGCATGAAACCTCGTAAAAGATGGATTTTTTTCAAAAATCCTGCATGTCTGATCATACATAGAAATTGATCTAGTGTCAACATCTTTAAGGAGATTTTTAACATTAGTAATTCCAATTGAAATTTTCCAAAAATCTAAAAATATTTTTAGTACTCGTCATGTAAGTGTGTAAGTCATGGATGTTCTCTTCCACTTTAGCGATACTTTCAAATGTGCTAACAATTTTGTATGCAAGGTTTATTCTTTTTCCGTTAAATGAATTGGTATCATAAATAGGGATTTTTTTTTGGAAAAAACAAATTCCACTTATATGACCCTTCATTACTATTCCAACATCAATACCAGTACACACCAATTTAGTAGCAATTGAATAGGCGTCCATCCCAAATTTATATTACTCAAATTAGAAATAACTAATTCACAAAGGTTTTCAACATTATAGTTTTCAACCATTTTATTCATAGCTAAAAATTAGTTTTCCTTGAATTATTCTCAAAAGTGTAGATGTGCATGAAAACCCATGATGTGTGGTCAATTTCTATGACCTCATCAATTGACAATGAGATAAACATTTATTTTATTACTTTTCTTTCAAATCTTCCATTTCAATAATTTCTAGGAACTTTTTCATTTCCAATGCACTTCTTTATGACTAATGTGATTGTTTAATGTTGAGAAACACATTATATTGAAACAATATCTTATAATATGTAAATTCTTAAATTAGACTATCTTTTTTAAAATGGTGGAATATAGTAGAACTGCACAATTTTGGCCTATGGATTGGTATCCATAACTTGTAAAAATTGTGAACTAATTATTCCCCTTTCTCAAAAATTTAGTGTCAGTAGTTTCTTTAATTTTCATAGTTGGTTGAATATTTTTTACATGAAAGAAATCATTTGCAACTTTCCATTTATGTGACTTTATTTTTTCACGTCTTTTTCCATGACTATCACATAAATATTTCCATAATGTTTCCTAGTTGTGTCGAACTTCAGTTGTAATTTGTGGTCTTTTTTTAGTTTCTAACTACATATTGTACATCTCTATTTCTTTAGAGTATCAATTCCATTCTATTTATTTATAGGTTTGATTAATAGATATTTAAATGCCTCTTTTACCTTAAATGACCTATCAATTGTCCAACTAGTTTTATTCCTTCACACAAATTATTTTTTAGAATTTTCAAATTCGTATCTCTCTCATCATTAGGAATGTCTTCCATTCGAGGCATTTAATAATTAAGAATATCTTTCAAATTTGGCATATTATCATCAATAATATCTTCATTTGGTGACATGTTATTCTGATTAACTATTCCATGTGGTGAGTGTGGTTACATGTTATTCATAGTAATTGGTTATTATGGAATACAATTATTAGATGGGGTTTCGCATTCAAATGGATGAAGGGTTTGACTATGATCTTGGAAATTTCAATTAAAATAAAAAATACATTGAAAATAATATCTTACAGGTTTAAAATGAATGCAATTTATGTTTTGTGATTTTTGGTTGGGTGAAATAATTCAATATGTTGATCTTTTCCTTTATAACTGATTTATCTTGTTGTTATTATTACCATAGAACATTTTACCTAGGAACAACCCAAGTGTAATTAATTATAATAGATGTATGAAATCTATTAAGCAAGCTACATATATGTATCACATGATACCAATCGGTACTCATGAATGTATGGTACCAACTAATAACATGAACATTTATTATAGGCCATCAACATATAGTCATGCTACCTAATGGTAGCATGAATTTATGCTAAAGGATAGTAAGATATATTCAGGCTACCGGTGATAACATCAATGTATACTATCGTTCAATATCATATATTCATGCTATCATCCAAGTATATATACTCATGCTATAGATAAGTAACCTATACACTATAGGAAAGCTTATAGCATTTACACTAGATGGAGCCTTACAGGAAATCCTGGAGCATATTCAATGGAATAGTTAGAAATTTCCTAGGTTCTGTAAATCTTCAAGTTTTATCCCCACACTACAATCAAAATTACAAATTGATTTTTAATATCGTAATTATAATTTGATTAGATACATATATGCACATTTATATATACATATATATATATAGATATACATATACATATACATACACATACATACATACATACATACATACATACATACATACATACATACATACATACATACATACATACATACATATATATATATATATATATATATATACACATATATATATCAATGTGGAAAGGTTCTCATTTGTGGTAAAGGAAAATTTAATATAAACGTTAATTTATTACTTTAAATTCTTGGCGAATTGACCCTAAATAAAAAGGTATACCCATTAAATTTAGGCAAAATAGAAAGCTAGGAAACCACTAAAATACACCCAAAAAAAAATTAAATATTTAATATTCATCAATTGAGGAATATTCACCACTAAAAGTTTCCCTCACAACTATACAATCAAATGATGTCACCTTTTATAAGGAAAAATAATCTATTCATGGGATTCATATAGAGATAATGAGAATAATGTCTTAATGGATATCCTCAAGAAGTACATATCATGTTACAGGAAAAATATGGACATCTTCGATCTTCCATCGAAAATGAAACTTCCACAGAGGGTGAAATTTGAATTTCTTGTTAAGTGAAATTTTGATGACATTAAATTTGATAAAAATTTGTATAAATTTTATCTTCCCATCATTCATATGGACAAGGACAAAGGAAATTTTGAGAAACGTAGTGGCACATGGGGCCCTTGCTGAATTGTAAGAATAACAATCATTTACTTCCAATGTGTAGAAACAAAATATGAACTTTAGAAATTATTTAGAATGGTCTTATACTACTATTTAGAAGGTTCTCAAGTGAATAAAGTACTAATTAATCCCACATTTTGGCCATCTTTATTTTATATTCTCTTTCTTCATTCCTGCATATTTTCTAGCACTTATCCACCCATTTTGAAACTGCCCCATCATTATAGCACAACATCAAGGCACCTCGGCCTTCACTAGGAGCACACCCGGGTGCCACTGATTGATGCACATTCTTTCCTTCTTCTTTTTGGGGCCTTTTCGACATTTTCATCCTTATCCTTTTCCACTTGTCCTTGTCAAGATTAGCTATTAAATTAAGATTGAGAGCCTTATAAATATATAAAGTTAAAAGATCATAATGAGGGTCCTAACATCACATACTACTATCACTCCATCTAGAGTTGCATCCATTGTATCACTTGCATCAACATAGTTCCATACATCAAGGCTAGGATATCTCCATGACACACACTTCATAGGGGAAGGATTATATTCTATTTCATGCACAAATGATATTTAAATTTCTTATAGTTACTATTTATTTCTACTTCACAAAGTGTTACTGCCATAAGAGCACCTAGGGCATGACATACACACACTCACAGAACTACATCGAGGTCCGAAATGTAGTACAATACTCGATGATAAGACCACTAGTTTTGCGGTTGAGGTCAATCTAACCCATTAATTTTCATCATTTATTTTTCCTAGGGTTTGATACTTCCTTTTGTATTGTAGGTCATCATTCAACTCACCTAGAAAATCTTGTACGACAAACACGTAGAGTTTTAGATAAACTTGTGACCACTCGCTAAAACTAGTTTAAGAGCATTTGAAGAGACCAGGGTACCTAAAATACATATCAAGGTTCCCAAATACCTTCGAGGAGCCTCGGTCAGTTTAGAACATCCAAATCTTCCCTTCATAGGACATTTGAGTGGTGTCTTGCAGGTTACTAACCTTACATTAGACTTGTGACACTGTGCGACCATCTACAACAATGAACTAAGCCATTTCCTTTCCTTCTCTTACATATTTAGTGTTTTATTTTACTTAGCATATTTATTTTCATCTACTTCATATTTCTCTAGTTGATTTATATAACATTTTTGTCCTCCTAATTAGATTAACTAAGGTTACAATTTCCTAGCATATAGTTCTATTTTAGTTAATCATTTTAGTGAACCCGACATCTCTTTCTACCAACTTATAGGGATTCTCATTCCACCATCATTAATATTTATTTCACCTAATATAGTCTTACCCACCTTGATTTTCATCATCGAGTTCAAACCCTCTTTGCTACTACTAATGTTTTTGTTGATATGCTTCTAGATTTCATTTATGACATATTTTTGGATACCTTTTCCTAGCATATTGCATTCCAAGCCAATCTTCCATTGACATTCATCCCTTTGAAGATGACCCATAACTTTACATCATGTCTCACATCTACAATGTTGATGTCAAGTGCACTCTTATCGATAATGGCTCTGAGCTTAATCTATACCCTATGTCCTTTCTCCAAGCCTTACATTTTTCTTCTTGTGACATTAGCCCTTCTTCAATTTTTTTTTTGCTTCATGTATATGATGGTTATGTCTTTGCATGTCTAGTCCACGTTACCTTTCCTTTAACTGTAGGTCCTAAGACTCTCCCTATAGTTTTCTTTTTCATTGATTTTCTTGTCTCATATAATTGCTTGTTAGGAAGACCATGGCTTCACACCACGTAAGCTATTACTTCTATCATACATTGTTGTGTCAAATTATTACTTGAGCATATTGAGTATAATATATTATGAGATCGTTATCCATTCCAATATTGTGTCCACAACCCTCAAACTAGACTCCTTATTTCCCACATTGATACTAAAGATGAACCTCAACCTATGGATGATCAACCTCATTTGCCACCGCTTGAGGGCACTATTTGTTTACTAGATGCTATCCCTTCTACACTACCTCCTTCTACAACTATCATTCCATATCATCAACCTAAATCACCCCCACTACATATTGCCTCTTCTTTGTCTATGCCATTAGTCCATTCCCACTTTACATGTACCCTTTTATATAGGGTTTGTATTGGTAACATGTGCCATTCGACCCACATGTGACAAAACCATTTGTTCTCCTACTTGTCTAGCTAATATTGACTTTAATTTTAAGGACCTTTAGCCTTCCACTCATGCCTCTCATCTATATTATGGTTTTGTCACTATCACTTGCCACTTATGGCTTACATGTCTTTGATCATTTGGTCTATCTCCCGCGTACACCTTATGTTTCTCTACTCACATTAGGAGACTCTTGGGTTACTAACATCAAAGGTAAATTAGACCCTAGTCACACTTTGATATTTCATTTCCCATGCCTTTTTGTTGTGTTTTCATTTGCAATAGTTCCTTTCTTCAATATTCACCTAACTACAATCGATGGTAAGAACATGGTTTCCCTCATCCCCGATTCATTGACAAAAAATATGCTGTGGGCATGTATTTTGTATTCCTTATTGTCTCATTACATGATCAACCTCATACAATATCATACCTTATCTCCAATCCCGATCTATTTGAATTTGACCTAGAGGACAACGATCTCTTTGACGAGTTCACATAACATCTTCCCACACTACTATTGGGGCATATCACATGACATATTTCCCCCTTGCTTAGCATGGTTGTTCGCTTTTACATCCTACACTTCATCTCTATCACTTATTGTCAACTCTATCCATCATATCACTTCACATATTATATCATCATCATTACCCCATGAATAACTCTTGTGTTGCAATTCACACTAGACTATTACGGGATCACCATTACATTGATCCCCACACATGAAACTCTAGGTTCTACACACTTATTTTATCACATCCATTGTACATCCCACATTTTACACTTACTCTACATTCTATATTATCCTACACATACCTCATCTATTAGTCATTTATACATCATCTATGTCATACAAGATACACTAGTCATCATATCGTATACATCTAATCTTGCATATCTTTCTTACATTCTATATTTACGCTAGGTCACATTATATGTATGGGTCTAGCTTTACACGTTATCATTCCATATTCTATCTACACCTATTACCACATCTTACATAGTCTACACACCCTACATTACCTACATTACATGAGTCCCATAGCACATCTATTCATCATATACATTCTACATACTACACTAGGTTCCATTACATATGGGTCTAGTTTCATCTTATCATCCTTATACATTCCATTTCTATATACCATCACTATTGCATCTCACACATCACATGTTCTATACACACTTCCTATCTTACACTACACATTTACATCCCATATTCGTCACTACTGGTACTTTATACTGTAAGAGATGGACTATATTTGCATAATAAAATGCATGGAATAATGATATATCTTTCAATTCATTCCGGATTTTTCCATAAGATGCAATTACAAATATATAGGCACATAGTTTCCTATAAATTAGGAAACTATTCTACTAACAAATACTAATCACGTGAGTTGTTTGTAACAACCAAACAACTCAACACACATTTGTTATTAGTTGTTTTATATAACAACTAAATAACAAATTACTAATATAATAATAATTACCAAATGTAATTATTATCTACACAATGTAAATACTAATTCCTAACATTCCCCCCCTTAGTGTTTACATGGTAGAAAAACATCCACACTCTCAACTGCAGTATGCTCACCCCTGTGGCATGTCCAACTCTGTGACTCATGACCTTGATCCAAAAGAAAGGCTCTCTCCTTCCATGGTTTTAAACAGGCTTACCACAAACCTTGATGTGACAGGAACTTCATCAACTGTCCACCTCGTGTGGTTTTCTGGATCCTCCCACAAACCCTTTCAAGATCCATGAACTGACTTACTCTGGTGCTATTATTCATCACTATGCTTATACATCAGGGAATTATGTAGGAAACACAACATGCATATCACAAAACTGCACAATAGAAGATATACTGAAAAAATTCACATTACTTCCTATAAGAATCGTAATGTTCTTAATCGTAGTCTCTGTCATTGATCGCTGCCACTCGATCTCAAACAACATAGAAAACTACCACTGCCACTAGAAGCTTTCCTTGACTAAGTCATTTTGGGTGCAGAATGGGAATGGAACATTGGTATGTATTCCCCCCCACAATGTGAAATTCCAAATAAGAAATCAGAAAGGGAAAAATGTATTGTGTTGTATCATACTAACTGGATCTTGTTGTCTTGATCTTGCTGCACATGATCACCATTGCCAATGAACATATTCACTGACCGATCATCTTCCAACGAAGTATGACATCGAGAGGATCTCTATAGTTTTCTTCTCTCTAGATAATTCTTTTCCGTATTAAAAATATATCACACCACTCAAATCAATAGGAACACTGCAAACCAAGCACACCGAGAAAATAGAAACCACACTAAAAATCATATACTCACACCATACATATGCCACCACAAACCTTCACGCGGCCCCGTTGTTGGTGGACTCGACGAGAGGTCATTGTTCAACGTCCTTCCTCCGATGCCTCCTTACTCCATTTTTGTGGCTTCTAACTCAGCCAAATAAAATTTTAAGCTCATTTGTTTCCATATTGAAGTTATTCTCCCCACAATGTGAAACATTTTAGTTTTAGGACGTCAGGTACAACGATAATGCATCCCACAAAATAGCCAAAAATATGATATTTTTCAAAGTGGGTATTTTATCCCAAAATTAGAACCACTATTATGAGAATTAAAAAATAAACACTTTTGCAAAAAACGGTGCTCAATTTTGAGTTACCGTGTAAAAGTTATTGAGGTTACAATTTCCCGTAAATTGGTCCAATTAAAATAAAATTGAATTTCCCTCAAAATTCAATTATTAAGCAAAAATATAGAAATATATATATATATATATATATATATATATATATATATATATATAACTATATTTTGCTAAATAATTAAAAAAATTGACCAATAAGAAAAACCTGTGTTGCATTTCTTTTACCGGATGTGCATTTCCAGCCACAAAAATGTCTGTTTGACAGAAATTTTGTCATATCTGCATGCTGAATCTGACCTGATGTAAACTACAAAGTTGTGCGTCTTTTCCTCATCTTTTCAACCCAAAAATAATCACCTTAATCTGATGTTTTATGAGGAAGATATGTTCATTTTACTAATGAACACTACTTGCTGTATTATTTTGGACGGTTTTTCAATATTCTCTTTGGCCTCTTAAATCTTCTTGGCTATCATAGGAATAACTCCGCTCTGGTACCAAATGTAAGAGCTGGACTATATTTGTAGAATAAAATGCATGGAATAATGATATATCTTTCAATTCATTCTAGATTTTTTACATAAGATGCAATTGCAAATATATAGGCACATAGTTTCTATAAATTAGGAAACTATTCTACTAACAAATACTAATCACATGAGTTTTTGTAACAACCAAACAACTCAACACACATTTGTTATTAGTTGTTTTATATAACAAATAAATAACAAATTACTAATATAATAATAATTACCAAATGTAATTATTATCTACACAATGTAAATACTAATTCCTAACATTCCCCCCCTTAGTGTTTACATGGTAGAAAAACATCCAAACTCTCAACTACAGATGCTCACCCCTATGGCATGTCCAACTCGTGACTCATGACCGTGATCCAAAAGAAAGGCTCTCTCCTTCCATGGTTTTAAACAGGCTTACCACAAACCTTGATGTGACAGGAACTTCATCAACTGTCCACCTCGTGTGGTTTTCTGGATCCTCCCACAAACCCTTTCAAGATCCATGAACTGACTTACTCTGGTGCTATTGTTCATCACTATGCTTATACATCAGGGAATTATGTAGGAAACACAACATGCATATCCCAAAACTGCACAATAGAAGATATATTGGAAAAATTCACATTACTTCCTATAAGAATTGTAATGTTCTTAATCGTAGTCTCTGTCATTGATCGTTGCCACTCGATCTTGAATAGCACAAAAATTGCCACCGCCACCGAAGCTTTCCTTGACTAAGTCGTTTTGGGTGCGTAGAATGGGAATGGAACATTGGTATGTATTCCCCACAATGTGAAATTCCAAATAAGAAATCAGAAGGGAAAAATGTATTGCGTTGTATCATACTAATCGGATCTTGCTTTGTCTTGGTCTTGTGACATGATCACCATTGCTAATGAAGGTATTCAGCGACCGATCATCTTCCAACGAAGTATGACAAGTCGAGGATCTCTCGTACTTTTCTTCTCTCTTATATAATTCTTTTCCAGTATTAACAATAAATCACACCACTCAAATCAACAGAACACTGCAAACTGAAGCACACCGAGAAAATAGAAACCACGGTGAAAATCATATACTCACACCATACATATGCCACCACAACTTCTACGCGGCCCGTTGTTGGTGCGATCGACGAGAGGTCGGTGTTCGACCTCCTTCCTCCATTTTTGTGGCTTCTAACTCAGCCAAATGAAAATTTTAAGCTCATTTGTTTCCACATTGAAGTTATTCTCCCCCCGCAATGTGAAACATTTTAGTTTTAGGACGTCGGGTACAACCGATAATACGTCCCACAAAATAGCCAAAAAATATGATATTTTTCAAAGTGGGTATTTTATCCCAAAATTAGAACCACTATAATGAGAATTAAAAATAAACACTTTTGCAAAAAACGGTGCTCAATTTTGAGTTACCGTGTAAAAGTTATTGAGGTTACAATTTCCCGTAAATTGGTCCAATTAAAATAAAATTGAATTTCCCTCAAAATTCAATTATTAAGAAAAAACTATAGAAATATATATATATATATATATATATATATATATATATATATTTTAAACTATATTTTTGCTAAATAATTAAAAAAATTGACCAATAAGAAAAAAACCGTGTGTGTTGTATTTTCTTTTGACAGGATGTGCATTTCCAGCCACAAAAATGTCTGTTTGACAGCAATTTTGTCATATCTGCATGTTGATTCTAACCCTAATGTAAACTACAAAGTTGTGCGTCTTTTTCTCATATTTTCAACCCAAAATAATCGCCTCAATCCGATGTTTTATGAGGAAGATATGTTCATTTTACTGAACACTACTTGCTGTATTTTTTTGGACGGATTTTTGAATATTCTCTTTGGCCTCTTAAATCTTCTTGGCTCTCATAGGAATAACCTGCTCTGGTACCAAATGTAAGAGCTGGACTATATTTGCAGAATAAAATGCATGGAATAATGATATATCTTTCAATTCATTCCGGATTATTTACATAAGATGCAATTACAAATATATAGGCACATAGTTTCCTATAAATTAGGAAACTATTCTACTAACAAATACTAATCACGTGAGTTGTTTGTAACAACCAAACAACTCAACACACATTTGTTATTAGTTGTTTTATATAACAACTAAATAAAAAATTACTAATATAATAATAATTACCAAATGTAATTATTATCTACACAATGTAAATACTAATTCCTAACATATACTATGTTGTCTTCTACGATTTACCCACTACCCTATGATGTACTCTAGTTCCTTGGTTCTACTCGACTTCCGTGGGTTTACTAATCAAATGGACCTTACTTTCATTATGTGATATCCTCTCATCCAAACATCTCCCACATTTGTGACATACACCTTATGTTAAATTATCACCCATTCTATCATCTTGTAGTGTTATACACTTTAGGCTAGATCACCAACCCTATTTTATAATTTTTTGTGGCATAAAACTTAGGGTACATTACCACTCCCTTCTTCTCCATCCCATAGTGACACACATTTTAGGCTAAATTGTCACCCATCTTTCATCCCTTTATCCTATAGAGATATACACTTAGGGATAAATCATCACTCATACATTCAACAAGCCGTGTTATACGCTTTAGGATAGAGAGTCCAAACACATATTTCCATATATCTCTTCCCATACATTCATTCTATATTGATATACACTTAAGGCTAAATCATCACTCTTCCATTCAAAAATTCATTGTATATGATTATGCTATAGGGTTCATGCACATATGTCCATATGTCTCATTCACATCTGCTCCTCGTATAGTGATATATGCTTAGGGATAAATCATTACTCTTTCCTTCAACAAGTTGTGATATCTTCATTAGTAAGTGTAACCAAATAACTTCAAGATTACATAATGATTCAAGACCTCAAGCCCAAACCTGTGATGAGATGAAAGTGTACATTATGCTATAGTATACTTTAGAGCCAATTTAAATGTAAGATTCATGGCTAAACAAAAATAGAATAAACCATAAGGAGAACCAATTTTGAGTTTGAATCAAAATATAAGAATATACCGAAATTTTGAATGGAGAAAAATCTAGAACTACTGATCAAATTAATCGAAAGAGCAAAGAAAAATATAAATTCTTTTTTTTTCGATTCAAAGTAACAAGACAAATTTGAATCAACTCATAATGAGCTCAAAATTTCAGAGCAAGACCTCAATACCCAATTCTTTCTCTAATTTAGATAATTATAAGTGCACAAATAGGATCCATTCATGAAACCATAACAACATATTATAGGACCCAAACACAAGTCAACATTTTCAGTTGTAAAATGGGAAAAATCAAACACAAATATCAAATGAGCACTCGAAAAGAGAATTGCACTATGGAAGAAATTATGTACAGAAGAATCAAGCCCACATGGCCATTGAAAAAAAAGCTCCAAGTTATAGGCTCATTGACATTTTTATACAACAGTGAAGGAAAATTTTGAGGGAATCACTTACTCTAAAAAATAGCGAAGTGTAGTGAATCAAAGAATTCAGGGTTTGAAATGCTCCATAATGTCGGCCACCACCCAAAATATTAAAAAAAACCCTTAGTTTTAAGCTCGAAACCCACAATGGTGACCCAATAATCGCACAGAGCTCGAATAGAGAAAAATCCATACATTGAAGTATTACAACAAGACGTAAAACTTCATACTTTAAAATGTATTGATTATGAGGAAGAAAATAATACAAAGGTAGAACAACTCAGAGCTCGAAATAATCAAAATGGTGGCCATAAAATTGTTAAGAGAGTTCAAAAGATGAGCTCAACAAATAACACCCTCCTCGTAAAAACTCAAACAAAGAAAAACCACAAAATGTGAATAATCCAAGATGAGAAATTATCTAGTAAGGAAGTCAAGCTTCATAGGATGAAAATGGATTCAATAAAATTTTGGTAAGGATTTTCCGTGAATAAGATGTGAAATGAAAAAATGAATGAGGTTTGAGTTTTTTAACTCACGCACTTGAACTTGGCTTAACTTAACCCTAACCAAGAGGGTGACCAATGATCAACATTCAAAAGTATGAAGATCAATGCTTACGATCGATCTCTGAAAACCAAAGCAAACTATCATGGTTAGATGTCACTGAAAAAACTTAATGCAAGCCATAAACCCTAACCACAAGGTTGAGATCGACGGTTTGTGATCAAACAATACGAAATCAAAGAACCAAGATCATCACCAATTTTCAAAGCAAACTCAACCCGAGTTAAAATACCACCAAAAAAATGCATGGAGGGTTGAGTCATCTTCACAAAGGGCCAAGTCTTGTTATTTCCAAATTATTTGCATTGGACATACTAACTATAGTCCAAGTTTGAATATTCCAAAAGTGCCGACCAAATCATGTTATGCGATGATCACCGAAAATAAGGTTTAAACCATGGTCTATGTCCAAGAAAATAAAAGGGGGTGACAACTATACATGCTCACAATGATAACCAAGACCAAAAGGTGGCAGATTATGATATAGCATGTGTTATCAAAGGGTGGCGAATGACATTGTTTGCATTGACCTTGTATAAGGTCTAAACTATGTAATATGCCATCCAAACCAATAATCAAAGAACACTTACCTTAATACTTACAAAGTTACCTCGTACTCATCAAATGGTGAAGTGCAAAAGTGGTCCCCACTATTGGAGGGTTGGAGATGATTTACAATATGCTATCCATGTGACCACTAGAAGACAAGGAATGTCAACATCAAAACCTAAGCTTGGAGGTGGTCCCCATCAAGTGGATATTTGGATGAATTATTTTTGTAAGGTATTGCAAATAATGTAATTAATTTTTCTCACTCACAGGGAGTATTTTTGCATGCCTTCACAAGAGGACAAATCAGCAAGAGGTTAGAATCTGCATGCACTAGAGAGAGACTTTCTCATCAAGCAAGATTTATTATTAGAAAATTATTCACCCATGCTTTTCTTAAAAATAGAACAGTCAACTGTAGTTTGACTGTGATGTAATCAAAGGCTATTAATGCCTCTTGTATTATTTTTGCTTTATTTTATTCCTTTATTTATTATTAAATAAAGGATAAAAATAGAATGCATGGGTGAGTACAACCTTAGTCTATTTTTAGGAAGGGTGGGTAAATTAATTTTTCTATATATTGTGTGCCTTGGCAAAGCAAAAAGGAGGACTTTTAGATACAGGAGTGTTGAAGCAATTTTCTAGTTTTTCCCTTTGAATGTGAAGTATTTTCTATCCTTTCCAATTATTTGCAATCTTGTGTATGTTCCATTAATCTTGTGAATGTTAATTCCCTGATTAATCATCTTACCTTGTTGCAAATTTTAGTAATTTTGCATGATATTAATGTGCATGTTTAACTTAACAGTGTTGTTGTGATTCTTTTCCCTCAATACATCTAAGTGTTTTCCTTTAATATTCTATAGAAAATTTTGGCACTGTGCATCATAAATTCATTCCATATCAATTGTGCATGTACTCAGTCAAAGACCTCATACAATTTGGTGTATCACCTCAGTTTAATTTCATTTTATAGTCATCTTTTACCCTTAACCCCAAAAAAATTAGTTTAGGATACATCAATAAGGAACCGCCTTGATACCGAGAGACTCACCTCAAAATAGGTATACCCATAGACCTGAGGTGTTTCCATTGTATCTATGAAAGAGAGATAAAATTTGAAAGCTTAGAACACCTATACCATCTCTCTACAGGGTGCACTTTCGAGAGATAACAAGTTTTGGCATGCTTGGTGGGACAATGAATCAAATCTGCATGCAAGTTCTGAGACATTCACAACAGATCTACAACAGATTTACAGTAGATAAAAGTTACTTTTGGGACAACAAGCTGCAATAATTTATTCTAAATGATTTAAAGATCTATTTGGTGACTCATGAGGGATGATTCATACCATATTGCAGCATGTTCCATGCCTAAAGTAACTACAAGATCATCGGTAAGAGGAATTCCTTCTGAGTTTATTTCTTTACCTTTGAATTTTGCAAAGAAGGAGAAGAGTTTGTAATACTTTACCTTATAATAGGCTTGGTTTTGATAACCCTCCTCCTAATATTCCTTCACCACGTATCAATTTCTCTATTTAGATCCTAGTTTTTCAAATGGCTATTCAACCACCTAGGAATTTTGTGACCTTTACTAATGGCAGCCCATTAGTAATCCCAGTTTATCATGACATCCCTAATGCTGCCATGAAAAGTTTTCCATCATTCACTGGTGAAAATCAGTTACACCTATAGAGCACATTAAAGATGTTGTAGCCTTATGTGTAGTTCATAATATCACTCATGAAGATGTAGCTTTGAGACTTTTAGTACATCCCTTAAAGGACAAGCCTTGTTAATGGTATAGAAATTTAGAAATTGGATGCATAAGAACTTGGGATGATTTAGGTGGTAAATTGCTAAAATAATTTCAAGATAATTCAGATCATTTATCTCTCATAGAACAGTTGTCTACCATTAAAAGAGTTCCTAATGAATTTATGTCTAGTTTCAACATCCATTTTTCTAGAACTTGGGAAAGAATTCCAGCAAGTGTCAAGCCTCAATCTGATCATGCTTTTCTTTATTATCTTAGAGCATTAAAACATGATATTTAAACTATGATTCAGTCTATGGGAGGAGAGACTCTCCCGGAAGACTTATGATATCACCATCCGAGCTGAAAATAGCCTTATTCAAGCCAGAAAATTAGCACCAAGGCCTTTGATGCCTTTTCTGGCAGATTTAGCACCTATCCCTCAGCCTATCATGATTATAGAACTTGTTGTTACAGCCCCATCAGATGACATATTTAAAGCTTTGCAGACTATGGGAAACAAGTTGACTTCAATTGAGAATAGGCTTGCATTACCTAGCAGACCTTATCAGGCTCCTTATCAACCAAACCAAGCAAAATAGGTAGCCTTACCAGAAAATCAAAATTATAGGCAGCCTTATCAACAAATGTATTTTGACCCAAGGCTCTAGTTCATCTAATGCTTTAGTTCCAGTTAATATGGCTATAGAAGAGTGGTGTCAACCTTGTAATCAACCTCATTCAAATTTGCAAGTTTCCCAAATGCTTTTCTAAACATAAGTCTTATTGCACAACCTCAATCTGAGACATTGTTCATGCCTCAAATGGAGGGTGGGCAGCAAGATACTCAGGTTCAGAAGGCACCTGAATAGAACTTAGTCAGTTTAGTGAGGATGATTTCATTACGGTTACTACTAGGGCTTAGGAAAAGTTGTAAAAGTAAAAAACAACAAAATAGGCTTGTTTATGCCCATTGTCACTAATAAAACAACAACTATAAGCCCAAAACTAGCTAACAATGTTGTTGTTCCTCAAAAAATAGTAGGTGTTAGTGGTAAAGAGTAGCAAAAAAATAGCTACAACCTAATCCAAGAAGGTTATTTATACCTCAGATATCAAAAGTAGCTAAAGCAGAATCAATTTTCACCAAAGCCTATGCTAAAATAGTAGAATTTGTCTCTAAAATTATTTCTTCTTTTAACATTGTTGATGTAATGAAAAATCATAATGTTAACATCTCAATGTGGGACACTCTAAGTATTCTAGGATAACAAGATTTACTTTCTCATGAACTTGCTAAGCTGCAGATTTCTTCTAAAACAACAAAAAAGGAAGCCCAAAAAATAGACATGGTCCTTGGAACAATGGAACAAGACCGCATCAAAGAGGTTAAATGGATGGTTTAGAAATTCTTAAATGCTCATGACATCAAGAATCCACCACCATTTTATTTATCACTAATTATTGGAGAACATCTTGTTCATAACTATATGGTGGACAATGGTGCAAGTAACATAGTTATGCCAAAAGTAATTACTGGAGAAAATTAGGTCTGCAGTATGAACCTACAGAAAAGAGTGTTTTATAGCTTGATGGAACTGCAACTAATATAGTTGGTGTCATCAGAAATCTAGAGGTAACATTGCATGCTTTCCCAAATGTTTCCATTTTGCAAGATATTACTTGTTGTAGATTTACCTCCTTACTTTGCTATATGTTTATCAAGAGATTTCACAGAAAAAATAGGAGGTTATCTCTCTTCATATTGGTCCTTCTTGTTTTTCACTACACATTATGGAACCAAGGTTACTATCAATTCAAAACCATTTGCCATATTTCACATTGAGCCTCATGCTTCTAATGCATTAACTAATTATGCAGCCTTAGATCAAGTCTAATTTTGATAATACAACTCATGTTTCAGCATTAGATGGTGTTTCTAACTTTTTATGGATGAAAAGACACATGAAGAACACACTCATGATCCTTTTAAAGAAGTTGAAGAACATCTTGTTTGGTGTGTATTGTTTGCATGAAGAAAACACACCAATTCCCTTTAGTCCAAAACAAAAATACAACAGAAGGGATTTGGAAGCTTCATTTTGATGGAGCTAAGAACAAGAAAGGACAAGGAGTAGGTTTGATGCTCACTTCCCCAACAAATGAAAGGTATTTCTCAACTTTGAGTCTCCAATTTTCATGCACTTGTAATGTAGCTGAATATGAAGCATTAATTCATGGCTTACTTTGGGCCAGAAAGAGAGGTATTAGCATGCTACAGATTTTTGGTGATTCTGAGTTGGTTATCAATCAAGTAAGAAATTTTAATGTTTGTAAGAATCCATTAATGAAGTCTTACAGACATAGAGTTTTAGACTTAATGGAATATTTCAAAGCTATTAACATCCAGTCCATTCCTAGAACAAGAAAATAAGCATGTAGATAGACTTGCAACAATTGGTGCTAGTTTTGAAATGTTAGAACAGATTGAAAATAACGATATTCAGCCTCATATAAAGTTGATTGTCAGCCTTTATACCTGATAATGATTTGAATTGGTAGGTTTTTGAAAGTGATGATCAAATCTATAGGTTTTTACAACAAGAAGCTGAATTTTCTGCAATAAATCAAGATAAATTACAACACTTATATGGTGACCAGATTGTTCAATTAAAGACAAATAAACTACCTCAAGGTCTTGGTCACATTAGAAGACATCTTCAACACTGATGATCAGTTAAGGAAAGACAAAACTAAGATGTCAAAAATGCTGATAATTATGAGGAGATCTCAGTTGATGAAGGTAAAAATTTGTTTCTCGAAAGGTATGTTCTTTAGTTGAAAAACATTCTTTTATTAATCTTTGCAAGGAATTTAAGGATGTTTTCACTTGGAAATACCAAGACATAAAGGGTTTGATCCCAGTTTAGCATAGCATACTATTGAATTACAGCCAAATTCCAAGCCATTTAGGCAAAACAGAGGCATGTAAATCCCAAAATAGAGCCTCTAATGAGGAAAGAATTATCTAAGTTGATCAAATCAGGTATTATCTTTCCATTAAGCATTCAAGTTGGGTAGCCAATCTTGTTCTGTTAGGAAAAAGAATGGAGAAATCAGATTATGTGTGGATTTCAGAGATCTTAATAAAGCTTCATTAAAAGATCATTACCCACTTCCAAATATGGATCAGATTTTGAGAACAGTTTCTGGTTTAGATAGACTATCTCTTCTAGACGGTTATAGTGGATACAATCATATTTTAGTCTAGAAGAAGATAGGTACAAAACAACTTTTACCACCAAGTGGGGTACTTATGCTTACAAAAGAATGCCTTTTGGCCTTTCAAATGTTGGTGCAACATTTCAACATGCAATGGACATGGATTTTTGTAGTTTGTTAAATAAATGCATCCTTGTTTATTTAGATGATGTTACTTGTATTCTCAAAAAAATAAAAACATCTAATACATCTAAGGTAGACTTTTCAGTTATGTAGATAGTTTGGAATATCTTTGAATCCCTAAAATCTATCTTTTCAATACATCAAGGTAAATTACTTGGTCATATTGTTTCTAAACAAGGTTTAGCAATTGACCCTTTTAGAATTGAAGCTATATCACAACTATCATTACCTCATCATAAGAAGGCATTACAAAGTTTTCTTGGAAAAATCAACTTTGTTAGAAGATTTGTTCCATATTTTGTAGCATTGGTTAAACCATTGACAACTATGTTAAAGAAAGAGAAAATTTTCTCTTGACCAATGAAGGGAGAGAAGGGTTTGAAGCAATTAAAATAGCCATCTCTCAAGCTCCTACTCTTGCAAATCTAAATTTTGATAAATATTTTACAATGTATGCACTTGTAGGAACTGAAACAATATCAACCATATTAACTCAGGTTAATGATGAAAACATTGAGCAACCAATTGCTTTCTTTGGAAAAATCTTGCATGACTATGAAACAAGGTACACTTTTCTTGAAAAAAAGTACTTTCAGTAGTCATAGGGACTAAAGAATTTTAAGTACATGCTTTCAAACAACAAAATCCATGTTCTTGTTTCTCATCCAAGTGTGAAAGCTTTCTTGTTAAATAAAGAATTGAATGAGAAAAGAGCAAGTTAGATAACGAAGGTCATGGAGTATGATGTTGATATTTGTTGTGAAGAAAGTTCGAGGTAAAGGTTTGTGTGTGAACATCTAATTGCTGATATGGAAAAATAGTAGGCTATAGAACCAGAAGATTCAAAACAACATGCTGAAATTACGTATCAGCAATCAGACATCATGGTTCAGCCAAAAATCAACAACCTGAACTTGCTCAAGAAGTTCAGGAATCAAGATGGATGACTGATTTAGTTAACTATCTATAGCATGGCATCTATCTCAAAAGGTATGGACAAGAATAAATGAAGGTATTTCAGATTACAAGTTGTACCCTATGTTTTTATTGATGGTGTGTTATTTAAAAAGATATAAATGGAATCTTGTTGCGATGTGTTGACTATGATAAAATTCAGCAATTATTATCAAAATTCCATGAAGGACCTACGGAGGTCATTTTTCAGCACATACCACAACCTTAAAAATTATGAAAGCTGGTTACTATTGGCCCAACATATTTAAGGACTATTTTGAATGGATTAGAAAGTTTAAGAAATGTGCTTTCTTTGTTGGAAAAGAACATTTAGCTTGATGCCCTTACACAACCTATTTCAGTTGATCAACCTTTTATGTAGTGGGGCCTTGACTTTATTGGCATGATAAACCCTCCTTCATCACAAGGACACAAGTGGATTTTGACTACTACAAATTACTTTACATGTTGACTGAAGCAATAGCCTTGAAAGATGCTAATGAAACTTTGATACTATCCTTTTATGAAGGTATAGTTTGTAGATTTGGTGTTCCAACAACTATCATATCAGATAATGCTTTAGCATTTCTTGGTGCAAAGGTAATAAATTGGGCTATCAACCATGGAATTTATCTTAAGTTCATCATCTAATTATTACCCACAAGGTAATGGGTTAGTTGAAAGTACTAACAAGAATATTTTAAGGATCATCAGAAGAACACTCAAAGATAACCAGAGAGCTTGGCATCTAATGTTGAATTCAACACTTTGGGCTGATAGAGTGACTCCTAAAAGATCAGTTGGTAATTCACCATACAAGCTTGTTTATGGAAGAGAAGCAAGAATGCCTATTTCAGTTGAGTTACCCACATTAGATTTGTTGCATCAAATGGAGTTTCTTGAGAATGAACCATTGCAGGTTCATTATGCAGAATTAATGGAATTACAAGAGCTAAGAGATCAAACTCATGTAAACATGGAAAAGAATTAGAAACAAATGAAGAATAATTTTGATAAGAAAGCCAAATTCAGAATCTTCAATGAAGGAGATATTGTGTTAAAATGGGATGTTGATCATGTAAAGACATCTAGAAGACACACGAAGTTCTATACAATCTGAGTGGTCCTTACATGATTTCAGCTTGCAAAGAACACAATGCTTTTTAGCTCTTGAGGCTAAATGGAGAGGAACTTCCCATTCCTATGAATGGTATGTTTCTCAAACATTGTTATTGAAAATCCTACGAGTCTGTTTAGAGTAGGATTTCCCTTCAATAAGTGTAGTTCCTACACATTGCAATGTTTTTTTTCAATTCAATAAGTGCATTCATGCACATGTGATCTAGTTTACCAATATCTTTCCTAGTTTTAGTTCATTTTTTTAAGGGTTGGACCTTCAGAAAGGAAGATTTTGGTTACATGCTTTAGACTCCATGCCCAATGGACAAGAGCAAGGCACTAGTTTACAAGCTAGCAAGCTTTCCCCATAGGATCACCAGAAATGTTGAAAATTTTTGCACTTGTGCAAAATGGGCAACTCAAAACTTTATTATGATGGATAGCATTGGTGAAGTATACCTAAGCTATAGGAGAGGTTCTTTCAGACAAATATTTTTTTTGTTGAATTAATTAATGATTACATGAAATCTGCAGCTATGTGTGTTGTTACAAAACATAACAGATCACATAGTCTATAATTTCATGCTATCTTTAGCAAAAGAACACAAAGCCCTTGAAGGACAATTGTGTTGTCTTGATGAAGACACCAAATTGTAGAATAGATGAAGTGTTAGGTTTTGGAGAAGCAATCATGATTGCAGATTACATAAATCAGAGTTCATTACTAGATGTTACAGTATTCTTTAATGTTCTTTCCTTCATGATTAATACATTCAATTATATTATTGGTTGTTTAGTTCATCATACAATCCATATCAAAAGTAGAAATGTAAAAAGAAATACACAACTCAATTTCACAATTCAATGTTTTATTCATAAGGAATTTCAAATGTTCCCACACAAGCCATGGGATGTAACTAAAAAGTAAAGTACAACTACTGAAATAAGAGGTACATATGCATGAAAGAGAAAATAAAGGAGTATGAGTGAACCCATCATTTCCTTGGAGGTTTCTCCTTCGGTTGATGCATCCTCATCTTCAGCTTTTTTCCCTCTCCATCTTCACTATTGAAAGCACTTGTACCTAAAAGAAGAAAAGAGGAAAATCATCAGTTATGAGCTCAGGTTAATCCATATTCCTATACTATCCTAATTCATGCACATGGATCTCTTAATAATAGAGACATAGATTACTTGAAGATCAAACAACATACATGATTTACTCACTCAGAAAGAAGGAGAGAGAAGAAAAGAAAAACCATGGACATAAGAGAGGCCAAAAAGCCTAAATATTTTCTAACTATTTTCTCAAGTGTGTAGGTATAGGTTGCAGCCAAGAAGAAATAAATCATGTCTTATAGTCCTCACTATAGATAAATATTGTAGAGTTCAATGACTTCTATCCTATGGTACATGAAGTAAAATAAGTGACAAGTACATACTATGAAGGAAGAATGCAACTCAAAGTTCAACAAGCTATTTTAGAAATAGAAGAAGTTACATTACATAAAAAGAGGAGATACTTGCAGATAAAATTACATGTCCCAGATTACAAATGAAGAAGAAGAGTCGGATTTAAAGGCTGAAGTTAACTGGAAAGAGAAGATTATAGCTAATGCAGAAAAAGGAAGAAGTCTGAGAAAATTTTGATAGGGCTTCACCATGTAAAATGGACTTTTTAAATTTTCCAACATGCATAAAAAGGAAATGTAGTATCTAAGCAGAAAAGAAATGGACTACACTTTCAGTCATCAAATTGAAGTACTTTGGAGCATTCATTATAGCTTAACAACTAATAAAATGAAGTTTCAAGATAATCTTACAAAGTTCAGCCATTTTAATTATAGTTTTCAAATGAAGCAAGAATGAGAAATTGTTTACAACTTCCAGAAGGCCACATACAAGGTACAAAGATCTCATGAAATCAGAAAATTCAAAGTACTAATACTGTAATTTCCAGAATCAAATAAACAAGCCTATTTGTCTATCAAGAAGATGTCAAATCTCAAAATATCTAAGTTATAGTAATCAAAGAGGATAGAAGATGAAATCAATGACAACATAGATGTTTATGACAAAAGAGCTACAAGTGCAACCAAACAACTTCAAGTTTACATAATGATTCAAGACCTCGAGCCCAAACCTAGGACTGATGAAAGTGTACATTATGCTACAGTATACTTCAGAGATAAATTTAAATGCAAGATTCATGGTTAAAAAAAAGTAACTGAATAACCCACAAGAACCAGGTTTCCAGTTTGAATTAGAACAAAAGAAGATACCAAAAGTTCAATGGAGAACAAATCCATAAGTACAAGAAACTTAATCAAAAGAGCAAAGGAAAATAGAATTTATTTTATTTTTCGATTCGAGTAAGATGATGAGATCTAGAATCAACTCATAATGAGCTCAAAATTTTAGAGTAAGACCTCAATACCCAATTCTTGCTCCAAGTTAGATAATTATAAGTGTAAAAATAGGGTCCATTCATGAAACCATAATAACATATTACAGGACCCAAACACGAAGTTCAACATTTTCAATTGTAAAATGGTGAAAAATCAAACATACATCTGAGTTGAAATGAGCACAAAACTATAAAAGTGAGATATTGCACTCAGAAGAAATTATGTACAAAAGAATCAAGCCCACATGGCCATTGAAAACAAAGCTCCAAGTTATAGGCTCATTGACATTTTTATACAATAGTGAAAGGAAAAGTTTGAGGGAAATCACTTACTTAGAAAAATGGTGAAGCATATGACTCAAAGAAACCAGGGTTTGAAATGCTTAGTAACGTCGGCCACCACCTAGAATATTAAAACAAAACCCTCAGTCTTGAGCTCAAAACCCACAATGGTGACCCAATAATCACACAGAGCTCGAATAGAGAAAAATCCATGCATTGAAGTATTACAGCCAAGATGTAAAACTTCATACTCCAAAATGGCTCGATTATGAGGAAGGAAATAATATAAGAGGCAGAACAACTCAGAGCTCGAAATAATCAAAATGGTGGCCATAAAACCATTAAGAGAGTTCAAAAGATGAGCTCAACGAGAGAGAACAACCACCTCCTCAAAAACTCAAACAGAGTAGAAATGACAAAAATGTAGGATGCAACCAGATGAGAGAATCGATCTGGTAAGGAAGTCTAAGCTTCATAGGATGAAAATGGCAGTAAAATTTTTGTTATGGCTTTTCACCATGAACCAAATGCAAAATGAAAAAAATGAATGAGGTTCGAAGTTGTTTTAACTCACCCACCTGAACTTGGCTTAACCTAACCCTAACCAAGGGTCAATGACCAATAATCAACATTCAAAAAGTACGAAGATCAATGCTCAGGGATCGATCTCCAAAAATAAAGCAAACTATCATGGTCAGATGTCACCGACCACATTCAATGCAAGCCAGAAACCCTAACCACAGGTTCGAGATCAACGGTTTGTGATCAAACAGTATAGAAATCAATCACCCAAGATCATCACCATTTTCAAAGAAAACTCAACCTAAGTTAAAATACCATCGAAAAAAATGCATGAGGGGTGAGTCATCATCATGAAGGGGCCAACCCTTGTTATTTCAAAATTATTTGCATTGGACATACTAACTATAGTCCAAGCTTGAATATTCCAAAAGTGTTGACCAAATCATGTTATGCGATGATCACCCGAAAAGGTAAGGTTTAAACCATGGTCTATGTCCAAGAAAATCAAAAGGGGGCCGAAAAATATACATGCTCACAATGATAACCAAGACCAAAAGGTGGCGATTATGATATAACATGTGTTATCAAAGGGTGGCCAAATGGCATTGTTTGCATTGACCTTGTATAAGGTCTAAACTATGTAATATGCCATCCAAACCAATAATCAAAGAACACTTACCTTAATACTTACAAAGTTACCTCGTACTCATCAAATGGTGAAGTGTAAAAGTGGTCCCCACTATTGGAGGGGTTGGAGATGATTTACAGTATGCTATCCATGTGACCACTAGAAGATAAGGAATGTCAACATCAAAACCTGAGCTTGGAGGTGGTCCCCATCAAGTGGATATTTGGATGAATTATTTTTGCAAGGTATTGCAAATAATGTAATTAATTTTGCTCACTCACAGGAGTATTTTTGCATGCCTTCACAAGAGGAAAGATCAACAAGAGGACAAAATCTGCATGCACTAGGAGAAGACTTTCTCATCAAGCAAGATTTATTATTAGCAAATTATTCACCCATGCTTTTCTTAAAATAGAATAGTCAATTGCAGTTTGACTATATGATGTAATCAAAGGCTATTAATGCCTCTTGTATTAGTTTGCTTTATTTTATTCCTTTATTTATTATTAAATAAAGGATAAAAATAGAATGCATGGGTGAGTACAACCTTAGTCTATTTTTAGGAAGGGTGGGTAAATTAATTTTCTATATATTATGTGCCTTGAAAAGCACAAAGGAGGAATTTTTAGATACAGAGTGCTGAAGAAATTTTCTACTAGTTTTTCCCTTTGAATGTGAAGTATTTTTGCCTTTCCAATTATTTTCAATCTCTGTGTATGTTCCCATTAATCTTGTGAATGTTAATTCCCTGATTAATCATCTTACCCTATTGCAAATTTCAGTAATTTCTACTTGATATTAATGTGCATGTTTAACTTAACAGTGTTGTTGATCTTTTCCTCAATACATCCAAGTGTTTACCTTTAATTTTCTTCGAAACATATTGGCCTATGCAAAAATTCATTCCATATCAATTTTGCATGTACTCATTCAAATACCTCATACAAGTTTGGTGTATCACCTAAGTTTTAATTTCATTTTACAGTCATCTTTTACCCTAAAACCCCAGAAAATCAATTTAGGATACATCAATAAGGAACTAACCTTGATACCAGAGACTCACCTCAAAATAGGTATACCCACAGACCTGAGGTGTTTCCATTGTATATACGAAAGAGAGAGATAAACTTTGTAGGCGTAGAATACCTACAATCATTTCTCTATAGGGTGCACTTTCAAGAGATAACAATTCCTAAGAGAAATGTGTTCTCATAGATCAGTAAACCTTGATGTATATTACAAAATGGGATTATTGGAAAGGCTATAGAAAATTTCAAGTGAATGTTATTGGCTTGTTTAGAGCATACATTATATCCACTTTGCTAGCCTCCTTCCTTACCCCAAATAGTTTCAAAGTTTTGGATGTGTGTGTGGACGTCTAAGAAATCATCATGGATAGAGGAATTTTTCAGGTGTTATAGCTGAACTACCTTAGCAAAAATGTATACCAAATGTGGAAACATACTCATAGCACATATATCGGTTGACAAAATCCCTTAAAATTGATTGTTGAATGGGGTGCCTAATAAATATGTTCACTCTTTCCAAGAACTCTCTTAGCTCTTTCCAAATAAGAACTTATGGAAAAGGAATTAACATCGACTAAATCTATTAGAAGAGGGTTGTAGATACTATTGGCATTGCATTGCATTGTTGATTTTTTTATTTTCAATGGTCAATGTAGAAACATACGCTAGTATGGGAATGGTTTGATAGAATTCTTGAAGGATATGTGGCCAAAGTACTATGTATGGACTGATGCATTTATCCTTGGTTAACCACTCTAGCCTTCACTCATAATTAATTCTTGGTTTTGTTGAATGCTTAAAACTTCCCATGGATATGTTTTGTTAAACTTATATTTTTATCTTATGTTGGGGTTTTAAATGCCGTGGAAGAGTCAGAAGAAAAATGAGGAAGCATAAGCAAGCCCAAAATTTTTATCCGATTTATTGAACGTGATGCAAAATCATCGAATGTAGTGATCATGAGTTTTCCCAAAATAGGTATGGATTGTCCTTCCTCTTACATTTTTTTTGTTTTGTTTGGGTCTTAATTTATTTATAACAATAGAGGATGCAACTAGAATTAAAAATTAAATTCTTACCTGCTTGAAATATTAAAAAAATAGTCTGATCTCATACACCATGTGCATGGTGCACCAAATAAAATATTTTTACCAACCTAGACCTCTAGTATGATTCCTAAATGGTAAAAGACACCATAACGTCCATAAATATAACTCGATAAATTCAATTTTATGTCTTGAGAGACAAGTTTCCATTACCATTTTATATTTCAAGAACTTGAGTGAAGATCCCATTTTTAAGAAAATGGGATCAATTTTATCTTCCAAATTGTCGTATTGATTTAGTGAAATGAAAAATAAACATATTTACTTATAGACCTCCATTAGGAGAATTGAAATCAACTCTCGCTTTTCAAAAACTACTTCATAAGTTTGAGTTTAAATTGGGTTTGAAGCCCACCAACCTTTTATTATAGTAGTGTTTGACGCATTTACAATAATTGGTCTTAGAGTCACCTTTGTATTTTGAGGCATTTTTTGGTAATCAAATTCCATTTAATCTAATGAATTATTTGTATAAAGGGGATTAAATAATAATTGTTGAAATTACCTTGAACTTAAAACAAGCATTTTCCGCACCCAATTATAAGCACTTTAACTATTTTTGGAAACTTTCACAAAATCACAACTTTAGCTAAGCATTCCTCTTGAGGATCCTATTTGACTTGCTAATACTCATGAACCCTTTTCATATAGTTTAATTTTTTGTGAAGAGTATGATTTATTAAAATTACTTGAACTATGAATGGATTTGGTAATTGATAAAAAAATTTCACCTCCCTCTTCTCTCTCTAGAAATAACTATGAAATGTTGGTTGATCTTGAAAATTTAAATGATTTGAAAATGTCGATGGGTTGAAAAAAAAATGGATGCAAATTTAAAATACCTAAGATATTGTGAATAAAAAAGGGGGTCTTCTACTTTTCTATCTCTTCCCTGGTCTCTCTTTGAATCATAAAAAAAAGAAAATTGTATATGAATGTTGAAGTGTGAATGTTTGAGGAAATTCTCTCTCCTTCTCTCTCCCTATCTTTATCTATCTCTACTTGGGTTTGGATTGCTTGAAAGTGATGAATGTTTTGGTTTTGTGCTAGAGTGTAAGGGTTTTCCATACCAAACCTAGGACTAACACAACGTTGGTTGCACGTACACGAATAAGAAGGATTAAGAGTGTGATATGCTGTAATTAGTGAGATGACATTGAAATATTGTACATTGGAATAGATTGCAAATTTTGAATGAAAGTGAGTTAAAAATAATGCATTCTTTTTAATTATTGTTGAAAACCATTGTTTTTCTTGAATTCATATATATATATATATATATATATATACACATTATAGATGGAAATAATATATGGATGAATGTTCCTTATTTTAAACTAAATTCTCTATGCTAGTAAGAGTTACATTGAATGAATATTCAATCAAAGATGGATAGAACATACTAATTTGATTTAAAAAGTAGATAGTTGATCGTTTGACTTGATTCTAGATCGCTTTCTTTAAAGTATTGACAAAACAGATAGGGTAACTAGCGTAAGAGGAATACCTATTTTAATGTTGGTTGATGGGTTGTTGTGTGGGTATGACTTCAATCCATAGATGATTATGAGAGCTTCATTTTTTCTAGGAGGAACTACCTGTAATGCAAACCAAGATCACCGTAAAAATCTAAACAATATATGCACTAAACTCCGCCTAGTGTATGCTAGATCGAGGAAGTGTGGTGCTTCCTAGATGGCTATCACCCACTGTTTTAAACAATTTAATGTGGTAAATAAGGTAAAACCTATTGTAATTTGAAATGATTTAGGTATCTCACTTAAAACATAATAAGAAATAGATCTAATCTAATAGGATAGGCTAGAGTAGGATCTCAAGCTCAAATAATCGGTTCGGGTCTCGCAGTCCGAAAAGGTCTCAGCAGATCAAAAGTGAATGAGGGTGAGAGGGAATTAGGTGGATAGGTCATTATTTTGGGTTGTATGGGAAAATATAGTAACTGATGTTAGTTAAGGGTGACGATGTAAGACGCTTGAGTGTAATCAGTGCCGATTACTTCAGGAAATTGGAATTCCACTGAACGGATCTAGGTCTCCTTTGTGATTGCACAAAGGACTTTGGTTGGTCGGGATGAGGTATTGGGTGATTTGGGTAGGATTTGGTGAGGTTTTAATGGGTATATGGAGGGGTGAGTGTTGGAGGAGGTCAATGGGTGGCTAGGTAAACAAAAGATGATAATATAATGATGAAATGGAATGAACCAGAGAAGTATAACATTTACTTACTTGGATTCTAGTCCTGGATGCCTATGAGTGAGGGATGGAGGTGCTGATGAGAGGTTTGAAGGATGTAGGTGATCACCAACTAAAGGAAAGCTTTTATATGGGTTGCATGTACATTCCTCTTTGCTTGGTTAGATCAGATCATTTTTGGGATGGTTGTGCAGGAAAAGATGCTTGATATCCTTCCTTGCATGTGTGTTCTCGCTGAAATTCACTCTCAAAAGATGCGATATCTCTCGGGAATGTCCTAATGTTCAGAAATTTTTCCAAATGTTTCTCCAACCTTCTACCAACCTTGAAAATAAGGTTATTTTGGGGTTAAAAGGGTAACCGATTTATGGTTATGTCTTAACTGCATCACCAAGGTGGGATTTCCTAGGTTTACTAAACTAGGAGATCCTCTTGATTTCCTCATATCTCATGCCACTAACCCATGGATTATACTGGGGCTTCTTATAAGCATGCAGAATGTAGTTAGAGAGAATGTAGGCATTGATTTTTATGGTTTAGGTAAGTCTCAGTTAGTTATGGCATCTTACTAAGAATAAGTCTTAGGGTGAGTTGGCTTGATGAGGTGTCTAAGTGAGGTGTATGTATGGATATTATTTAAATTAAGGATTTTAAATAATAAATATGGTGAGGATAATGAATTAATTTAATTTAATTAATTAAATTAATATTAGTAGGGTTAAGAGGGCCATGGCTGGGTGAATGTGATGCAAGGTACTTATCTGTTGAGGACCAAAGGGGAGTGTGACCTAATTTTAGTGTCTACATTTTTCCTCTTTTTTGTGCGTAGCTTGTATTGTAAGTTACGCCAACAAAAATAAGATGTGGTTGCCCCATGAGTGGTGAATGTGATCCCCTAGAACTAGGAACTAACGAGGTAGAAGGTAGAATCGGTGAGTGGTTTGATTAAAGGTAAATGTGATGAAAATAAAGGTGGGTAATGGGGAAAAAGGAGTAAGGTCAACTCGGGTAAGCTAGGTAATGGATTAGGGTCAAAGGTAGTAATAAACAAACACACGCACACGTATAAACTATAAAGCACGCTACTACGGGTTGAAGAGAAGGAAAAATCTACATTGTCTAAGGTTGATAAGTTCATCCAAACAAGGTTGAAGTGATTCTGTATCCAAGATGTAGGATATGGTCAGCAAATACAACGTAGGGTAAAATTAGGAACGTTTAGGTATGTTTCATTACACCAAAGGTAGGGTCGGGATAAACCGTCATGGAAATAGGCTAGGTAAGGTCATTAGGCAAACAACTTAGGTAAGAGTGCACAAGGATAGTGACCACATGAGGTCAAAGGTCACCTGGAGATGGTCCAAGTCCAAATATCTAGGTCACAACACTAGTAAGGCCAAGGTAGGGGTAAAATAATGAGTCCCCAAAGGAGGAAAAAGGGAGGTAGTAAATGATGAGGTCAGGAAAGGTGAGGTAAATGGGTAGGGTAAAGGTAGGGTTGGGTAAATGATCGGGGTCAAGGTTAGGTGAGGTAAAAAAAGGAGGTAGGGGTAGGTAAAAGGTTAAAATTGAGGGTAATGTGCAGATGACGGTGAGAGGACAAGATCCCACACTCATAGTGTGGAGAGCATAGGGGGTCAATGAACTTCGATGCCCGATCAAGTAGAGACTACTAGCACATGGAGACCAGCTCCAAACGAGGTGCCAAAGAGGACCCAGGAGGCCGAGGTACAGTGATACAAAGATGGAGGACATGCATCGAGATGCCCGATTTGTGGTCACCTCGGTTTTTTGATGTATTATAGTTATTGTGTGGTATATACCAGCTTTGTGTCTTTGAGAGATAGTTGTTTTTTTAATCACATACCAAGCATGCGTGTCGAGAGATAGTTGTTTTGTTGATCACATACCGCCTACATGCCAAAGACAAGGTGAAGACGTATGATTTATTTTATATTGATTCATTATTTTATTGTATATATGAGACCGTCTGCATGTCGATGATATTTTAAGTGTATTATATATCGGCTTATGTGCCGACACTTTTGAGATGATGGACACGATGAGATAGCCATGTACTTTTAAGATACACATTGATTTATTTATATGATGAGATACACTGATGTTCCGATTTTTGATGTGTTTATGAGATATGAATTTGTTGTGTTCATATGGATGGAAATTAGGTGAGTTAGGAATGATGGAGTCGGGTTGGTAAAGGCATGAATCGAGTCGTTAATTTAGGCATGGATCGAGTTAGGTTTGTGTAGGCATGGATTGGGTCAGGCTATAGGCATGGATTGAGTCGGGATATAGGCATGGTTGAGTCAAAGAGGTTATATGTATGGATTGAGTTAGGTTATAGGTGTGGTTGAGTCGGTTTTATAAGAATGGATCAAATCAAAGTTGGTTAGGCATGGTTGAGTTAGGTTTTTTTAGGCATGGTTGAGTCAAAATTAGGTGAAGTGGTGATTCATTATTTTATGCAATGAATGATAATATGGGTCATATGTGAGATGTGGTATAATCTATGCATAGTGATGATAGAGAAAAGGTAGGCGTAATAAATGTATGATGTGATAATGTTTAAAATATGAAACAATTTGTTATGTATGTGGTTTAATTTCCAATTTTGGGTAGAAAAGGGAAACTAAGTGAGGTGTGATGTAATGTGAGGCACATGGAAGATGAATTGTTTAGGGTAGAGGATGGCGGGCTAACCTCCAAGGGCCCCATGACCTTAGAGTGCTACCTACATAGTCCCGATGAAAAGGGATCTCAGTGCTAGTGTAGTTATCCCATAAGCTAGGGAAGAATATGAGGAGGTATGAAAATAAGTTAGTAGGTTATTAGGAATGTTTTGGGTTTAGGTCTGTTAGGCATGGATAGATTATAGGTAAAATTATGTAGGTGAGGGTGATTGTAGAAAAAAGAAGAAGATTACCCCAAAAGTAAGCGTCGAGGACCAAGTCCTATATAAGGTAATAAAAATGTAAACAAAGATGGTTAAAAGATAAGAGGGGGTAATAAAGCCACCTGGTTGGGTAGGATCATACCGAGTAGATCATACCTTGGTGGAGGTGATGAACGTAAGACCCTAAAGACAGGACATGATGGACTGTTCTATGGTGAAAAGTAGTCACATGATCACCAAATGTCTAAGTTCCAAGAAGTCCCTTGAGGCAGTAGGAAATGGGAGTGGGAATGGTAAAAAGGGTGAAAGGTAGGTAATTTTTATATGGTATAGGTAGCATGTGCTTTGGTCAGAGAACCTAGGTCACAATGGGCAAGTCCATGACAAAAGGTTGTTGTTTTGACTTGTAGTTGAAATAGACTAATCGATGCAGGAAGTCTATATGGGATGAAGAAAATTGAACTCCTTGAGGTCTTCGTGAAGCTGATCGATGCGGGAAGCTTTGGTTGCTCTCATTTTTTTTAAGAGCTTTACATAGCTATCCTTCGAGGGAGCAGTCTATTTATAGCAGCAATTGTCGAGAGGAAGATGTCCTTTTGAGGGATTCATCATATTTTTAGTAGAAGTTTGACTCAAGGAGTTTGGTCCCATGTGAGGTCTTTGAAGTCATGGACAAGACCAAGGTGGAGAATAAGACTCTTGTTCAAAAGGAAAGGTGAAATGACCATGGGATCTCATCTAAAGGTAGATGAAAAGTATCCATGAGAATCATGCTATGTGCAACACCGTGGTACACATATTCAAGAGAAGATAACAAGTTTCGGGTACTCACATGATTCTTGTTTAATCATTAATGAGGTGTATGAAGTGAATAGCGCTCAAGGGATGAGCATGGAAAGAGACAAAGGTGAGGTAGGACTACAAGTCAAAAATAGAATGGTCGAAGATGCAAGGTGTTAAGGGGCTTAGGTTCAAGTTTACCATCGAGTGAAGATAAACGATAAGCACCTGATCCATAGGTATGAGTCACGATGTATGGTCCAAGCCAATTAGGAGAAAATTTGCCCCGTTTACTTTTTTCTACTTTGGTTACGTGTTGATTTTCTTTCAGGACAAGGTCATTGACTTGGAAGGTCCGTTCATGGACACGTTTGTCATAGGCACATTTGATACGCTTTTGGTAAACTTGAAGGTGATCTAGAGCATTAAGATGACATTTTTCTAATAACTCTAGTTGTGTTAAATAGTCCTGATGAAAGTCATCATCATTGAGCATGTCATGGAGAGAAATGTAGAGTGAGGGGATCTGGACTTCGAGAGGTAGGACTACCTCTGTACCGTAGACCGAGAAAAGGTGTGGCTGCAATGGAAGTGTGAGTACTAGTGTGGTATGTCCAAAGGGAAAAAGGAATGTTCGTATGCTAATCCTTCCCAAATTGTCAACCACTTTCATAAGAATTTTGTTTAAGGTTTTGTTAGTTGATTCGGCTTGGCCATTGGTTTGGGGGTAATAGTGTGATGAGAAACTGAGCTGAATGCTAATGGAATCACAAAGTTTTTGCAAGGTTTTGTTTTTGAATTGTTTTCCATTGTTAGTGATGAGGCGATGAGGAACACCAAAGTGACAACTGATTTGGTGGTTAATGAACTCACATATTTTCTCAGCTTTTGTAGAGATGAGTGGTATGGCTTCCACCCATTTTGTATAGTATTCGGTAGCAGTGATGATCCATTTATGGCGCTAGGAAGAATAAGGATTGATTTCTCCGACAAGATCCAAACCCCATTGAGAGAAGGACCAAAGGTCTCGAAGAGTTACCTATAAGGCATGAATGGGTGTATGATGAAGATTGTAATGTTATTGGAATTTTACACAATGTCCTGATGTAGTCCCAATAATCATGGTTAACGGTCGGCCAGAATTGCCCATGAAAAGAATACGCTTAGTAATAAGCAAGGCCACTTAAGTGACCTCCACATATGCCATCATGAACTTCCTTAATGGTATAAGGAATTTCATAACTTCGAGGCATCGTAAGAGAATACCATAAAATTCACGCTTATAAAGGAGGCCCCCATGATGACGTAATGATAGACATTTTTAAGGAAGGCGCGTTGTCCAATATGGGTGAGAGTAGGAGGTAAGATGGAGAGAGAAAGGTAGTTGGAGTATTGTTTGTACCAAAGGTCACTTAGGTCGGGGTAGCATGGTTCTTGCTCGAGTAAACATTATGAGGTAAATAAGAAGGTGATTGGATTCATTGTACGGTGACAAAGATTGTAGAATTGACATGTTAAGTGGGTATTTGGGAAGCTAAGCAGGCCATGGTATCTGCAAACTTGTTGGTTGAACGTGGGATGGTTTGAAGGGTGTAATGATCAAAGGTGGTCAAAAGTATGTCTACATGATGTTTATACTTTTTAATTATCTCATTATGACATTGGTACATACCATTGACTTGGTTTACGACCAATTGAGAATCACTAAAGATGTTGATTGATTTGACATCTAGGGCATAGGCGACTCAAAGACCTAGTACGAGTGCTTTGTATGCGAAATATTTTGTACATTCAAAATCTAATTTGAAAGACAAAGGCATGGATTCACCATCAAGGGAATGAGGATAATACCAGCCCCACCCATGCCGACACTTGGAACCATCAAAGAAGAGTGTCATTTGGTAAGGGGGTTTATCTAGGAAAGGGTAGCAATTAACTCATCCTGGAATGTAAAAATTAGAGTGTTGATCCCGGATATAGGTGTGGCGGCCAATTGGTCGCTGATAGCTTGGCCCTTGATTGACTTTTGATTAATGAATTCGAGGTTAAGATCAGCTAAAAGCATAAGCCATCGTGCGTAACGCTGATTTTGATAAGGTTTGGCATACATGAAGTTTAAGGGGTCGTGTGTGGTCACAACATAGGTTTTGTGGTTAAGTAGGTAATGACGGAGTTTGGTGGCAATGAAAACTAAGGCTAAGGAAAGTTTTTGGGGTGGTTGTATCGGGTTTCATAGTCCAAAAGAGTATGACTTATGTAATAAACCTCCTAATCCCTATGTTTTTCATTGTGATGATTGAGCATGGCTCCCAAGGAGTGATCCATAGCTGATATGTATAGGTAAAAAGGTTGATTGTCTTTAGGTGGAATGAGCACGGGTGGTTGGAGAAGGTATTTTCTAGGGCCTCAAATTCTTTGTGACAATCATCATCCCATTTAAAGGAGACATCCTTCTTGAGAAGATGATGAAATGGTTGACAATGATAAGATAGTTGTGAAATGAAATGGTGAATAGATTGCAACTTACCTTGTAGAGCTACGGAGTTGTCTAAGGTTAGTAGGTGGAGGAATTTTGATAATTACATTGAATTTATTGGGGTCAACCTCTATACCATGGAGGGAAATGATAAATCTCAGGAGCCTTCCTAAGAGAACAATGAAGACAAACTTCTTAGGTTGAAGGCGGACACAATATTTAATGAGACAGTCAAAGTTGGTTTTGAGGATGGTTAGGTGCTCGGAGCGGCATTTTGATTTGGCCTAGAGATCATCCACGTAATCTTCCAATATGCGATGCATGATGTCATGGAAGATGTAAGTCATAGCCAATATTGTTACATGGGTTTGGAAATGCTGACCACGCTTTGTTCGATGGGTTTGGCATCGGGAACGATTATAATATTGTGGACCACTATGGTAGGGTCAATACTCGGCATGTCTATGTAAGACCAAGTGAAAGCATGGTTACGATCTCTGAGAAAAGAAGTGATGGCCTCTTTTTAGTAGCATCTAAATACTTGTCGATCTTTAGGATGTGTAGGTCATCATGATTATCAATGTTGATCTTGATAGTCAATTCATTCAACACGGTTTACATCTTAGAAGGTAACGACTGATGAATATATGAGTCTTTGGCACCAAGGTAGTTGAGTATAGATTCATCATCCGGACATTGAACGACATTAATCAAGGTGTATCATCATCGATCATTTTAGGATACAGAAGGAAAGAGGGGAAGGGGCCTCACTCTCACTTTGATAAATCGAGGCCCCAAGTAAATGGTGTTTATGAAAAAAAAGTTAGGAGGGATAGATTCAGGATCTATCGACTCACGTCAGTGAGGTGGTGATGAAGGTGGAGCGGGTGAAGAATGTCAAGAAGATCTAGTGTCCTTAATGAGTTCAATGTGGGCTTGTTTGGTAGGTGGTTCGGAAAGCCAATACCACTATGATCATTATGTTTGCATGGGTGGTACATGGAATAATGGTATGGTGTATTTGATCATAAAAGTCAAAACAAAAACCCTATCACACACATCGGTGCAGGAAGGTGTGGATGAAATGGTGATTGGTAAGTGATTGGAAGTCGAAAGAAAATGGGTGAGTTTGTGATGGTGGTTTGGGTGTGTAAGTGGTAGTATCAACTTTCCCATAGGTGACAATGGTATGGAGATGAGGAGGACCATAAAGGAGGAGTTCTCCTATGCAAAGATCATAGTGAGGGTGTTGGTGAGGACTTCCATACTCTTGTGGAGTAAGGAATGTGTTAACACTATATAGGCAAGACTCCCCCAAAGTAAGGCATTCAAAAAAAGCTTCCAAGGCATAAGTTGTTGGTATGTAGGTAGCTGGAATGGATGATGTGTCGAGGTCAATGCGGAGATGGATTTAATGGATCGGGAAGCTAATGGATCATCCGTGGAGGTTATAGAAGTGGTAGGAATGGAGGAGGTATGTGTGGTAGAAGCAGGTGGTTGTATTGTTAAGTGGAGGTGTAGGTGAAGAAGTAGCAGCTTGTGGAGGTAGACTCAGCAATAGATATGAGCACATCATTGGGTTGGTAAAGCATGTTGCATGTTTTGAAAGATGAGGGGTCAGTTTGGAATGGTATAAGTGTACCCTTAGTGTTCAAACTTTACACAACAATGCAAAGTGGAAGGAATGCAACCCATGACATGAATCCGTGGTCTACCAAACAACAAGTTACATTGAAATTCCCCCTCCAAAACGTAAAATAATTCTAGAATAGTGCAGGGGCCCATGCAAATGTGTAGGATGACGGTGTGTAGTGTAGAAGTGAGAGTGTCATTGAATGAATGAACGAAACATGATAGGATGTCTATGCATTATTGGTTGTCAAAAAGGACTTTGTTAAGAGAAATCGTCAGTGGGGACAAGAAGTCCCTCCTCTTTAATGGGAGAGGTTTCCTTATTCAAAAGCAAAACTTATTTACGTATATACAAGGTATAGTTTATATGTGGAACTTGGATATCATGAAAGTGTTTTAAAATTAAATAGATCATCAATACAAAAGTATGGAGGACCTGACAAAGTAGAAAGGAACAGAGAGTCATTTTCTAGAATTATAGATAACAAAGTAATTTGTTATGCATGCGAGTAATAAAATTGTTCGAATAAAACCATTTGCATTTGAATCAACAAGATGTTATTGCAAATGCACAAAGTTCCAAAGCAATAACATCTACAAGAATACAAAGCTTCGACACAATGCAAATAAATAGTTCAAGATATTCAACGGATAACAATGAAAAACAGAACTGATGAACAAGGAAAGAAAGGTATTTTGTATTGATTACTTTGCTACTCTTTACACTTTCAACAATAAGCCAAGTCCTTCCCTTTCTCAAAAATGGCGAGATAGGCCATTATATAATTTGAAAAATTAGTTACACTTGTAACTACTTCTTTGATTGAAATATTTAGTTAAGGGATTCTCAACGAAAAGCCCCAACTAATTTACAATGAAACCAAAATGAGAGAAAGAAGGAGAGAGAAGCCGGGAGGGGAAAACAAGCACTCATGACAAGGATGGGCCCACCGACTTGAGGGTCCACTATATAAACATTTTCAAAGCCTTTGTTATGTCTCTACCACATGGAACCGATGTGTTGGTAGTATCCGGGTCCAAGAACCCAAACACTTCTCCATATCTTTATCGAACTCAAAGTGTGTATATGGTATTCTTTATTTTCTTCCTCAATGGTAGAATGGAGGAGCATACTTCCTTGATCTTTTCCTCGTAATGGAGTCCTCTTTGAACAAATATTATTTGAAAAAAGCTCTAAATTGAGCTTTGATTTCCCGTAGGGAGAGAGGTGCACCCGAGGTCTCATCATGGAGATGACAAAGTGGATATCCTTAAAAGTGGATATCACAAGAGTTTTACAATATTCTCCCTTCTACCAGCTATTCCTCGGCCTCCCAAGGCCTCCTCCAAAGACTTAGATCTTCCATTCTACGCTAAATACCCATGATTGTGAAAAATTATCCTTCACATCATCAAAGACCTTACTTGACATCAAAATATTTTCATTAGTCTCGCCACATCAGGTGAAGGTATACTATGCATCTTCTCCAAAGTTTGAGTTCCTTATCCATATTTCCAATTGTGGAGGAGAGCTTGTGGATTATTTACTTTGTCATTGAGCTTGAAGGCTTCACCAATGAAATTTAACCCTACAACAAGCATGTCATCCACCATGGCCTCCATAGCCCTCCCATAGATGGAATACCTATGTATATCTTTGATGATCTGGACTTCATCTTGACTAAGAATCACAGGTGGTGGGAGTGCAACGGTGGGGTAGGGTATTGAACCTTATCTTTAGATAGCAACAACTTGATTAAACTAGAAAGTACTTGATCCTGCTCCTCCAACGACTCTATAGTCTATTGTCCTTTCTCTACCCTCTCAATGACACTAGTGACTATTTCTTGGAGGTTGTGGATTTCACCCTCGGGAGTAGACTCTCCCATTGAGATCCTTGAAAGTTCTAGATCGAGGTTTGTAAATCCCGCTCTGGTTTATCAACCTTGGGCTTAGCTATCTATAGGAATTTGTGACCTTGAGCATCGGATACTATTCTCAAGTGATCCTAACTTTATTGGCGGAGTAGGAGTAGTGCCCAACAAGGCTACCACAACATCAAGGTTGGGCACCGTCAATCGAGAAGAAGGCTTCCTCTTCCTACTATCAACACAAGGTTACACCCATGTAAAAGAGGAGGAGGAAGAAGAAGGGGGTGAGAGGACCAAGAGAAAGGGAACTCATGGCACTCGAGAGTATGTACCGCTATTACCTCCAGTTGAGATGTGAGTGAGGCACCGAGGCTTCTAGAATAGAGGAGTCAATGGTGCTTGGAAGCTCAAGTGCTTTAAACTTCTTTTTCGTATCCATCGGGGTTTCTAAGGCATCTGCAGGGTTGGTGTTTGATTATCTTTGTTCTCACTAAGAACAATGATGTTCTCTAGCCCAAGGTAGTTCTCAATTCCTTGCGAGAGGTTTTCTTCAATGGGCTCCTTCTTAACCTCCTTAATTTTCTTTTGAAACACTTTAGTAAAGGAGGAGGGAGTGGAGGATGCAGGGACTCGTGAATCGATGAGCGAGGCAGGAGGAGTTTGTGGAGGGATCTCGGAATCGGGTGTTTTTTCCTCCTTCCTAGGTGTCGAGGTGTCTTTGGAAGAGGATTCTCTTGCATTCTTCCTCATCTCATGAACTTTCCTATCAATCCAAACTTTAGTCCTTACTAAGGCAGGGGGAAAGGATTTCAGCCAAATCATCCTTTTCTTGTTTAAACCAATCCATGTCCTTTATGGGAGTATGCTTAATCACGAGCTTTCATACTCATATGACAACAAGTCTCCGTGTTTTCATCCTCAAGTCCTTCAGAATTTGATACAAGTTAATTTCTGAACTAATCAAGAGGAACCCTACCATAATGCCTCCTTCTAGCCTTCAATTCATGTATGCAATCAACCCAATAATCTTCGATTTTTGTCCTATGATGGTAATTGATTCTATGATTTTTCTCAATGAATTTCTTCAATTCAAGCCGGTTGTAGGCCTAAAGAAATGAACGGTGATGGCAGCTAGGGCTCTCTCTATGTTTTGGGTGTCTAGAGCCATCTTGCATGTGTAGTTCCCCAAAGATATGGGGAAGTGTAGACCAGTGATTTTCTTGTCTCTACAAGTTCGGTGCAATTTTTCCAACTACCTGCACACCTCAATCAGGGCCATCTTATCATTACAGAACATGGGGAGCTTGAGAGGGGTGCTCTCATAACCTGCTAGCCTGATATAAGAGAACCTTATAAACTGAATGAGGTAGGCTATGTACTTTGCTATCGTGCTCATGGCTTCATCTAAGAAACTCCTAAGCAAAGTTGTCACTTTCTAGGAGCCTTACAATGTACATGGTGAAAACATGATTCACCCTCCCGAAATTATGATCGCTAGTGTTTAGGTGAACTGGGATAGTAATCATATATGGGATCATCTTTTTGAGCATCAATATAGGTGAAGCCAAACCACCGCTGGAAGCCGCAAGTGTATACATCAAGTAGGAAGTCATGTAGAACCTTTTTTTTGCTGTACATGGGACAATTGCTCTGTTAGATTCATGTAGATAATTTCTGCCCATTTGATGTTTTTTGGTACCTTCACAAACTATGTTGATAAGTGGGCACATACAAAAGTGAAACTCATTAGTAGAAGGCAATCCCATGACCCGAGCCAAAAAAATTATGAAGTTTGATAACTCCTCATTGAAATCAGACCTAAACAAGGCCTTGGATAGTCATAGTGCCCCTTTCTTATGGTTCCTAAGCCAAGACTTTGTAACTCCGGCTTTGTATTTCTCACTATCCCGATCAAAAAGTGTCTCGTGCTTGATTCTAGGAGATTACCACAAAGTTTTCCATTTCTAGGATTCTTAGGGTAGCGGTGATGGCGGCAGCGTAAATCTTGGTGATGAGCTCCCCACGTACATTTGTTAATTCACATGAACCGTGGTCAAGTGAGCCCCGCAAGCGAGTATCATGTCTCGCACATTGTACCGAGATAGTAAAACATGCAGCAAATGCCAAACCACTATCATTAATCACTTGTGCCATTGGAGAGGGGTTCGGTCCACAACCTAGTCAAAAAATCGGTAAATTCAAGATGACAAACTTCACAGTCCCGATATCGGGAATGGCGTACTTCGAGTGGAGAAACCTACTCCCGACCTTGGAATTTAATCTTCATGTTGATAGGACTTAAAAAAACGAATGCACAACTTGAATTCATGATGAAATTATAGGGGAAAATGGGGACGCGAGCAAATGGTTTCAATCACAATGGTATGAGCAAATGTTAATTAGAAGCAGTGTGTGAAAATGTGTAGAGGGGTAGTCTATTAAATAGTTGTTTAGGAGAGAGAGGGATATAAATGTGCATTAAATTCATACCCACCAACTCAAAAATAAAGCATCGTAAAGAGTGGAAAAATTACCCCATATGGCCTTTGGTACATTCATTTGGGACATGCAGATGTGAAAGCGTGATTCGACCGATGCGGCGATGCAGGAAAGACCGCACGAATGTTTTGGGGACATGAGGGGAAAAAGTATGTGGAGGATGCGATGCACATGCCGCAGCGGGTGAACAGGAATAGAGAGCCTAGGTGAACTTGGGATAGCTGGAACAAAAATTTTGACGGGCCCGCAAGTTAACAAATTCTAAAGAAAGTGGCTGATTGGTGAACAGAGAGCCCGAGCAAACTTGGGACACGCGGAAAACTTTTTGGATAGACCTGCAAATTACACAAATGACTCAAAAATGCAAAATTCAAGTAACTTGTCAATTTTTCTCTTTACCGTAATATCTAAAAAGGTGTCAAGCTCAAAAAAAAATTTAAATATTTTGACTTTTGAAAGAGGGAAATTTTGAGAAGACAACAACCGGCTCATTCTCGGGAATGACTTGGCTAGTTTCAAAGAATGAGACAATGCAAGAACTCTCTAAAAACCTAGGGAAGCAGACTAGTGTCTTTTCCATTAGGCCACGGAATCAAAAGCAACCAATACAGAAAACAACACCAAAAGAAAGAAAACACACACAAGTAAGGAAGGAGACACCTATACATAATATATAGAGGACTTCCTATTCACCTAGGACTTATACGCTTTTAGGTACTTCCCACTATAATGAAGTGGGAGAGAAGAAGCATCCATGTAATCAAGGTAGAAAGAATTCTCACCAGCAAAGTGCCTAATCTTGAAAGGTCCGAGCCAAAGAGAATCGAACTTGTCATGGCTGCCATGAGGTTCATGTCTTTTATCCCATAGTAAAACAATATCTCCAACTTTGAAATCCCTGGGCCTAGCCTTCTTATCAAACAAGGCTTTCACCTTCTGCTGGTGAGCAGATATTCTATCAGCAACCTTCAATCTATCTTCATTCAATTTGTAAAGATACATGATCCTCTTATCCAAAGAATCATTAAAGCTAGTGTCTTCAATGGCCTTCATTAAATGCAAGGCTGGTAGCTCCACTGTTACTGGAAATTGAGCTTCTACTCCATATACCACCTGAAAAGGGGACATCCCAATAGCTCTTTTAGGTGTAATTTTGTCTTCCCAAAGAGCATCATAGAGCTTCTTGTGCCAATTCCTCTGAGATTCATTAACCAATTTCCTTATTATGGCCACCATATTTTTGTTTGTTGATTCAGCTTGCCCATTCCTTGAGGATAATAGTCCATAGTGAGCCAGGAGATGCCATATCCATAAAAAAATCCATCATCTCACTTGAAGAAAAATTTGAAGCATTATCTGTCACAATCTTTTCTCTCACACCAAACCTTACCAAGATGTTTTCTTTGATAAAATTGCACACTACTTGAAGTAGTACTTTTACCGGAATGGCTTCTACCCACTTAGTAAAATAATCTATGGCTATCAAAGACATGGGTATGTCCGACACTTGAGGAGGTATTAATTGTTCCAATTAAATCCAAACCCCATTGCTGAAAAGGTTCTTCAATCATGACCGGCTTAAGAGGCAAGGCAGCCAACTTGGGTCTACTTACAAAGGTCTAACAGGCTTCACATTTATCAATCCACTTTGATGCATCCTTGAACAGGGTAGGCCAATAATATCCTGCACGAAGAATATTATGAGTAGTGACAGATACTGAATAATAGCCTCCACATGCTTAATCATGGAAAGATGAAAGAAGCTTCCTCTCGTTGCTCTTTATCCATGTATTTTAGAAATATTCCATCCATCCAAAATTTGAAAAAGCATTCTCCCATAATAAATATTGGTATGATCTTAATTTAACAAACTCTTTTATCCTTGGCAATCAAATGGGAGGGACACTCTCCATAGGTGAGAAAATGTGCGATATCAGCATATCATTCATCAATTGAGCTCAGAAACAGAACGGTAGGAAGATCAACCTCATTCCTAGATAACTCATGTCCAGATCCCTCAACGATGAGTTCCCACAAACCTTTTCCACGGACTAGTTTAGTTAGTCCGATGTCAATATCATATTCTTGTACTTTGGCCACCTAGTTTCCTCTCTTGGATCCAAACTCTTGTTGTGTGAGAATAGACTTGATGGTTGTGTTAGGCACAAGTACTGTGGAGTGAGAGTTAAGGATATAGAAACGAAACTGCTTAACAACTTTAACCACTACAAAAGCACGTTTCTCCATCATTATGTATTTCAAGTAATGATTTTTAAGAATATATCTCATAAATGCAATTGGGAGCTCATGATCGTTAGAATCTTTCTGAGTCAAAACAACAGCTAGGGTGTTATCGGTGGCATAGCAATAGATAATAAAATCTTTGCTAAAATATGGACATGCTAGGATAGGAGTTCTAGCAATAGCCTTTTTAATACCTTCAAAAGCTTCTTTCCCATCAGGAGTCCAACCAAATGTTTGTTTTCCTTTCATCATTTGAGAGATGTTCAAAGTTAGTTCTGCAAAATCAGGGATAAATCTTCTCAGAAAGTTGATCTTACCGAAGAAAGAATGCACTCCCTTCTTGCTGGTTGGAAGAGGAATCTGAATGGCTTGAACTCGTTCAGGATCAATCTTTATACCATCTTTAGAGACAACATGCCCTAACAATTTTCCCCATGTGACACAAAAATATATTTTTAGGATTCAAAGAAATCCCATGCTCTCGCACTTCAAGAGAATCAAGCTTCTAGGTGCTGAAAATGATTTGCCCTAGTTTTGAAAAACATAGTTAAGTCATCTAGATATACAACAATACATTTCCCTTTAAAATTAAAAAGGCCAAGTCCATAGCCCTTTGGAAAGTGGCACCAACATTAATGAGCCCAAAATTCATCCTCTTATAGGAAAAAGTACCCCAAGGAGTAGTGAAAGCTATTTTGTGCTAATCTAACATGTATTGAATTCCACCCGATTATACTCGAGAAGCCACAAGCATAGACAATATTTCTAATCCCATAACTACTTGCAAGACTTGATCCATCATGGGAAAAGGATAGTTGTCCTTCAAATAAGTTTGATTCAAATTTCTAAAATCAACATAGATATGGATCTCACCGTTCTACTTCCTTATAGGCACAATGTTGGCAACCCATGTTGGATGGTGGATGGGAAAATGATTTTTGCCTTCAACATCTTTTGTATTTCCTAAAAATAGTATCATCTATCTTAGGATTTTATTGCCTTTGTTTCTTCCCCTAAACATTTAATCCCGTGTTTTAGAGGGATGAAATGCCGCATCTCTTTTGTTGAAAAGCTTTTAGATCCTCATAGGAATAAGCAAGAAAATATTTATACTTCCTTAAAAGATTAATTACTTTCTTCTTTTCTTCCGGTGTACAACATTTTCCAATGTTCACAAGCTTAGGGTCAACATAACTCTCAATATTAGTTTTTTCATACTCAACAGATTATTGTAATCCAATAGAAGCTTTAGACTTCACATACCTATCATGCTTATCAAACAATTCTTCTAAGCTCACCAAAGACTTTTGGAATCTTGTTTCCTTTGTGTTTGATACACCCATCTTGATCCATTTCTTCTTCCTTGACATCCTCTTCATGGGAAGACACACTTTCGCAAGGAAAATTGTCACTTGCTTCAAAATACAACCGTTTAAAATTGTCCCCGAGCTCTAAGAAAGAAATTAAATGTTTATCATCATTGAAAACCTCTAGCTACTCGCGTATCGTGCACACCGGGCCTATGAATCATCTCAAAGGTAAACTTATCTTGAGAAAAGTCGATGAGGTATTAGCAACAATCCTGACACAACTAGTGAATCAACCCCGGTGTTCTTTTCCCTAGTACTTGCTTCAATGGAGAAGGCATCAAGAAACTCAATAGAATCCCAAGCCCGATTCCCGTAATGTTTTAACCTTCTATTCTTTACCCGAAAAGATTTTTGACTTGTTTAACAACAAGTTCTGCATCTCGCACGAGCTAGAAGATTCTTTACACCTTTTCCTTTTGCTACATTAAGGTAAAAATGAGAGCTTTGTACTCTGTTGTATTATTGGTATTTTAAAATTGTAGTTTAAATGATAAAGGATGAACCTCGTCTTTAGGAGACACCAATAGTACACCAGCTCCGTAACTGCCCAAGGAACAACTTCCATCAAATTCTAAGATCCAAACCTCATTAGGATCATCAAGTACTTCTCTGGGAAACTAAGTCTCCTCTGAAGACATAATCATATAGTTACCATGCCCCATATATTCATAAATTATTTGCGCTTTGGGATCATTTGTTTTTTATAGAATATACTCGGATTGCTTCTCGTGCAACAACTTCTTCATTTTTCCATTGACTGGAATGAGGGTGTGTGACCAATCCATCTGAATTTCTCCACCCACGTCTTTGCGAAGTTCCTACTTAACAACATACCATACGAAGGTGGAATGTCTCGCTATAAGAATAGTAGCCAAGACCCTTTTTTTAGGTAAATTAGCAAAAGCTACTTGAGTGTCTTTATTCCTCCCAACTAGGGGGACTTCCTTACTTTCGATGGAATAATGGGATCCATAAGTGCATGTGAGAGTTAGGCCCAAATCATGGGCTACTTTGGCAGTGCATTACATTATCCGAGACTCCTTCTTGTATGACACAGTTGCTGAGTTTATGGCCTGCTATAAGGAGGGTCACATAGAATGGTTTGATCTTTTCATTAGGTGAGGTGATGGTAGCTACCAGATTGGGTTGAGGTGCAGAGGATGGAGTAGGTAAAAGGCCTTTGGTGGAAATTTTGGATTGAGAATTAACAAAGTGAACCATTTTGGCAAAGGCTTGGGATGGGTTTGATAATACTCAACCTCTGAAATTTGAACCTTTGTCTTTTTAAGGTGATCAATGATATCAAAAGATCCAGAGGTGGATGGGCCATCATCACTTAGAACCTTAGGCTTATCAATTTTAGGGGTTGAAGAAGAAGAAGAAACTTTAGTAGAGGAATTAGGAAAAGCAAGAATTGGTAGAATTCACCTTTTGTGTGGATGTGGTGGGGATAGGAGATCCTCTTTTTGCAATCACAAGGATAGTCGTAGGATGCTCTTTGCATCTTCTCGTGGGATGCATCACTTTCTCCCTTTTATTCATCTACTCTTAAGTCATGACAAAGATATGATTCACTATTCATGTCTGCTACTATATCATCATAATCATCTTCTTCATCAACGCCTTCAGTAGTAAAGAAATTAACTCGAGATCCCTCAAGTTCTTCCATTTCTTCATCAGCTTCTTCAACAAGTTCTTCACAATCTTCACCAACCTCTTCATCTTCAGGTTCTTCCACTTCACAGGTTACATTAACATGAACCTTGATAGGTGGCCCCTCAAGTGCTAGCCTTGTCTGAGAAGCAGGAAAGTGATTTCTAGGTTGAAAATTCCTCCTCGGAACATCTGCATAGGGAGCATGCTGAGCTAGTTGTTTCTTGATGGCAATGAGATCATTGGCAAGATTTTGCACCAATGGATCAAGATTAGGCCGGATTGGAAGAAGAAGAAGAAGAAGTTCTAGACTTAGTAGGGTATATTTTTAGCTTTGTGACATAATCAAATAATCTTCGACACTAATAAGCAAGAGTTTGATCCTCACCAATGTAGAAATATTAACTCTCCTTAATGCATAACTAACTTTAGGCAATTGAGCATTCAGAAAAACATTTTTGAATTTGATCTACGAGTTGAGTGTCTAGTGGATTTTGTTAATCAACTTGTTAAATCTAGCCACAAATTCTCTCATGGGTTCTTGTGAATATTTCTTTATTTGAGAAATCTGGGCCAACAAAGCATGTATGTATTCTCGCAGCTTAAAACGGTTCTCAAATCTTGTTCTCATTGTGTTCCAAATTGTAATAGCCCCACTTGGGAGGTGATAGAACCAATCTGCTGCATTATCTTGTAAAGTTTCCATGAAAATCCTCACCGATACATCTTCATGCTCACTCCAAGAACTCCACATGAAACTATAAAGGTTTCAATGTGTTCATCAAGATGCACTTTGCCATCACCTCGAACTTGGGGAAGTTCTTCCCGTTGCCTCTAGGTAACTCATGCAAAGGCCGAGGAAGGGAAAAAGGCCCAACCTAATCGGCCCGTGGCAATGGTGTTGTCACCCTTGGAAAAATGGCTCAAGGGGAACCGAAACAATACCGAGGATTAGAGCGTGGAGATTAGGGCTAAGTTGTTCAAGAAATAGCACCTATAGGGGTTCCATCTTAAACAGGAGGAGTGCTTGCTGAACGGGCTCTCGTATTTCTTCCTATCATAGTGGGAAAGGAAAACCTTGCTGTTGTAAAAGCTGAAATTCAAAATCTTCAATACCAAGGGCCCTCCTTCCGCAAGTGAATCGTGGTAGTCACCAGATCAAAGGATGATCAAGAAATTATTCAAAGAACTGGAATGCATTTTAATAAAAATGAATCCCTAGTGGAGCTGCCAAAAATTTTGGCCACAAAAAGGACTTCGTTGAGAGAAATAGTCAAGGGACAAGAAGTCCCTCCTCTTTAATGGGAGAGGTTTCCTTATTCAAAAGAAAAACTTATTTACATATATAAAAGGCATAGTTTATATGTGGAACTTGGATATCATGAAAGTGTTTTAAAACAAAATAGATCATCAATACAAAAGTATGGAGGAATGACAGAGTAGAAAGGAACAGAAAGGCATTTTCGAATTATAGATAACAAAGTAATTCCTTATGAATTCCAGAATAAAATTGTTTGGAATAAAACCATTTGCATTTGAATCAACAAGATGCTATTGCAAAGACACAAAGTTCCAGAAATAACATCTATGAGAATACAAAGCTTCTTGACACAATGCAAATAAATAGTTTAGTGATATTCAATGGATAGAAATGAAAAATAGGACCGGATGAACAAGGAAAGAAAGGTATTTTGTATTGATTACTTTTCTACTCTTTACACTTTCAACGATAAGCCAAGTCCTTCCCCTTTCTAAAAATGGTGGAGATAGGCCATTATATAATTTGACAAATTAGTTACACTTAGTAACTACTTCTTTAACTAAAATATTTAGTTAAGGGATGCTTATCGCAAAGCGCCAACTAATTTACAATGAAATAAAAATGAGAGAAAGAAGGAGAGAGAAGGTAGGAGGGGAAAACAAGAGCTCATGACTAGGATGGGCCCACCGACTTGATGATCCATTGTATAAACATTTTCAAAGACTTTTCTATGTCTCTCGCCATGTGGAACCCATGTGTTGGCAGTAGCTTGGGTCCAAGAACCCAAACACTTCTCCATCTCTTTGTCGAACTCAGTGTGTGTATGGTATTCTTTATTTGCTTCCTCAATGGTAGACTGGAGGGAGTATATTTCCTTGATCTTTTCCTTGGTGATGGAGTCCTCTTTGAACAAATTTTCTTAGACAAAAGCTCTTAATTGAGCTTTGATTTCCTGCAGGGAGAAAGGTACACCTGAGGTCTCATCATGGAGATGACAGTGGATATCCTTAAAATTGGATATCACAAGAGTTTTAAAAGCTTCTCCTTTCTGCTAGTTGTTCCTCATTTCTCCCAAGGCCTCCTCTAGCACTCAGATCTTCCATTCTATGTTGAATACCCATGATTGTGACAAATTATCCTTCACATCATCAAAGACCTTATTTGCCATCAAAATATTTTCACTCGATTTTGCCCCATCGATTAAGGTCTACTATGCAGCTTCTCCAAAGTTTGAGCTCCTTATCCATGTTTCCAATTGTGGAGGAGAGTATTTGTTATGATTATTTACCTTCTCATTGAGCTTGAAGGCTTCACCAATGTAATTTAACCCTACAATAAGCATGCCATCCACAATGGCCTCCATATCCCTTCCATAGATGGAATACCTTTGTATATATTTGATGCTCTGACTTCATCTTGACTTAGAATCATAGGTGGTGGGAGAGCATTCAAGGTAGGGTCTAGAACCTTATCTTTAGATAGAAGCGAATTAATGGAACTAGAAAGTACTTGAGCTTGCTCCTCCAACTACTCTATAGTCCGATGTCCTTTCTCTACCCTCTCAATGATCCCGTAACTTTTTCTTGAGGTTATGGATTTCACTCTCAAGAGTAGACTCTCCCATTGAGATCCTTGAAAGTTCCAGATCGAGGTCCTGCAAATCCTACTTTGGTTTATCAATTGGGCTTAGCTATCTCAAGGAATTTATGACCTTGAGCATTAGATACTATTCTTGAAGTGATCCCGGCTTTCTTAGCAGAGAGCCGAAGGAGTAGTGCCCAACAAGGCTGCCACACTTCAAAGTTGGGCACTTGTCAACCGAGAAGAAGGCTTCCTCTTCTTACTATCAACAAAAGGTTTCACCCATGTAAAAGAGGACCAAGAGAAAGGGAACTCATGGCACTCAGAGTATGTACCGTTGTTGCCTCTAGTTGAGATATGATTGGGGTAGCTAAGGATTCTAGAATAGAGGAGTCAATGGTGATTGGAAGCTCAATGATTTGAACTTCTTTGTCTATATTCATTGGGGTTTTGAGGCATCTATAGGAATTGGTGTTTCATTATCTTCGCTCTCACCGAGAAAATGATGTTCTCTAGCCCAGAAGGTAGTTCTCAAAACCTTGGAAGAGGGTTTTCTTCAATGGGCTCATTCTTACCCTCCTTCATCTTCTTTTGATAGTCTTGAGTAGAGGAGGAGGGAGTGGAGGATGCAGGGACTTTAATTGATGAGGTAGGAGGAGTCTATGTAGGTATCTTAGAACTTGGTGTTTGTTCCTCCTTCCTTGGTGTTGAGGTGTCTTTAGAAGATGATTCTCCTACGTTCTTCCTCATCTCACGAACTATCCTATCAATCCAAACTTTAGTCCTTACCAGACAGGGCGAGGATTTCACCCAAATCATCCTTTTCTTTTTTAAGCCAATCCATGTCCTCTATGGGAGTATGCTTAATCACGGTTTCATACTCATATGACAACAAGTCTGTGTTGTCATCCTGAAGTCCTTCAAGAATTTGATATAAGTTAAGTTATTGAACTAATCAAGAGGAATCCCGCCATAATTCCTCCTTCTCGGCCTCCAATTCATCTATGCGCTTAGCCCAATAATCTTCATTGTCTACCCTATGATGGTAATTGATTATGAGATTTTGCTCAATGAATTTCTTCAAGTCGAAGTAGGTTCTAGGCCTAAAGAAATGAATGGTGATGGAAGCTAGGGCTCTCTCTATGTTTCTCGAATCTATAGCCATCTTGCATGTGTAGTTCCCAAAGATATGGAGAAGTGTAGACCAGTGATTTTCTTGTCTCTACAAGTTCAATGTAGTTTGTCCAACTGTCTGCACACCTCAATCAGGGGCCATCTTATCATTACAAAACATGGGGAGCTTGAGAGGGGTGCTCTCATAATCTGCAAGCCTGATATAGGAGAACCTTCTAAACTGAATGAAGTAGGCTCCGTACTTTGCTATCGTGATCATGGCTTCATTTGAGAACCACCTAACAAAGTGTCACTTTCTAGGAGCCTTATAATGTACATGGTGAAAGCATCATTCACCCTCCTGAAATTATGATTGCTAGTGTTTAGGGTGAACTGGGACAATAATCATATATGGGATCATCTTTCTAAGCATCAATATAAGTGAAGTTAAACCACTACCCGGAAGCTGCAAGGGTATACATCAAGTAGGAAGTCATGTAGAAATTTATACCCGAGCTTGATGTTTTGGGTACCTTCACAAACTATGTTGATAAGTGGACACATCAAAAGTGTAACTCATTAGTAAAAGGCAAGCCCATGACCCGAGCCAAAAAAATTATGAAGTTTGATAACTCCTCATTGAAATCAAACCTAAATAGGGCCTTGGATACTCGTGACGCCCCTTTCTTAGGGTTCTTAAGCCAAGACTTTGCAAAGGGGCTTTGTATTTCTCACCGTCCTTATCAAAAAGTGCACCGTGCTTGATTCTAGGAGATTACCATGGAGTTTTCCATTTCGGGATCCTTAGGCGTTGACTATGGCGACAACATTAAGCTTGCAATGATCTCCCCATGCACATCTGCTCATCACACGAACTAGGGTTGAAGTGAGTCCCGTAGGTGAGTACCTTGTCTTCAAATTACACCGAGATAGGAAAACTAGCAGCAAAAATGCCATTGGAGAGGGGTTCGGTCTCACAACCTGGTCCAAAAATCTGTAAAGTCCAGGTGGTGAACTTCATTATCCCTGATATCGAGAACGATGCAAATTGAGTGGAGAAACTTTCTCCGACCTTGGAATTTAATCTTCATGTTGATAGGACTTAGAAAAATGAATGCACATCTTGAATTCGTGATGAAATTGTAGGGGGGAAATGGGGACACGAGCAAATGGTTTCAATCACAAGGGTATGAACAAATGTTAATGAGAAGCAGTGTGCATAAATGCGTAGAGGGGTAGCCTATTAAATAGCCGTTTAGGAGAGAGAGGGATATTAATGCGCATTAAATTCATACCCACCAACTCAAAAATCAAGCATCGAAAACGCGGAAAAATTAGCCCAGATGGCCTTTGGTACATTTGGGACACACGGGACTCGAAAGCGCGATTCGGCCAATGCGGGTGATGCGGGGATAGACTGCAAGAATGTTTTGGGAAAATGAGGGGCAAAAGTATGTGGAGGACATGATCCACCACAACAGGTGAACAAGGAATAGAGAGCCCGAGCGAACTTGGGGCAGTTGGAACAAAAAGTTCCAACGGGCTGCAAGTTAACAAATTTCGGAGAAAGCAATCGATTGGTGAATAGAGAGCCCGAGAAAACTTGGGACACGAGGGACAAAAATTTCTTACAGACCCGTAATTTACACAAATGGCACAAAAAAATGCAGAATTCTCCTAACTTGTCGATTTTTCCCTTTACCAGAATATCAGAAAAAGGTGTTAAGCTCAAAAAACAAATTTTTTAATATTTTGACTTTCAAAATAGGGGAATTTTGAGAAGAAAACATGCATGCAACTCCGTCGTGCATGTGAATTTGAGCAAATGCATGGGATGAAATGATGTTAATGCTAGTGCCCCCATCAATCATCACATGGTGTACCCGTATGTCATCGATATGGACAGAGATGAAGAGGGTGGGTTTGGGTCATCGTTTTGGTGTGGCGTGATCTCTTCCTCTGAAAAGCTAAGGGAGGCTACTTGGTGAATAGGGTGGGGTGAAGATGAAGGTGGTAATTTTGTGAGAGAGGCTACATGATGGGGTGTGATAATGGAGGCTACGGGTGTAGGGTCATTGGGTAAAACCTCAATAGATTGAAGAACCTCCATGAGAGCTTGACAATGGGATTCTGAGGTTTGGATGAGGTCATATAGGGACATTTTGAGGGGAGACTAGTGTAATTGTTTGAGCATGGTGTGATGTGTGACACCATTAGAAATGAGGTACGTGGGGCCGTGGATAGTGATTTTAGGTATGGGTGCAGATGGTATGTTGGGTATAGGATTGGTTGGTGGGTCAGTTGCCTTTTCTTTACCCTTATCCTTCTGAGCACATGTAGTGATGTGTATCATGTTGATTTGAGGGGAGTTGTGAAATGGAGAAGGTGTAGGGTGAGTGGTATAATGACATGATGGGTAAAAATTATAGGAGGAGAAAACCCGTGAGGTGAGTTGGGTGCAACAACATTTGGGTGGTGGCGTGGAAAGTTCTCCGATGTGAACCGTGTTAATTTCAAATCTTGTGGTTGGCTCTAGGAGTTGTAAGGGTGGATTTTGTGGTTGTTAAGTGGGTAGTGTGGGAATGGGTGTTGGTGAAGCAAGATCCTCGTTGAGAAGGTCATCGTCATCAAAGTTGGCTTTGGAGGACATAACTAGATAAGGACGTCTTTTAACGCCTTGCAGCTTCTCCACATCGCTCCCCGCACATGATGGTATGTGAAAATTTTAGTATTGTCAAACCCTTTTGGCTTGGGTTTGAGGGGGTCATAAGGTCTGAGTGGCGGTAATGTGATGACAAAAATCTCAAGGAGGTTGGTTAATATTTTGGAATAGGACTCTGCGGTGGATCGCAATGGGAAGTGAACGTGGGTTTGGGTGTAGGTGTGGTTGATTATCAAGGAATGGTCTTTGGAAGAGGAGGAGTAGGTCAAGCTATGGGTTTGGGTGTTGGCATGGTTTTGGGTGTTAGTCGTGCTTGTTTAGGTAGGGGTATAGTAGATGGATGGGTAGGACGGTGTGTGGTTATTTTCACTACCTTATTGTGGGGTAGTGGATTTTGCTTTTCGGTTGCACATCTTGGGTAAAGGCGATGTGGGTGTACGGGGTCTAGAAGGAAAGGCATATGGGGAAGAGGGTGAGTTACCCATGGGGATAATGGGGGTGTCTTGTGAAGGTAGATGATTTGGGTCATGCTTAGGGTGTGGGAGATAGCGACTAAAGTGTAGTGGTTAGTGAAGAAATAGCCGAGAGTATTGGAGGTATGGGTGTTAAAGATGCTTCAGTGTGGGTGTAAGTCATGTTGGGTGTCCGGGTAGGTTATATGTTTATGAGGAGGTAATTGGTTGTTGTGTTTTTATTTATTGATGGGTGGAGGTTTCTTGACCATGTGGGGAAGCTGAGATCCTAAGATGGATGGGACAGCAGTGTGATTGGCATAACCGGGGTATGAGTTCTATGGGTTTGGTGCTTTTTCTTGGGTTTCAGAGTAGGTGTGGTATTGACTTTGGAGGATGTAGCTAAATCTAGTTTGATAGGTGGATGAGTAAGGCTGGTAGTCGGGGTGACCCCTAAAGTGGTAATAGGTTTAGTCGAGGATGATGTCATAGGTGTGGGTTTGGGTTTAGATGTAGTTTGGGTTATGGGTAAGGGTGTATGTGAAGTTATGATGGGTGTCGTGGAAGGAGTTGTGATAGAGGTGGTTGTGTTTGGTTTGATTGGTTGAAATATTTTTGGGTAGATAGTGGAGGTATCAGCAAGTGACCTCTGCATCTGCATTGAGACAGGAAGCAAAAGGTGTCCCCATAGTAAGGCTCTATCCACATAATCTAAGTGATTGGCCAAATGCAAGAACAACATGTTTGTAGGTGGAGTTGATGAGGACCTAATGGAAATTCCTGTAAAATGTGTCTTAGAGACAAGAAATTGGCTAGCTTCAACTTCCGTGGGTAAGAGATCCGAAAGTAGGTCTGTAGGATTTTGGGTAGCGGATGGAGAATGCTCACCAAGAGGAAAAGGTATCTCAACTGGGTCTATGGTAGGTGTAGAAGGTGATGGAAGCTCCTCTGCAAGTGGAGGAATGGATAGGTGCTCCTCTGTGGGTGGAGGAGGTAATGGGTGCTCCTTTATGGGTGGAGGAAGTACTGTGGGTAAAGGTTCTCTAAGTGGAGAAGCCAAAGGTGAAATGGTCTCGATGTTAGCGGAAGACTCCTCCGTAGGTGATGAAGGAGATGAAAGGTGTTCCTCTATGGGTGAAGGAGTAGGTTTGGTGGGTTCCAACACGGAAGGAGGATTTTAGGCTAAGATTTCCTCTATGGAAGGAATGTGAGGTAATTGGGAGGCAACAGGTACGTCATTAAAGATAGCATGGACCTCGTGGGTATGGGTATCATGATTTGAGGTCTCACCGGTTTGATCAGATGAAGGGGTATGGTTGGGAAATGGTTTCTTGAAGATGTGTAGGTTTTGGTTGGCAGGTGCATTAGGATTATCCACGGTTAACTCACCTTTCTCGAGCATTTCTTGGACAATATTTTTGAAAGTGATGTAGTTGTTGTCATTATGACCCTTTACTCGATGATAGTTATAGAAGTCATGTTCTTTATACCATGCAGGCATGGGGCAAGTAGGGTCAAAACCAATGTGTGGTTTTATGGGTGGAAGAGTAAAGGTCTCAGGATTTGATAAGATTTTCTAAAAAGGAAGAGTAAGGTTCCCCAATTGGGGTGTATTTCTACTACTCTCATCTAAATTGAAAAGTTTGGACGGGTGAGATATTAGATTAGGGGGTAGCCTTATTTGATGGATGAGTGGGGCCGGCCTTGGGTACCACTACATTAGCGGTGCCTTTAGCCTTTGAATAATTGTTTTGTGGTTTGGAAGAATAAGAGGTATCATTCGACTTGAATACGAATTCTTATTACGTAATTGTAATTTCTTCTCTTTGATGGCCTAAATATCTAACTTTCGTGCCATAGTGAATGCTTCATCAAATGTTTGGAAGTTTTTTACCTGAAAGGTTAGTGAGATATGTCTAGTACAAGCATGTGTGAAGAGCTCAATGAGTTCTACGTTTGTGGCATTGGAAGGTGAGTTGGTTGATCAAGCTACGCCGGTGAGCAAAAAAATCATGATAGATTCATCCTCATATTGACGTGTAGAATATAAGTTAGTCATGGTAACCTTCTTGACAATATTGATAGAGAAATGATCCAAGAAGGCTTGGGCTACCTGATTGAATGAGAATATGAAATGTCTAGGTAACCCACTATACCAATCTAATGCAGGTCTAGTGAGAGACATGGGAAAAGTTCTCAAGAGCAAGGCATCATCATGAGCGATCAGATAACACCCATGTTTGAGCAACCACAAATGCTGTTATGGGCATTCTTTGCTATTGAAATGATTGAATTTAGGAATTTTCCAATGCACAGGATATGGGTGGATAGGAATAGATGGGTGGATGGGCTCGTTGCAAATCTCGTCATAGGTGAGAGTGTTGCGGGATCTAGAAACCGATGCCTCTAATGTCTGCATCTTTTCCAACATCAATTTGATTAGGTCGTTGGTAGGTTGCGATGATTGGGTGCCTCCTATAGCGTGAGAGGGTTGGTTTTGGGCATATAATGGGGTTGGCACTCTAGTGTATGGTGCTGCCATGTATGTTGATTAGTAAGAAGGAAGTGAAACAAGGTGTATGTACCACGAGTGAATAATGCAGAAATGGGAGGTCACGATAGTATGTATAAGGAGGTGGAAGGGGTGTGGTAACCCTAGTGGTAATGGGAGTTAACGATTGTGGAATTGAAAGGACCCCGTTCTAAAAAGGGGTAGGTGTCCGTGACATGGGAGGTGGTAGTTCAGCTATAGGTATGTGTGATACATTAGGGGTAGATGAGGTTACATTTTGGGCAGTTTTCAGGGTATGGTGGATGTGATGGGTGCCACGTAAGTGGAAGACGCGGCATTCATAGTGGGTATAGGACCTAATCGCACAAACTACTCTGGTAAGGTAGATGTAGGAAACATAGAGCTAGATGGGGCGAGATGCATGAGTGGGAGAAATATTCGGGGGCATAGATACGGGCATGCCGTATATAAATTGACCTAAGGCATCTCGAGTGAACGAATAGGAAAGATAAAACTGCAAAGTAGTGGGGTTTTGGTCAAGGAGTGGTGTGAACTCCTCATCTCCCGTAGTGATAGTGATAGGTTGGATGAAATCCATGGTGGTGATAAATTAGAAGTTTGGTGAAGGACTAGGTGGGAGTGGTTGATAATTGGCGTGAAACAAAAGTGTGCTTGCTTTTATTCGAGTCGGCACCATGTGAACCAAGATCGATCAGTAGGGCTACTTCTCTATAAATGCATAGAAAACAATAGGAACAGTGAATCAGGTGGAAAAAAGTGGATTAGGTACCAAAGTGGTTGGAAATTTAAATAGGCTAGCTAATGTCGGTTTAGGAAAACTGACTCAAATCGGGGGTAACCACTACCGGTCACTAAATAAAATGGTCAGTGAGTGAAAAACCAAGTAAAAGGTCAAATCTGACAGGTATGCCAAATTTGATGGTGTTTTACAATGTCAATGGGAATGATGGCAGTGACAGGGACTATGAAAAGTGGAAGAAAGTGAATAAAATGTCCTTTTGGGTAGGTTAACAAAAGGACCTAGAACCGATGTTGGTTTGGTATAACGATTTACGGCCGAGGGTAAATGACAATGATTATTGTGAAATTGAAACAGTGATGAAACAAAAGTGGTTGTGAATTTAAATCTGATGTAGAATCAGACCCAATATTCTTAGAATGATGATGATATGGCCCATGAACACTTAGGTGAATCTTGAATACACTAGTTGTGATGAGGAGCATGCAAGGATGAGCAAGAAAATTGAAGAATGTGATGTCACCTCAAAACGCAAGCCAAGCATAAAAACTAAGAAAAATGTGATCCTAGGAGTGCCTTTTCTCGTTATGTTTGTTTAGCTTATGCTATTTAAGGACCGACACATGAGTTTTGAAAGAGAGGTTTTGGTGAGGATGGCTTCCTACGAAGAAGGAGATCCAAAAGGTGAGGTTTTAGGTATGTTATGGTGGGGTTGGTCCTCACTCAAGTATAACTTGACAGAGCAGTGAGCTGGGGTACCCACCGTGCCGTGATCGTGTGATCACCTTCACTTTTCCGTAAGATGTTGTTTAAGAATGTCTGTATTTTTATATTTTTTTGAGGTTTGGTAAGACTTAGAGAGAGAGAGAGAGAAATAAAGTGCTTTCTATGGTTTTATTTGTCAACCATTAGTTGGTCATGACTTCCAAAGATATAGGTTGCCCTTAATTAATGTGAGCTAATGTGATAAATCGAATGGAATGTACTTATTTTTAAACCCAAATCAAAGTGTGAAGTTGGATGACACAAAAAGATGAAGAGGAAGAGGGATGCTCTTTCAATACAATACAAAAAATGTGAAGAAATGGTTCTTTTCAATTACACCAAAAAAAGGTTTCCTTCGTAGAGAAAATAGAAAGCAAACGTGGGTTACCAAGGAAGAAAATTAATGTGTATGTTTTTCGAAGGGAAAAAACACACAAATTTTCCTAGGAATGAATGAAATGCAAGGAACCCCGGATGGGTCCCACCGTGCGTGCCAAAATGTTTCAAATGATTCTAGATTGTTTCTTTGAAGTATTGATGAAACAGATAGGTAATGGGCGTAGGAGGAGTACTGTTTAATGTTGGTTAATGGGTTGTTGTGCACATATGAATTCCAAATCCACAGCTAATTGTGAGAGCTTTGTTTTGGCAAGGAGGAACTACCCGTAATGTAAAGCAAGACCACTAGAAACCGTTAAACAATATATGCGCTTAACTCCTAGTGTATGCTAGATCCGGAAAGTCTAGTACTTCCTAGATGGCTATCACCCACTGCTTTTAAACAATTTAATTTGGTAAATAAGGTAAAACCTATTGTAATTCAAATGATTTCGGTATCTCACTTAAAACACAATAAGAAATAGATCTAATCTAACAAAGTTAGGCTAGAGTCGGATCCGAAGGTCAAATAATTGGTTCTGGTTCTCTAAATGTTTGCACAAAGGTCTCGGTAGATCACAGTGAATGAGGATGAGAGGTAATTAGGTGGATAGGTCATTATTCTAGGTTATATGGGTAAATACAAATGGATCGATGTCAATTAAGGGTGACCGACGTTGGTTGGCTTTAATAGGTGCTAGTTAATTTGGAAAACTAGGAATGCCATAGAATGGGATTTAGGTCTCCTTTGTGATTGCACAAAGGAATTTGGTTGGTCGGGATGAGGTATTGGGTATTTTGGGTAGCATTTGGTGAGGTTTTAATGGATATATGGAGGGGTGAGTGTAAGATGGGGTCAATGGGTTGATAGGTAAACAAAAGATGACAATATAATGATGAAATGGAATGAACTAGAGAAGTATAACGTTTACTTACTTGGATTCTGGTCCTGGATGCCTATGAGTGAGGGATGGAGGTGCTGATGAGAGGTTTGAAGGCTGCAGGTGATCACCAACTGAAGGAAATCTTCTGCATGGGTTGCATGTACATTCCTCTTTGCTTGGTTAGATCGATAATTGTTGGGATGGTCATGCGGAAAAGATGCTTGATCTTCTTCCTCGCATGTGTGTTCTCGCTGAAATTCACTCTCAAAAGATGTGATATCTCTATGGAATGTGCTAATGTTCGCCAAATTTTCTGATCTTTTTCCAACCTTCTTCCAACCTTGAGAATAAGGTTTTTTTGGGGTTAAAAGGGTAACCGATAGTGGTTATATCTTAACCAGCTAGAGTTAGGGGTAATCAACATCGGTCAAGGTGGGATTTCCCGGGTTTACTAAAAAAGGGAGCTCTTGATTTCCTCGGATCTTGTGTTGTTAACCGATGGATTAGACAAGGAGCTTCTTCTAAGCATGTGGGAATGTGGTTAGAGAGAATGTAGGAATTTATTTTTAGGGTTTAGGTAAGTCTCGCTTAGTTATGGCAACTTACGAAGAATAGGTCTTAGGGTGAGTTGGCTTCATGAGGTTTCTAAGTGAGGTGTATGTGTGGATATTATTTAAATTAAGATATTTAAATAATAAATATGGTGAGGATAATAAATTAATTAAATTAAATTAATATTAGTAGGGTGAAGAGGGCAATGGCTAGGTGAATGTGATGAAGGGTACTTATTTGTCGAGGGACCAAAGGGGAGTGTGACCTAGGTTTAGTGTCTATAGTTGACCATGTAAATTAGAATAAAATAGGGGTTTACCATTTTGTTTGTGGGTTTCAATACTATATGGATTTAATTTTGGTGATTATTATTTAGATATTGTAAAACCATATTCTCGCTAGGTAATTATTGGGGATCATTCATAAACTCTTAATGTTAGGTATAAAACTTATATTATTTTTACCATCGCAATGAAGTAAGTCATTAACCTTGGTCATGCCATCCCTCTCAAGCAATCCTCATCCAAATTTTGTAACACCATTATTTCCTAAGAAATGCTTTACTCCTCCCAGATGTCTTCTTTTCCTACCCCTTAGACAAGTCTTATAAAAGGCCATTCGCTTAAATATTTTGTGAGGCGGACTATTTCATGTGAACCCTATCATATCCGGGTGAGTGGGACCAACATTTATAGGTGTGATAGGTATTATCATATCATATATAAGTTTAAACCTCATGATAATAATTTCCTTGGTACCCTATTGAGTTTCCAAAACCATGCAAAGGTAGTTGGTGATATTTCTACGATTTATCTTGTGGTCGATTTAAATGACATGAGTGGAGTTTATGTGTCAAAGTAACTATGCAATAAACTCTTATTTTTGAACCCCTTTTGTAGTAGCGGATTAACTCATGTTGCTTGAAGGTTTTGTGAGTTAAAGATATTAGAACTCTCTTGTATTGTCTTGTACTATGGTGTAGTTTTCACTTGACTTTTTTGGAATTTAATAGATCATGGGTCCTTTTTTAAGGTTATTAGTGAAACAAGTGTTGATGCATATATACCCAAGGACTGAAATATTTCCTTGGAAGGCATTTGAAATGCATAAAATTGTATTATATGTCTCGCTTGTAATATGCATTTAATACTTGAGTTCCTAAGAGCAATAAAATTAATTTTATTGTGATAGGTTGCACTCCTTGTAGTATCGAATCCCTAAGTGTAAATTATGTGTTATTTAAATTACAATTACTCTAAAACAATGCCAATAGTGATACAAAAGGATGAGGTAAGTGTAAATAGTATACGAGTAAATGATAATTATGTTTAGGAATAATGTCATACTTGAAGTCCTTCTAACTTAAATCGGCATTCTCATGATGATAAAAATGAATATGAATTTCTCTTGGCGAGACCAAACTTTCGAGAAAACATAAACTCTTAAATATATATATAAATTATCGGGATGTGAAAATGTTGAATTGACTCAAACCAACTAGTGAACTATATATACTATAACATGAAAATAAAGGTTCTCTTTTGAGCGAAGTTTATAGGAAGAAGTAAATTAAACCTTTGTCTCCTTTAACTCAAAAATTTCTTCTCCCTTTTCTTCATGTTAGTTTCCTTGATAATGACAATAAAATTAAATGTCAATTAAACATGGTTTTAGAAACTGAACCCTAACATAAGAACGAGTATTAGGAGTTATGTCTGTGTTTAAAATGTGTCAAACAAAAAGAATAGAATCAAGGAAAATTGTTGTAAAAGATAAAAAGAGATAAATATAGTGTACTTTTATTAAGTTAAATCTTAAATGAAATTAAAAATATGCAGCATTAGAATAAGAACTTTAGCTTGTGCAATAAATGCTCTTGGAATTTCTAATTGTAAAAAGATACAACTAAGGTGTTGATGTGTTGTGCAATGTGCTTATCCTTGAGCTCTTTCTCAGGTTGGGTTGTATATTGTATATGTATATAAGTGTTGCATCGACATGTACCTCCAGTTATCATGTTGTATATGTGGGTCCATGCTAGCATAAGTGTTTTTAGTGATGTTGACTGTCTATTTGAGCCTATGTGGTGTCGTATTATGAGAAATGAAAGAAAAAAATCCAGATATTTTACTCATGTACTTTCATGTTAAAATTTTTGACATTACACATTTTATACCTCTTTGAACTTAAATTGGTGTTCAACAAAACTCTATTGTTCACTTAGTATCAAAATGGAATCACCTCATTGTCATTATCATTTGAACATAGTATGGAGGTTCTCTTTGCCTCATATATTTTAGGAGTGTGGAGGGGGATAAACAATAGGACATTTCATAGTAGATAAAAACATGTAAACAAAGTGAAAAAAAGATCATCCAAGCCTTCCTAAAAATTGTGTCCAACATATATCTAAAGGAGCATAAGGTTATATCAAGGATGGAGCTAAGAAAAGTTACAAACTATAATTTATAATCTAAACAAAAAATGTGGCCAAGAATACCAAGAATGTGATAAAGGAGATTTAATGGAATTGACCCCCAAGAATGGGCAAAGATGAATGTTGATGGGGCCTCAAAAGGAAACCTAAGTAAGGCATGGGGAGGTGGTCTCATAAGAGACCTCAATGGTGATGTTATTCTTTCTTATGGTTAACCTCTTGATAATCAAAACAATAGATTTTTATAGGCTTATGTGGCTCTATGGGGTATCGAGTTGAAAACAAAATCCCTATTGGAAAAATCATCATCAAAGTTGATTCACTAAATATAATAAAATGCATAAAATCTCCCACTATAGCTTCATGGAAATTTCAAAATATGATGGAAGAGTGGAATGATCTTTTGAAGGGCTTTGATGACTACAAGTTTGCTCATATCTTCCATTGAGTTAATAAGACCTCTAAACACCTTGAAAACATAAGGGTTGATCTCGAATAATGTAGCTACTTGGACCCCTTATCGGTCTTCTTCCTGATGAAGTGACATGAAAATGGAGGAGGAGACTAATTTTGAAGAAGAAAACCATTTGCATGATGATATTATTAACTTATAGCTCATAGTAGGTAACTATTGTTATCATTATAAAAACTCACGAGATTGAGACATATTTAAGGGGGAGTCATCCGAATAGTCGATGTGGCTAAGAAGGGATGATAAATGGAATAAAAATAAAAATAGTAACACAAGCGTTTTAAGGCCTCTAATTTTGGATCAAGGGAGGAGGATAGAAAGAATAAGAGTTGTATTTTTGTGCAACAACTAGTTTCTAACAACATGGGTGGGGAAAAGCTTAGGCTGGAACAAACTCCAAGACATGATCTCTAGTGGAACGCGACGGTGAGGAAAATTCTTAAATAAGGTGGTCTCCTAACTACATCAAAAATATTATGAGCTGCGATCCTAACCTTTATTTTGACTTTTCCCCAATTGGAATGGCAAGCGGCTACCCTCCACTCAATTCACACCTATCTATGGTGCCCCCTCTGTCACGGTACCTATGGAACATTCCACATGCCCATAGCCAAAATCCTAACGTCAACTTAGAAACCACTCTAGGGACAACACAATTGACACCTCGTTGATGTGTATGGGGAAGGAAGCCTGATTGACGTGCTTAGAAGTGACGCGGATGATAGGTGTTCTGTTTTGAATTACTAATTTTTGTGCCACCGGTCCCTCCGCTCCAATGAATCATACCCCTGACCTCTGAATAATTTCTAATCCTATGGAAAATCATGAAGAGGGGAAGCCCAAAACCAGATAACCATGCCATGGAATGAAAAATACCTGTGGGTTTTCTCTACGTTTGCGTTTCTGAGGAAGAAGCAAAAAGGGAGGAAGGAGTCACTGAAGGGAGCTAGCCGAGCATGAAACTGCATCTACTCTTTCTCTCTATTTTACTACCGTAATTTTCAAATCCCCTATCCCATCTCTCAGTGTTTATATTGATTTGTAGATTCCTTGTTTCGTATCTTTGGTGATTCGTGGATTTGTTCGGTGATATTTTCCATCTTATACCATAGTTTTCACACCATCCATTAATAAGATACTTTGATATGGAGATAACAAAATGGGAATTATCTGGGTGATTTATATATCATGCGTTTAGATTATATATGTCACCTTTAAGCAATGGGTTTCTCTTTGTACATTCACTGAAAACTAACTTGCCCAACCGAGACAAAACATATGAATATTCTTCCGGCTCCGTGAGTGACATACCTTTGCGAAATGTTTGAGAAAATGTCTGTGTGAAATGTGCCTACATGTTAAAAGTTTTCTTATTTCTTTTCTCTTAGGATGCCTCAAATAATCTATGTCAAATTTTTGACAAAATTTCTATCAAAAATTTGGTCTATTTGTTACCCGCTTAGCATTTATTTATAAAGTTCATAGTAAATTTACAAGAATTTTGATGAACTAGTGTGTGGTTCGAACTCGTCACTAACAACAACAATCATAGATACCCCAATTAAATTTAATTAAATTATTTCGTTGAGGGGGTCTAGGTAGACAAGTGATCGGAACTATTTGACATAATGTCTCAAGGAAATATGGTCTCTGTGAAGTGTTTGACATACTGTCTTTAAACATATGCATCCAAATTCATACAGTTAAGTTACTTTTCAACTTGAGAAATTTGACACCAATTTCATCTATTCCATGTTTTTTCAAGCAGAATTGCAGTGAGACGAGGTATGTTAAGTAAAATTTCTCATGTATGATAGGGTAGAGTGTCTGTCTATCTCATGTATTGAAAATTAGAAGCAATTTCTCACCAACTCTTAGCAATGGCAAACATTTTTTTGCTATTTTTATAAAATACTTGGAATAATAAACGAGTTTAGTTTTTTACGGTATTGGAAAGATTATGTTGTCAAAAGATATACAAATTTGTATTTTATTAGAACCAATATTAAAACTATTTAAGTGGAATTGGTGCATCACATATATTGATAAAGGTTTCTATGCAAGGTGTGATAACAATTTTGAATGACATTTAGTATTTATGACACTTGGTGCTACAATTTTGAATGATATTTAGTATATTTTGATGTGAGATGTCCTTAATAACATTTAAATGACACTTAGTATATATGACTTCCCCTTACATTGAACTTCTTCTTCTTGTGTTAGAGACCTTAAATGTTTAATTTATGGTTGCAACATGTATTTAAACATGTATTTTAAAAACTTAAATCTTCACCGATTAGTTATTTTGAATATTTTCACTTCCATTTTTGACCATTTACATAGAACGAACATATTCATTACATCATCCAACATCAAAATTCTCATTTTTCTTTATTCTTCTTGTATTTAAATACTCTTTATTGTTCTTTCCGATTAGTTTATATTCATGTATACTTAAAAATACATAATTTGAATAAATTTCCACTTATTTGTCTTTCCCATCTACAAATCCCCTCTTGGTATAGGTTGGGGATACTATTATAGACTAAGGAGTCTGCTTCACATAGTATAGTTCCATTTACTTTTTAAAAAATATTATTTTAAATAAATAATTTGACTCTTGTGATACACATTTCCCTTGTCTATTACCATTATGTCATGAGATAAATCTAAAGTAACGAGTTTAATAACCTTATTTTCTTATGAGGCATTTGGAAACATCAATTTTGGAACCTTCCGAAAATTTGGAGTAGAAGCACATATTTAAATTTTGATATTTGGTTACACATTTCCCTTTGCATTTCATCTATACCACTAGAGTCACTTTTTATTTTTCATGTTAAAAATCTAAATACTACTTCAGATTGTTTAATATTCCCCTGTCCACACCTATGAAACCCTTCCCCTTTTCTCATGAGTTGTTAATTTGAGATATGGACAAGTTTAGTGATATATGTCACATTTACACTCAAACCATCCTCCTTTCTTGAACCTATCCTTCTTGCAAAAAAATGGTCTCTTCTCGATTTGGTCACTTTTATTAGGTCACCTTAAATGCGACTACCAACTGGATTGTCCAAGAATTTCAATGAAGAGTCTCATATATAAATAATAACCTTAAATTTTATATTCATAGACTATATATAAGGCACACCTTAGAGATCACTATTCACAAATACTATACACGTCTTAAATCTTGTAATAGTATTCCATGAGTTAAAATCTAATATGTAATACATACAGGTCTAAATTTACATTTTGTAAAGTATTTTGTGCTAAGAGAAGGATTATCATAGTTACATTTGATTACTCATAGTTGCATCGATTGAGCATATAAGATCAAGAGTGTAGTAAATACACTTCACTCATAAGGGAAGGGAAGCAGCTACCCTCCACTCAATTTGCACCTATGTATGTGCATTTTGCATAAAATTAACCATCCAACATGCTTTGCTCCCCCATCGAATACACATGATGTGTTTGTTTTTACCAAAGATCGGTTGTCGTGTCAAATTCTAAAGTCATCTTCATATGTGGGAGTGTTTGGCGGCGACAAAGGAGGATGATTTGGAGGATCACCGTCCCGATGACGTTTTTAGGTGAAGCGATTAATGGTCTTAGGTGGAAAACCACACTAAGACTCCCTAAAACTCTAATTACTGCTAAAACTCTAATTACTCCCTATTTTCACAAAACCACACTTGCAACACAACTTAAACAGTTCGCCATTGGTTTAGTAAACACGTAACACAAACATTTCTATCACCACTTGAGGGAAAAAAATGGATATTTAAGAGGAATAACAATAGAGGTTTCAGAGGATCCTATTATTTGTGCTACATGGTCATTTATAGAGGGAGACAACACATTCAAGGATAGGACGAAGGAGGAGAAACTAAATAGGTTTTTATGCCAAATGAATGGATCCTTCAGTTAAAAATAGGATTATTTGTAATACCCTTCCCCTATTGTGGCCTAATATGTGCCTTCAAATTATGAACTACGTGACTGTTATCCCAAATTCACCCCTCAAGGTGAATTGGATAACTTACATGATTCTTCAGGCTCAAGCAGGTTGAAATGGTTCGAGGGCCAAAATTTGGATTTTTGGGGTACCTCTCCTCTTTTCTCTAAATCCCCTGTCCAAGAAAATCCAAGGAGTTAGTAAAAGTTGGAAAAAAATTTGAGAAAATGAGGTCATAGGCCTATTTTAATGCAAATCGGGTCTAAGAGTTGCGGATGGAACCAAGGCGGATCGTACCAGGGTTCATCATACCAAATTTAGGATTAAAATACTAAGGAGGCAGAAGGAATAAATTTTTTTGGTAAATTTGGCCCAGGCAATCCGGAGGACATCGGGACCCGCAAAGTTTCGAAATGGTGATTTGCAAAGGAATCGACAACGCCGGATCGAATCAGTGTATTAGGTCAGTACATGAGACACTTGCATGTGCAAGACCCACATAGCTGAAATCACCGCAAGTAGAAGGAATCGAAAAATTTGAATAAACTTTTCCTTGATGGTTCGCTGGACGTTTGGACACGAGTTCACCGAAAATCCAAAATCGCTAATAACAAAAGTGCAAATCGGTGTAGGCGCAAGTCAACAGCCTCTCATGACCTAGTCAACATCCGGAATAGTGGGACACTAAAACATGAAGTAGCTGAATAGGAAGGAGGATTACAAGTGAGTTGAAGTTTTTTTTTCTTCCGGGACAACCGAGACACAAGGACCCGATTTCACCGAAATAGTCGCATATAAAGGAAAACTCAATACCCGACCTCCCAAATTTCAAATGGCCACAAATTTTGACCCCGAGCTCCAATTTTCATGAAATTAGACTTTCTGGAATGAGAATAACATCCTCTAAAGGAAACATTCTTAGCCCCATTAAATCAAACATTCAGTCCTTTCAAATGACAAAAATGCTTGGTAGACCCAAAATAACTTCTCGCACTCGACGGCCATAAATTTTGCATTTCTTAACGAAAACACAGAAAAATTGGTACTGTTGGAATCATTTTTTTATACGATACACCACGAAATCAAGAAATCTAGAATTTGATGAAGAATTGATTGGTATTGTTAGGAAAATGTGCCCGATTCAAACAATAGTTCTATTTAGTAGTTGGGATGTATTCAATGAAGCATGGGCTAATGTTTTTCACTACTACAAGTCATGGGACAGTATGGGGTGACTTCTCGAAGAAACATACCATCATTTTCACTTCATTTACGACATATTTCAAGTGATGGGAAGTCAGATTTCTGGATTTCCATTTTCCCCTCTCCCTCTCTCTCTCCTTTAGAATGCTATAAATTGGAGTGTTGGGCTCATTGTAAAGGGGGATGGTTTTTTGAGTAGAAAAACTCTTTAAAATTTGTTTTGTGAAGCCAATGTGTTACAAGACCTTGTAGTGGACTTCTTGCATGGTGATCCATGCCCTTATTCTATAATAGATTGAACTATGCATATCAATGAAAGCAATAGATACAAGTTTGTGGATTTCTCTTCCCTACCATGTTTATTTGCATTCCTCTTTCCCCTTCAATCTCATTGCACACATATTGTGTCTACCTTATACTCTGTAAGGATTCATTATCATTGTGTCTGTATAAAATGTTGTCAGTGAATGCATTTGCTAACTATGGCGAACTGTTATCACCCCTTCTAGTATGCATTTTGCTTCTACTTTTCACACAATGGAAGACTATTTTCACACTCTCTTTTCGTGGTGTATCACCACTTTATTATAGGATTTTTTTATGCACTCTCTCTCCTTGGTCCATTGGAAAGTTACATTCGGATTAGATATTTTTCCCTGTATTAAAGTATATTGTGGCAGGTATTTTAGGAGCAAGAACCATATTTCTCTAAAGGTCTATCTCAAGTAGAAAGTCCCACAACTTGGAGATAGTACCCATGTTATCCAATTACACTATGAGCTTAAGCACACACACTTGTGCAAACTATAGGTTCTGTAATCCAGTGATAACATGACCATCAAAGGCATAGTAAACAAAATCACACACCATTTTTCTCTTTCGAATAATTTTTAACACAACAAATTATGGGCATTACTTTACTTATTTACATGTCTCTAGATGCTACATTTAGATAGTTTAAAAATGTTAAATTTTATGCTCCCATCAATCAAGCCATCTTTCTGCTCATGTTAAAAATTTAGAGGCCTACTATTGTCAAGGATGTGAGGAGGAATAAGAGTAAAAATTACATTGAAATTCTTCTCCAATCTAGTTAGACAATGGGGTTTTTGTAAAGATAATATGCTCCTCGGTGATAAATTCAAGAAGATCAAAGGAGGACTAGAAAGAAATCACAAAGGAGACTAGAAATATCGTTAGTGAAGAAGTCATGGCCATCTTTGAAGACATGGATACTTATGTTATTAACAACGTGTTTACTAGGAGTAAAGGGAAGGAAAATTAGTATCAATGTTCAACATCTATCAACAAAGAATTTAAATGTAGAATGCATGTGATAGAAAAAGGGGGGTATATTCAACTTAATATTAGCAACATGATATTGATGGAAACTAGGAAGATTTGTTACGTTGTTAACTAGATAAAATTGAGAATGGGAAACTAAAAGTAGCCAATGTCATTATGGAGCTATTCAAGAAAACACTTGCTAAGAATATGCTCCTCCCTTCTTCCCCTTCTGATGTGATAACAACAAGAGATAGAGCTCTAGCATTCCAATTTGTACTATCATCTATGGCTTTAGCACTGTATTCATGGCATGCAAAGGAAGAAACAATATATTGGGCCACTTACAGACTCTATGGAGAGCAAGGACTAGGTTAGTTATTAACAATGTAGTTTTAGTTTATTTTATCATTATCTAGTTCTTATTCTTGGTAGGTTTTCATTCATTATCTTTGTTTGGTGTTTTACAAGATTTTAAGGCCCTTTGAAAATCTCTGTACTACATGATTTTAAAAAATGTGTAAATAAGAATGGATAAACACATTCTTGGTCTACCAAATCATTATTCTATTGACTCTAGGCTTATTAACATACCTTTGGGTTTTAAAATATATCAATTCTTACTTGATTTATGTTTACAACCATATAATGATTGAAAATTATGATCAATTTATATATTTTTCTATCATGTCTTACTATTTTAAGCAAATCCAACATTACATTCTAATTTATGACCCTAAAAACTACATTGTAATTTTTTATTATGACCATAACACCTTTGGCCCTTTGTTTCAAATATTTATCAATATTCAATCATTCCATATTTACTACACACCCAAATACAATGTGTATGTTCTGATTTATTCATTAGATACCAAGATAATTTTTTTTTCTCCTCTTCACTTTTACATTTCTCACTACACACTATGGACACAATTAGTTAATCTAAATAAGGTCTCAAGTACGTGAATGCACTAAACTCACATTTGTACAAATCACATAAGTCATCGAACTCACATAGACACATGCATTACAAAATGTCACGCCCACATATTACATCGGCATGTCGATGCCACACTTTTCCCAAATCGAACATGAATACTAGCCACACTTCTCCCAAGACCCAACCACAAGAAACGTGACTTTAGGAACGGCGAACCCACCATATCATTACTTTAAATGTATTTTAGTTACGATTAACTTTCCAAGAACATTATTAGGTAAGCATGATTTTCTCCTTTTTCCACCTACATGTTCTTACGAAAATTGTTTCACAGTTCACTTATTGTTCAACCATTTAATTTTCTCTTTACCCTTATGAAAAATCTTCATAACTTACATAAGTATTCTCCATATTTCAAAATGCCTACAAGATTCTAATTCTCTCATTCTTATGTTAAGATTTTGCTTCTCAAACTTTTATTTAATGTATAAAATTTACTCTTGCTACACAAGAGAATCTAACGTGATGTCAAGATGAAATCTTGGGATTAAGGAAGACATAGATTCGAGATAGCTTTTTCCCAAGAACATCCTTCGATCACGGAATAGTTATTTCGCTACCAAAATTAATAAGGTTCAATAACTTATTGACTCCTATTTATATATATATATATATTTATTTTTTTCCTCGAAGTTTGGTCACACCAAGGCAATACATATTCTTTGAAACACATGAAAATGTTTAATTAAGTTATAAGGACTCCAAGAGTGACCTTAATCCTAATCTCCAATCTCGTGTGCAACATTATATGATATGCTCTTACATCACACTAAGGTCTCATTCTTAGCATCGTCTCAAAACAAAAGAGATACGAAAGCACTTGTCTGACATCTTAAAGAAGTACATGGCTAGGAGCATTATAAACTACACATGAACACAAGTGATCTATGTTCACGAGGATCCCATATCTTTGCATTTCACGATTCCGCATAAGAAATTTTCTTTATTCCTTAATGCCATAAAATGACATAACAAGGGATTAAGGGACAAGATTACAATTTCTAAGGTTCTCTAGAATCAACATCTTTCAACTCAATTTCGCATGTATGCAAGGAGTTAAATTATAGTTTTCTACCCACAAGTTAACATCCTAATCCACTAGGGTTTAGTTTAATTCCAATTTTCACTTAGGGCTTTACGCTCTATTATAGATTAGATTAAGGTTCAAAACATATTCACCCTATAAACCCTCCGTAAAAGATCAAGTGCACTATATTATCACTAGCCAAAGATAGCACATATAGCTAAGAGGATCTATTCATTAACAAAATTTAAAGTGATAGAACCACTATTTCACTAGCTCCATGATGTCATCTGGATCCCACAAGAAATTCATTCGATGCAGAAGATTTATTTGACTGTGTTGCTCCTATATGTCTTGGTTTATGTCGATGTCACTAAACGTACCTACTAAGATGATAAACCCCTTTCTTGGGATCTTATTTTCCTAAACTAGGATGTTCCATCGAGTGTAAAGGTTCATTTTGAAAGTCATAGTTTTCTACGCTAAGGGATTAACATCTATAGGTTAGTTATATATACAAATTTTGAACTAGGGTTAACTGTTATGGTTAGGTTCCTTTATTACATTTTCAAGGAAGAAGCGCAACACCAATTATTAAACCAATAATTGCACAATGAAAGTTCACTACAAAGTATTAATTTCAATTCCTTTTGACATTTGTATTTCACTTTTACCATAACAAATTTTGGGATCAAAATAACATCCATGAAAGAAATACCAATTTCTCAAGCACTTAATAATCTAACGACTTTTACATACTACCAATTTCAACAATAAGTCTTTCAAAATAATACCAAAAATAAACAATGAATTACTCAACGCCTTTACGTCATCATTCTTTCATCCTGCAAAAACCACGTGAGCATGATATCAACGATAAATCGCTGGCATGGCATCCACCCTAACCTAACATAAGTATCATTTTTCAGTTTCCCATTTACATATGATAATGATTAAAATTTGCAAACAAAAGAAAAGAGTTTAGAGACATGTATTCAATGCATTTCATTTCACTTCACTTTGTAACCCAGGAGAGAGAAAGAGAATGGAAGAGAGAGAAAACATCGTTTTGTCAAAAGTTCTAATACACACAAAAAGTTTCATTATAGTGTTTTAAACAGTTATTTACATGTGTTAAAAGTTTCCAGGGTGGTTTGGCAACCCTACGAGGGTCCGCAACTTTCTATTTTTACATTTTCTTACTAGCTACAAAAACGTACAAAATGGGCTCGGAGGCTAAGAAACCACTTCCAAAAGTTATCTTCCGATGAGAATGCACACCACGATTAAATTTCTATGTGTCCCTAGATATACCAAGAGTTCATAGCAACTGACGGAATTGAAAAAGAGCAAAACGGTTTGCGTTTGGCGGCTAGTTCTCTCGGGGCCACTGATCGTAGTTCACCCAGTTGTAAAATGACAAAAGTTAGCTCGAGGGCCCAGAAAACCACGTCCATAATTGACGTTTGATGGAGGAGCATGCAACAAGACATCTCCTACTAGTTCCCCTATATAAGGAGAATTCATCAGAGTCGACGGGACTGAGAACTAGAAAACCATTTTCAAACGGCGACAAGTTTTCTGGAGCGACAAGATGAAATTGGTCCAGTTTGACCTCATCAAACTACGACCGAGGCCTACAAAATGGCTTCACCAAACTATCCCAAAAGTGCTCTTTCCTATACTTGAATGTTCCATGCAATTTTTCTAGTATAAACACTAGAGGTTTGCGAAGACGGAAGTAATTTCTCCATCCAGGTTTCAAATGGCGGTTCAAAACGAAAGCCAACTTTCTAGATTTAACAACTTTCTACTGTTGTAAACCAGTGTAACAGGCTCCTATAAGAGCGTCAAAAGGATGTCATATGTTCATTTTAGGTCAAACCAAAGGTCAAGGTGACTCCTCGTATACCAAGGTACACGAATGAAACTTCACATCTCGTTTCCAGAGTTACGAAGGGTACTTAGTGAGTCTCCAAAAAATGCAAAATTTAACTATTTAAAATAGGGAGAAGGTCAACTTTATCAATGGGGAGTCAAATTCATCTGGTCGATAAAACAATATTGGAGCGATCAAGATGGGTAAGAGTTTTCTAAATCATCTCAAAGTGAGGGTGATAGTTCATGGTTTAAAGTAGACGAGTTATAATGACTTCGTGAGTTACGACATGACAATTTATTGTTTTGCAATGAGTTGAAGGACATTTAACTGTATTAAAAATCCTAATAATTTAAAATTCTATTTAGTTGCAAAAGAGAACTAAAACACGAGAATTATGAGAGGTAAGGGAAGAAGAACCATGCCTAGAAATGATGAGCGAAATGGTACAAGGGGCTCCAAGTGGTTTACACTCAACGATCTTGCTGAGACCACCATTGTTTCCCATCATGATGCATCGGTAGTCAGTCATTTGCAAAACCAAGCCATTCGTTGTGCACCCATGTCTCATCGAAAAGAACCATTTTGTGTTTTCAAGAAGTCATCCCGATCCCAGAGACCACATTTTCTATGTCAACAGATCACACGCCTTTTCAACAAAATCCATTTTTGTGCATACGAATACTCTAAGGAATGGCTTTCAAATACAATGCATAGGAAGCATTAATTAATGGTTCTAATAGAATAGTCCAGAAGCTTGCACTTGGAAGAGGTGAGGCAATAATTCTTGTGATTCTATAAGAGGCACTCATGCCATCGAAGTATTTACAACCCTCATGCACTGAACCTGCATGGCTGAAAGCTAATTAAACCAAAAATGAAGCTTACAAGGTCAGGGTATGTTCCATAAGACCACATCTCTTGAGGCATTCTGCCAAAGATCACAGCCTTTTCTACACATCCATTTTGTGCATATGCTGCCATCATGGCATTCCATGAGACAACATTTCTTTGAGGCATTCTATCAAACAATTCAACACCTTTTAATAGACCCATTTTTTTATATCCTTTTATCATTATAGTCCCTAGAACTACATTTCTTCCATGCATTTAGTCAAATGGTTCACAAGCCCTATTTTGAAGCTCCTATTTTTTTACCCAGGCTGGAGATTTGTTTGTTGCAAGGGGAAATAGTGTGATTGTTATGAGGAAACCATGCCTTCTACAAACTACCAACGTATCCCCACCCATGAGGAGTTGTCTCGTTCTTTCATTCGGTCCACATAGAAAACAGTGCCCCCAAGCAAATAAGGATTCCCCCTTTTTGACGCATGTTGGAAGTATGTGGAAAAAGTAAACTGATTGGGTTAGAACCATGTTTGTAGCATGCGCACATCCAAATCGTTACCCCATGCGTAGTTGTCCCCAAGGTATTTGCAACTACAACATCTGACAAAATACCTCTCTCCAATGTGCTTGATTTTCCCATGCAGGTGTGTGGCGCGGCCTGGGAGGATGCGAAAATAGTTGTGGAGTCTAGCTTTACATACATCAACTGCATTTGCTTGAAAGTTTCCAAGGCCTCTTCAACAAACTCATTTCATCCAAATCCTACGCCCCTAAACAAACCACCCCACACAAAAAACTAACGCATTCCAAAAGCCAAAAGATAAAACCCTAAAAAGAGGAAGGATTTTTTTGCCTTTTCCCTTTCCTAAACCCTTTTCACGGGATTTTGATTTTATTTATTTTTAATTCCTTTTAAATTTATTTATCTATTTTTTTTGTTTGTTTTAATCTAAAAAAAATCAAAAACCCTAAAATGAAGTAGAAAATAAATAAAATATAACTTAAAGTCAATCCATTACCAATAATAACATAAAATTTCATTCACAAAAATAATAATCTAATAAGTCGGCGATATGAATTATAATAGTATTATAAACATTATTTTAATGATTTTACGGCTTAAATAATGATAATAATTATTAATCCTATTAATGGCGATGACAACAAAGCAACTTGAAAAAAAACGAGAACATATTTTATTTAACTAGATAGTTGTCCATGATACTACGAGGTCCATAGTTTGGGGTGTCAACAATAAAACCAAAGGAAAGAATTCAGAGGGAAGGTGAAAAATTTCACTTAACTTAAGGACAAAGTCAAAATGGTCAACAAGAGATCACACATGACACAAAGACTCCCATTACTTAGCAACAAGGTTATCATGCTTGGGTTTGGAGAAAAGGAACATGAACGAGGCATTACATTCTCCTCCCCTTAAGAAAGCATCATCCTCGATGTGACATACAATGAAGAAAAGAAATGGTAGCAACAAGGAACAAATATGGCGAAGGCACGCTCTAAGGTTAAGATTTCAAACACAAAAGCATGGTCACGGGGTGGCCCTAGGAACATTTGGTAGAAATTTTAACTTTCAAGGTTCTATGAAGATTGGCAGTTCTCTCTTATTTGTTATTTCATTAATCTCTTTCCATTAACATTATTCTTAATTCAAGTCCTTTAAAATTTCATTTTTATAAAATTTTAGTTTATTCATTCCTATGGGTTCCCATCATGAACTACAGTCACAACACCCTACCAGGGTCATACACAACACTAAAATTTCACAAGCATACTTTTACATACTTTCACGACCATATCACATCACAAGGGTTTCACCAAACCATGGAATGACAACAAGTAGACCACATAGCAAATAATTTCCAACAATTACATCCTAGACATAGATCTAGTACACACATATGACTAACAACAAAATCAACACGCTGATACATATACAATGGGTATCACATGACCCAAAAAAATCCATGACTATAACAACATAGTTCCAATCCAATATCCAATAGTCCATACCAACCAAGGGGAGAGTCAAGCCTCATACATAACAAGGTGTCAAAAAGACTCACACAGGTACACATAACTCACTATACCAATCTCCACACATCACAAGGCATCACGAAACAACTCCAGATATCTCCAAAAGCAACAGAATACAACTCCATATACCTCCCCAAAGCATCACTAGATAAACTCCATATACCTCCCAAGAGGAAGAAACATAGTGCCAAAACCAAGTCGGGTCACTCAACCATAGAGCCCCATCAAGAATATCAGGTCACTCAACCATAGAGCGCCATAAAGAATAACAGGTCACTCAACCATAGAGGCCCATCTCCTTTCTCCTTTTAAATGAGGCCGGGTCACCCTATGGCCCTAGGCACATAGAGCCCCGTCACCCCCAACCCAAGTGACATAATAACTCGTGGTTCAACAACCCGCTAGTTATCTGTAACTCCTTGGGCGTACCCCCATACAATGAAGCGGGTCCATAGGTTCAACCACTCCATGGTTAATCCCATGACCCTATTCCAACACATTATGACATTAGAACCAGCATAACAATCCATTCAAATGCCAAGTGGCAAAATCAAAAGCCTTGGGCTAGGCTACAAAACTTTCAAATATGAAAAGAAAGTTTTAAAACCAAGAAAAACAAATGGCTAATTAGCCTTGGTTAGTGCAAAATCCAAATGTTAATGCAACAATCAAATAAATTCCCAAAATATAAGAACATGTCAATCAAGAAAATGGATGGTTCTAGCTAAAAGAGATAATGATCAATTTACGAATAAAAACGTATGAGAAAATAGCACATTACAATCACTATGTGGCCTCATACCACCACCAAAGGGGTACTCATCGAGTTGTTGGCACTCGGACATCGAGCTCAGCTGTGAAAATATACATGTAACCAGAAATGAGTATATCAAATAATGTATCTGTCATCATCTCTGCCTGAATCATAACTCCAAACTCCCACAAGGATCAACATAGTCAAAATCACATAGGATTATTCAATGAACAATCCAATAGGAAAGAGCAGGGGACACAAGGTTGCATAAGTTGAGCCTAAGGTGGTGTGCACCCACAATATACTTGAGAAATCTCAAAGTATACTAAATAGATAGAAGTGGGTTTTCAGTCTATATAAGACTCCACTTCCTCACTCGTACTCGGCTCAAGATTATGAAAACCTAGTCCATGCCTCCTCTCTCCACACATACACTCTTGACAGTTTATCCCCTTAGGGTCATCTAGTGTAAGGTTTCCACAACATACACATAACTACATCACTAACACAATGGTGATTCACGCACATTAACCATAACGTCTTACGCATGGTATGGTATATATATATATATATAGGTATAACACAATCATTACTTTCACGAGTTTGATACATCACATTACCACATCCTACACCCAAAGTGCAATCATTGTATGCTAGGGATCATACTCACCATATGCCCCTAAATCATGACATGAACCATCACATATTACATGAATTATACGTATGAGGAACACAATGTCTAACATTACAACATATAGTCAATTGCAAAACAACACAACGATGCACACAACTAATCACAATACGGTGATGACATCACGATAAACTGTGATTCACTTTACATCAATTTTTCATGCAATACATCAATACATCTTCACATCACATAAGGTCAAAATGCTTCAACACTCGCAATTCACAATATCATTCCTTTCACACAAAACAAGGCAGTACATCACACACATCACATCACGGATTCCTCACATTGATCCACGTGAAATACATAGAATACTCTCATCACAAGCACATCAACATGACAACAAATACGCACTAAGTGACATGCACCACATGTGCTTCCATAAGGTCACAATCATGACATAGTTCACATAACAACATATATCACATTACTCTTCCAATATCTACCACCATCAAGCATCAATCACCATCACAACTCCAATCCATCCTGAGGTTCGAGAGCATGAACCTCCACTCTGATACCATATGTAGTGCCCACATTTTACACACCCAAATACAACAGTAAAATACCAAGATAATTTTTTTTTACTTACATTTCTCACTACACACAACACAACACGGGCTCCAAGTACAAAACTCGACTCACATGTGACAATCACATAAGTCATCAACTCACATAGACACATGAAAATGACATAGGCATGTCGATGCCACACTTTTCCCAATGAATGAATACTAGCAAAGACCCAACCACAAGAAACGTGACTTTAGGAATGGCGAACCCATGACATATCATTACTTTAAATGTATTTTAGTTACGGCTAACTTTCCAAGAACATTATTAGGTAAGCATGATTTTCTCCTTTTTTCCACCTACATGTTCTGAAAATTTGTTTCACATTTCACTTATTGTTCAACCATTTAATTTTTCTCTTTACCCTTATGACAAATCTTCATAACTTACATAAGTATTTTCCATATTTCAAAATGCCTACAAGATTCTAATTCTCTCATTCTTATGTTAATATTATTTCTTCTCAAACAATTATTTAATGTATAAAATTTACTCTTGCTACACAAGAAAATATAACGTGATGTCAAGATGAAATCTTGGGATTAAGGAAGACATAGATTCAAGATAGCTTTTTCCCAAAACATCCTTTGATCACGGAATAGTTATTTCGCTACTATTATCAAAATTAATAAGGTTCAATAACTTATTGACTCTATATATATATATATATATATATATATATATATATATTTCCTCAAGTTTGGTCACACCAAGGCAATACTATATTTTTTTTAAACACATGAAAATGTTTAATTAAGTTATAAGGACTCCAAGAGTGACCTTAATCCTAATCTCCAATCTCGTGTGCAGCATTATATGATACGCTCTTACATTGTACTAAGGTCTCGTTCTTAGCATCGTCTCAAAACAAAAAAGATACGAAAGCACTTTTTTGACATCTTAAAGAAGTACATGGCTAGGAGCATTATAAACTACACATGAACACAAGTGATATGTGTTCATGAGGATCCCATATCTTTTCATTTCATGATTCCACATAAGAAATATTCTTTATTCCTTAATGCCATAAAATGACATAACAAGGGATTAAGGGACAAGATTACAATTTCTAAGGTTCTCTAGAATCAACATCTTTCAACTCAATTTCACATGCAAGGAGTTAAATTATAGTTTTCTACCCACAAGTTAACATCCTAGTCAACTAGGGTTTAGTTTAATTCCAATTTTCACTTAGGGCTTTACGCTCTATTATAGATTAGACTTAGGTTCAAACCATTTACCCTATTCACCCTCCATAAATCAACCTATAATGTCCTAGCCAAAGATGAGCACATCTTTATATTATCACTAGCCAAAGATATAGAACCACTATAGCTAAGAGGATCTATTCATTAATGCAAAATTTATTTGTGTTTGCTCCTAATGTTTTGTGTTGATGATAAACGTACCTACTAAGATTTCCCTTTCTTGGGATGTCATCCTAAAACTAGGATCCCATAAGTAAATTCATTTTTCTACGATTAACATCTGTAGATTAGATTTACAAATTTTGATTAGGGTTAACTATTATGGTTAAGTTCCTTTAAATGTCAAGGAAGAAGTGCATTTCCAATTAGGTCACCTAATAACGTATGAAAGTTCACTAGTATGACAAACCCTTTTGACATTGTATTTATTTACCATAAAAATTTTGGGATGTAACATCCATGAAAGAAATACCAATTTCTCGAAGCACTTAATAATCTAATAAACATACTACCAATTTCAACAATAGTCTTTCAAAAATACAAAAATAAACAATGAATTACTCAATGCCTTTCATCAATTCATCTTGCGAAAACCATGTGAGCATGATATTAGCGATAATTAACATGGCATCCACCCTAACCTAACATAAGTAGTTTATATGATAATGATTAAAATTTTGAAAATGAAAAAAAGAGTTTAGAGACATGTATCAATGCATTTCATTTCACTTCATTTTGTAACCTAGGAGAGAGAAAGAGAAGGGAAGAGAGAAAACACCATTTTGTCAAAAGTTCTAATACACACAACAAGTTTCATTATAGTGTTTTAAATAGTTATTTACATGTGTTAAAAGTTCCCAGGGTGGTTTGGCGAACCCTACGAGGGTCCGCAATTTTCTATTTTTACATTTTCTTACTAGCTACAAAAACATACAAAACGGGCTCAGAGGCTAAGATACCACTTCCAAAAGTTATCTTCCGATGAGAACGCACACCACGATCAACTTTCTATGTGTCCCTAGATATACCAAGAGTTCATAGAATCTGACGGAATTGAAAAAGAGTGAACGGTTTGTGTTTGGTGGCTAGTTCTCCGGGGCCCCTATTTATAGTTCACCCAAATTGTAAATGAACAAAATTTTAGCTCGAGGGCCCGTGAAAACCGACGTCCATAACTCGACGTTCATGGAGGAGCATGCAATGAGACATCTCCTACTAGTTCCCTATATAAGGAGAATTCATCGAGTCGACGGGATCAGAACTAGAAAACCATTTTCAAATGGAGACAAGTTTTCTGGCAACAAGATGAAATTGGTCCAGTTTGACCTCGTCAAACCGTGACTAAAGGTATAAAAAATGGCTTCGCCAAACTATCCCGAAAAGTGCTCTTTCCTATACTAAATGTTCCATGCAATTGTCTAGTATAAACATAGAGGTTTGCAAAGACGGAAGTAATTTCTCCATCCAGGTTTCAAATGGCGGTTCAAAACAAAATTCCAACTTTCTAGATTTAACAACTTTCTACTTGTTGTAAACCAAAGGTAACAGGGGCTCTATAAGAGCATCAAAAGGATGTCATATGTTCATTTCGGTCAAACCAAAGGTCAAGGTGACTCCTCGTATACCAAGGTACATGAATGAAACTTCACATCTCGTTTCCAGAGTTGTAAAGGGTACTTAGTGAGTCTCCGAAAATTGCAAAATTTAACTATTTAAAACAAGGAGAAGGTCAACTTTATCAATGGGGAGTCAAATTCATCTAGTTGATAAAACAATATTGGAGCGATCAAGATGGGTAAGAGTTTTCTAAATCATCTCGAAGTGAGGGTGATAGTTCATGGTTTAAAGTAGATGAGTTATAATGACTTCGTGAGTTACGACATGACACTTTATTGTTTTCTGCAATGAGTTGAAGGGACATTTAACTATATTAAAAATCCTAATAATTTAAAATTCTATTTAGTTGCAAAAGAGAACTAAAACACGAGAATTATGAGAGGTAAGGGAAGAAGAACCATGCCTAGAAACGATGAGTGAAACGGTACAAGGGGTTCCAAGCAGTTTACACTCGCGATCCGTCGAGACCACCATTGTTACCATTTGATGCCAGGTAGTCACGTGCAAACCAAGCCATTCATTGTGCACCCATGTCTCATCGAAAAGAACCATTTTTTGTTTTCAAGAAGTCATCCCGATCCCAGAGACCACATTTTCTATGTCAACAGATCACACGCCTTTCAAAAAAATCCATTTTTGTGCATACGAATACTCTGAGGAACGACTTTCAAATACAATGCATAGCATTAATTAATGGTTCTAACAGAATAGTCTCGAAAGCTTGCACTTGGAAGAGGTGAGGCAATAATTCTTGGCATGATTCTACAAGAGGCACTCATGCCATCAAAGTATTTACAACCCTCATGCACTGAACCTGCATGGCTGAAAGCTAATTAAACCAAAAATGAAGCTTACAAGGTCAGGGTATGTTCCATAAGACCACATCTCTTGAGGCATTCTACCAAACAAATCACAGTGCCTTTTCTACACATCCATTTTGTGCATATGCTGCCATCATGGCATTCCATGAGACAACATTTCTTTGAGGCATTTTATTAAACAGTTCAACAAATTTTTAACAAACCCATTTTTTTACATATCCTGCTATCATTGCAGTCCCTGAACTACATTTCTTCCATGCATTTAGTCGAATGGTTCACAAGCCCTGTTTCGAAGCTCCTATTTTTACACAGATGAAGAGATTTGTTTGTTGCAAGGGGAAACAGTGTGACTGTTATGAGGAAACCATGCCTTCTACAAACTACCGTCCCCCAAGCCCATGAGGAGCTGTCTCGTTCTTTCATTTGGTCCACATAGAAAATAGTGCCCCCAAGCAAATAAGGATTCCCCCTTTTGATGCATGTTGGAAGTATGTGGAAAAAGTAAACTGATTGGGTTAGAACCATGTTTGTAGCATGCACGCATAGCCATATCATTACCCCATGCGTAGCTATCCCCAAGGTATTTGCAACTACAACATTTGACAAAATCCCTCTCTCCAATGTGCTTGATTTTCCCATGCAGGTGTGTGGCACGGCCTGGAGGATGATGCTTTGAAAATGGTTGTGGAGTTTGGATTTACGCGCATCAAATGCATTTTCTTGAAAGTTTCCAAGGCCTATTCAACAAACTCATTTCGAGTAGATCCCGCCCATCCATGTGCCCCCCCAACCAATGCACCGCCCAACACATTGCAGGTCAAAACCATTTTCAAAATGAGGGAAGGATTTTTTTCCCCTAATCTGCCCCTTTTACGGGCTTTCATTTATTTATTTTTAATTCCTTTTAAATTTATTTATCTATTTATTTTTGTTTGTTTTAATCTAAAAACGTCATAAAACCCTAAAACGAAGTAGACAAATAAATAAAATATAACTTAAAGTCAATCCATTACCAAAGATAAAATTTCGACACAAAAGCGACTGATTGAAGTCAGGTGATATGAGTTATAATAGTATTATAAACATTATTTTAATGATTTTATGGCTTAATAATGATAATAATTATTAATCCTATTAATGGCGATGACCAAGCAACTCGATGAACCAAGAACCATATTTTCCTTTAACTCGGATAGTTGTCCATGACGATACGAGGTTCGAGTTTGGGTGTCAAAAGCGACAAAAGGCAAGAAAGATAGGAAGGTGAAAAACCTTCACCGCGATAAGGACAAAGTCGATAATGGTCAAAGAGAGAACGCACACAACCCTCCCATGCTTAGCAGCAGGTTCGTCATGTCAGGAACAAGGGGAACATTTGACTGGGTATTACACAAAAACTTGTCAAAGCTTATCGTAGGTTTCATAGTGAAATTTAGAAGTAGGAACAAACACCCATATGTCCTAAAATGGTCATAACTAGAGGTTCTGAGCAGTTTGAGGCACCCCAGGGTGTCCTGGTCTACATATTGGGTCCCTTGAATTTTGTAGAAGCTCCGAATCTAATTTTTACTAGGTTGAAAAGTACTTTGAAGTGTTTCCTTTGTATCATACTAGATTCACTAGGCTACATCGAGTGTGTGAAATATTACAAGATGAAGGAATGACATGTAAGCAACAAAGAAGTATCATAACCCTAAAAAATAAAAGATGAAAATCAATGGGTCAGACTGACCTCAGCTACAAAACTAGCAGTCTTATCACTAAGTGCCGCACTACACTTACAACCCAAATGTAGTTCTAGTGTGTGTATATGTGCATGTCGTGCCCTACATGCTCTTTTGCGCGAGTCGCACTTTGTGAAGTAATGAGCAATAATAACTATAGAAAATAAAATAGCATGTGTGCATGGAATAGAATAAAATCGTCCCCCTATGTTGTCTGTGTTGATGTAAATCTTCTAGCCTTGATGCATGACACTATCCTGGATGTAAGTGATGCAATGGATGCAACTCTATATGGAGTGATAGCAGTATTTGATGTTAGGACCCTAATTATGGTCTCATAACTTTGTACTCATAGGGTTCTCTTGCTCTAATTTCGTAATTAACCCTAACATGGCTGACTATGAAAAAGATAAGGATGAAAAACAGCTAGAAAGACCCCAAAAAGAAGCGAAAGTGGAACATGGATCGGGGCACCCCAAGTGGGATAAGGGCACCCTCAGATAGGCTTGGACACCCCAATATAGGCTAAAATGATGGGAAAATTGCAAAATAATTGGGTATGTGTTGAAAAATATGCGGGATTGAAGAAATAAAATATAAAAATAAGATGGCGAAAAGGTGGGATTAATTATTACTTTCTTCACTTGAGAACCCTCTAAATAGTAATATGAGACAGGGCTAAATAATGCATAAAGTGCATGATTTGGTGTCTAGAAAAACATACAAATAAAAAAATTAGGTAAAACATAACTAAATTTAGAAACCGCCAAAATGCAATAATCTCATAACATATATACAAATTAGGATAATATGTTTTTATACACACATATATCTAGAGATTTAAAAAAATCAAATAGTAAAAAATATATATGCAATATTATATCTCTGATAATCCTCCTGTGTCCCTTAGAGGATCAAGTTATATGCTTTAAGGAAACATTTTCTGATTCGTCTTGCACGTTAGGATATACCTTCTATTTAGGAAACCATATTCTAAAATCTACTAATAGTAATCATAGCAATAGAAAAATTATCTAACTTCCTCACCTTCTAAAAACTAGGTCCACACGAATTCTACCCTATCATGTACTAAATTTTCCCCATATCTCCTCTCTCTTCAATAATAATTTCCCTTTTCTTGATCTATGTCTCTCAAGCCACCTCTCTTACCAACAAAAATATCATGCCTATTTTCCCGAAAAGGTTTCCTATGGATCCAAAATCAATTAAATGTTTTTCCTCCGAAGAAGTGGATCCAAAATATCATATTTGAATTCTTCTATTATGGTTCTTCAATCAATTACATTCTATTTTGAAATAAACATAACAAAATACAAAAATTGATATGGTATACCATCAATACATCATCATAGTTCCTATAATATATCTATAATTTAGGAAAATAAATATTTGAAATCTATACACAATCTTAACTCAATGATTATATTGCTCCTTTATCACCCTCACACTAGCCCTTCCACCTAATATGATATCATCATCATAGTTCCATTGTGTCCTTCTAGAATCAAAGTATTTATATGTCTCTATGTATAAAAACATCATTGAATTCTAAATCTATTCTTGTGATGCTCTAGTTGAATACTTGGAAATATTTTCACTTATCTTATCACCATAAGGTGAAAAAATCCAACTCATAGCAATCAAAATCTCTACTCCTATTTCTAACTACGGGTCGATGTAACTCCTCCTCACTCAAGACTTTTGTTTAAGGGTCATACCCCTTCTCTGTAATCTTTTCCTACCATACATGAGCATCTACTTTCCTCTATTATCATCTTCTTAAAAGGATCTCCTATGTTAGTGTTATCTCGCTTATGGGATGAAATCATATGGTCCAACAACTGATGTACCTCATGGATTTATAGGATGTTGTGTATGGTGTAATTGAACTTGAAACAAGAGAAAAGGGTAGGGTTCACTTTAAAATTCCCTTGAAATCTATCAATATCATTTTTCTCTACACAAAACTCGGTAATGACATGTGATTTCCATAGTATCCTATGTTGAATTTTTCATCGACCATTATATATGTATGTATATATATATATAATATATATATAGACACACACACATATATATATATAGACACACACACACACACACACACACACACACACACATATATATATACATATATACATATATACATATATACATATATATACATACACACACACACACACACACACACACACACACACACATACATACATGTGTGTGTGTGTGTGTGTCTACACACACACTTATATATATTCAACATGCATGTATATAGGAAAGTGCTTGAATATATATCCCTCGCAATATTAAATTAATCAAATCAATTGTTCACTTATGTGTCACTTAAAACTTAAATAATTTGTGGTCTAGCTATACACAATTCGGTGTTGAACATATAAACTATCTAACCTCCTCTAAATCCTAATTATAAATTTTCAAGGAAAAAGATGCACTTCACAATTGCATTTGTGACAAATAATTTGTTTCAAAACCTTCCCACGAACTACCTTTTGGGTAATTGAAATATGTGAACCATAAATTGTTGAGATATGTAATAAGTGACATTTGATTCTACTAATCCAAGCATATCACCAACCATAAAAATCATTCCCCTCCTTTGCACTCCTAGGAACACTATAGAACATGGTTTGCATCTATAGATCATATTCCCAATATGGCATGGACATCCTCCAAAGTAAATATAGTCTAAATAACATCTCTTATAGCATTTCATCTAAATGCTTTGGCATGATAATCACATACACCAATAAACATCTACGCCAAAGTTTGTTACAAATTCATTTATACCATCCACATAATCCCACCAAAGCTAAATAAATTTAATTAGGTCTGTTATCTATGGTTGATAAGGAGGATTTATCAAGAAGAGGCTTCATGCTCACGTTGTTAGAAAAAAATCCAATGATATCTTACATGTGTATATTGCATATATTTCATGTACCCATTTGCCTCTAATTGGTGGGGAATTTTTCTTATTGTTCGAAATGGTCATACTTTCTTTAGACCCAACTATATGTTAGTACACAACAATTTTTGGCCTAGTAGCACCATGGGAGATCACCATGTTATTGTTGTTGGAGACTTTGATCAAACCATCACCATAAGAATTGGTGGTTGTTTCATCTTTGGTGAGATTTTCTTATGGTAATGGTTGTGATTTTTTCTTCAAGGGGCATTCCCAACTCATGTGGTTTGGAGATTGGTATTGAAAACACATATTCAAAAGGTTGATATACAACTCACACTATGGAAAATGAGTATCGTCAATTTGGATATCAATGGTTTCTTTTAACATCTTAGCGAGGTGAATTTCTAGACAAACCCTCCTTTTGAAGTGAGAGGCATAAAACAAGTAGTTTTCACAGAGTAGAAAAATCATAATTGGGGTTGAGTGAGCTCATCAACAAAACCCTAAAGGGGGAGATGAAGACCTAAAAAATAAACACATATAGGAATTTTGAGTATGACCTTGTTAGACACATGAAATTCCTTAGTCCAATGGGATAAAACCATCAATGTGTTCTCGAATGAACGAAGAGACATATTTAACGACAACTTTGTAGCATTTACGATCGGAAAATCCAAAAATGAAAAATCCCTTCGTCATAGTTTCTTCCCCTTCTAGTGTAACAACACGAGGTTTCCAATGGTTATAAAAACCACTATTTGTTAATGTCTTTAAAGGGGACTTAACTAGAAAAATAGTCATTGAAATTAAATGTTTTAAATGAATGTTAAGTGTTGTCAAATTCAAGATGAACATACACAACATTCGGTAAGGGTTTTTTTTGTTGATATTCATTATCTTTTAAAAATCCTTTTATACAAACTTGTGTGGGCGTCTCAATGTCATTTCTTTCCAGATCTCTGCTAGCAATACTTGCATTAAATGATTCGTTCCCCGAGAAGTGGTCATTAATCTAGGAGATTAGCCATGTGCTACCTTAACTAAATAATGAATCACTAACTTAAGACACTAAATGCACACTTAATTATAAAAACAAATCCTTCCTAGATTGATAGAAGATAACCAATATCGCAATACATCAATAATATAGAAAACTAGTAAATTTTCCTCTCCCTAGCACCTATTAACTTAACGTGTACACTATTTCCATTTTTAATAGAAGATTGTGTAATTTTTAATAAATTATTTTTTCCGAAGATTGTGTATCGAATTATTCTTTTTAACTTCATTAAAGTGTACCCCATTTAAAATAAAATTTCCTTTTTGAATCTATTTTTTCTTAGTATATTACTTAAATTTGGAAGACCAGAAACGGGGACTTTGTGGCAAGGAGTTGTTTCCGTGAAGCTATATTGACAAGGAATAAGATTCTACAATCTTCGTGATACCTCCCTTATTTTAGTAGAATTTTTGTACATTATTTTGTTACAACCGAATATTGGAATACTCTTAAAAAAATTAGCCTTTGGAAAATTCTTTCGTGGTTCAAACGACCAACTTTTAAGCAGGTTGAAGGTCAACAAGGCTTCGACATTCCAAAAGCTAATGACTTTTACTTGACCATATCATATCAGTTAACACAAATAAAACAGCGAGCTACATGAGCCCTCTGAAAACGTGAACTAATAACGTGAATTATTAACTAGTTAATACAAACTAATATTCACTAAATATTGATAGTTCGTTAACATTTCAATCATACTAATCTCCTTCAAAATCAGCTTCTGATTAGCTTTTCTCACAAGCAATTGTGACCCGAACAACTTTTTTTTTTTTAAACTAAAAAATAGAAAGCGAATAGAAGGGACGCGGTGGTTTCAAAACGCGTCACCTATGTTCTTAGCGGTAGACCGTAGATTCGAATGGACGTCAGAAAACAGTGGATGCACAAATCATCACACTTGTTTATATTGTCTATATATTGCACTATGCTTTCTCGCCTCTTTACTTCTTCTGTCATCATTTCTTTTTTTGGTATAATTTGTGGGTGCTTTTCTTCCTAGTTTTCACTTTCTCACTAATTTGTTGTGGGTTGTAAGTTATCTGTTTGTAATATGTGTTTATTGAAAATGATATTTGGAAGCAAAAGAGGGAGCAACAACGAGGATGGGTGCCCCAAACAGGTGAACCGGCCACAGCCTTGTGAGTCTCTGTCTTCGTTTCATTCGGCTCGCATGAATGGCTATGAATCATAGCAAAGCTACTACAGTGCAAAGGAAGATGTTGATAAAGCTGCAGAGGAGTTCATCCAGGCCGTTCACAAAGACATAAAGTTGCAGAAATCGCTGTCTGATGCCCGATACCGGGAGTATCTGGCAAGAGCTACATAAATAATAATTATGATAATAACAGTGTTTTTTTCGGATCATAGCTACTAATTCATAATACTAAACGATGGTTGTGTTTTGGAATATTAACTGTACCTTCGGAGGAGGAATTCACAGAATTGTATGTCTCGACTTTTAGTTTTGCAATCCTGAATATACGTATTGGCTAAAGTAGAGGAGCGAGTCACTCTACATCTAAGTTAAAAGGATGTTTACGTGCCATATAGCTTTTAAAAATGAATAAATTTACCTTTTAGTATTATTTAGGGTATTTATCATATGTCATTTTTTAATTTTTTTTGGGGGGGTATTAAATTATATGGTTCCAAAGATAAAGAAAATTATTGTGGACTATTACTTGAGAATTAAGTTTTCTATATATCATCATTTGATTTTTCAGTGATTTTTCAGTTTTTCATGTATGGCCAACATTAATTTTTATTCAAATAATTGATATAAAAGTTGCATCTACTCACCTTTATGTAAGCAACTACTTATATTTTAATTTTCATGCACTTAAGCAATTATGGGTCCATGCACAAGTACTTACTCCTTTATCTCGATATCCTTATAAACAACACATATTTAAAATAAAATAAAACAATGCTAAAGCTAGTGTTCACAAAAATAATGTTTTTTAGCATAGTTATTAAATATGGTAGAATCCGTATGAATTTTTTTCTTTTCCTACTAATCACAAAATAATACAAATTTGTGTTAATTTAAAACAATATATAATATTTTTAAAACAATCTTAAAAGGATGGTTATTCCTTATTAATTGAAACTTGGTGTAGACACCTATAATTTAGCTTGAGCAATTTAAATTCTTAAATTATGCTAACTATTCCCTTTCCCATAAATCGACAAAGATATCGTCAATAATACTCACTTTCTCTTCTATCGCCATTAATTAGCTACATTACACTATTAAAAATAACCCTTCTATCCAACAAATAAAGCAATTAATGAGCTTCATTAATTAATCCCCTTTCTATGTAGACTAATTCATTATTATTGATTAATTAGCTTTCTCTTCCACTAAATCAATAAATCATGATTTACTTGATAAAATTTCTCCCTTTTGTCTCCCGAAAACCGCTTTTCGTTTTCCAAGTTAAATTCAAATTTTGAGCTCTCGCCCTCCTAAAGTATTTAAGCCAAGTTGAAGGTTCAAAGAAATAGTAAAATTTGTGCCCTAGTGTTGTTTAAACCTCTGTTTTGCTCATTTTGAGAAATTCTCCATCTCTCGGTCTGTGCACATAATATCCTCTTTACAATCTCCTTTTTTGATCAAAATTAATCGCTTGTTCTATGGCCTGGGTCGTCCATTCATTGTTTTGCCTCCATTCCTCTGGGTCGTGAAGGAAATTAAAAAATTGAACTCAAAATGATGAAGTTCTCTTCCTTTGTGTATTTTTCCCATAGTCGGGAATGATGGGAATTTTCTTCCCCATCAAAGTTTAGCCCCATCATCCATGGGTACATGGAAATAACTAATTGGAAGAGGGTCGACAAGAAATTTGTGTTTTTGAGCCTCTATGTAAACAAGGTGAAAAGTTAAAAAGTGACCCACGGCTCCGATCAGGCTATAAAGGTAAAAGTCAAATTTTGAGCCCACAAAGAAGAGTAAACGTTGAAGACCGCAAAAGGAAAAAGTATAAGTTGAAGCCCGTAGGGAAAAAGTAAAAGTTGAAGCCAACAGGGAAAAAGTCAAAGGTGAAGCCCGCTATTGAAAAGTCAAAGAAGATGAGTGGGCCATCGGGGCACTTTTGGAAATTTAACCAAATTTCCAAAAGTGAAGTAAAAGTTCTAGAATGCTCCGCGGCTCCACCAAGGTCTCGGGCCCGTTGTTGAAAAGTCAAAGTGGAGGAGCAGGATGGCGGATAACTTTGAGTTTTTGAGCATTTTTCCAAAAAGGTTAAAATGTTGAGAAAAGGGCCGCGACCCCATTTCCAATCAGAGGATGCCACGTGCCTAAGTTAAAAATTTGAAGTGGGGGTGCAGGCCAATTTGTTCCAAATTGCCAAATCTCTAAAAAATCGTAAAATTCAAAGGGATTTCCCCTGTACCTACTCCAATCTCTTCCTATCACGTGCACAACCCAATTTCAAAGTTATAAGAGAAAATCATATAGTCTCGTATTCAAACTAGCAAATCAAATGTAACATTCACATTACAAGATTTGGTTTTAACCCGCCATGAGCGTTTTCTTTGCAATGAAGAAATTTGAAGAGGTGTAAATGATTCATAAAGTTGTAACCATTTTGGCATGAGATATAATGGCTCCTCAGAGTCATTTTGGGGGGCTGGCGATTGATTTCAAAAAGACCAGAGTGCTCTATACCTCAAAAAGATAGAAAATGCCATACTTCTTCTATTTTTGCTTCTCCTTAAATTTTCCTCTATTCTCAAATCTCTGTACAAATTATACTTTAGCTTCAATAATAAAAGAAGGAATTTTCTCCTTTTTGATTGAGGGATTGATTGGTACCTTGCAACCAATGAATTTAATTCACTCTTGTAGCTTCTCCTACGGATTTGTTTTTCTTCTAACTATAAATGCATGTAAATGACATTTCTAATTAATGTGTGTGGGCATATGATATTCTACTCACAACATTATTTTTCTCATACCTCCATTTCCACTCCCATTCCCCTTTCCAAGAAAAAATTTCTTCTCTAAATGAGACATTGCTAGCTTTTCCACGGGGTTAGTGGAGTACCCGCATTGGATCTCTCGGGTCAAAAATCCACCATTGAAACCCATATTTTATGCATGGACCTACGAAAGCTTCACTATTCAAGTAGAGGGACATAGATTCCCATAGCGTTGGCTTAAAACCCACTAATTTGTCATCAAGACAAATTTTGTTGCCAACCATTTTTGGCACCCACTATGGGGCAGATTTTGTAAAGATCTCGCACCTAAAAATGACCTCAAGGTCATAAAATACAAAAAATATTCTAGAGGAAAAGTTTCTCAAGATTGAATAATCACACAAACTACATGGATGTAAATTATGGCTATTCTAAGAAATTCTCTTGTTGAGATACCTGATTTACTCTTTCACATCCAAGAATACATTGCTTCTAATCTGAGAGAAGCTATTTGGCATAATAGACAAAGTGTCAATCAATACTTCATTTCCATAAGGATTCTAGACCTAGAAGAGGAATGTGCTATCAAATTGGAAAGGAAGAGATAAATTCCAACACCCTAGAGAAGAGCATAAACTTTCAAGTTGGCTGATAGAAGATACACCTAGAAACTGAGACAAGGAGGACAAGTTGATCCCACATTTGAAGAGCTTAAAAGAGAGGCAAGAGCTGAAGAGGAGATAAGGGCTCAACTTGAAGAAATAGAAAGACTCCAAATTGAAGCAGAAGAAAGAGCAACAATAGAAGTAGCCTTAGCAAGACCGGAGGCTAGAAACAAAATAGAATGGGTGATCATGAGCATGAAGTACATAGGCCTAACATACCATGAGGAAAAATAATGGTCCACTTACTCTTCCAAAACCACTTCATGAGCTCCCAAGAGGCTCATGAAATAACTTCCCAAAATTCAAAGAGGATGACTCTCATCTCCTAGAAGAACATGTAGCAGCATTCATCACTAATTTTTGAGTGTTGGGAGTTGAAGATGAAGATGTTTCAGCTAGGATCTTTGTGGATTCACTCCAAGAAAAAGTTTTTGAATGGTTCTACATGCTGCCCCTAAGATCTGTCACATGCTAGGAAGATATAAGAAGTGCATTTGAACATAGGTTCAAGAGCACAAAATATTGTCAGGATCTATTGGTCCAATTAGTTCAGATGAAGAAGGAGACCTTCAATCAATGAGATATTTTGTAGCAAGGTATGATAGGTTGATAAGAAGGATCCCAAAAGATGTGGTACCCCTTAAAAACAACTTGAAAAGGTTCTTCATCAGTGATTTTCCATCAAAATTTGGTTTCTTCCTTAGAAGAGCCCAACCAAGAACATTAAGGGAAGCTAAAGACTTTGCAATTGAGACTGATGATGATCTAATTATTTCTAGCAAAGTGAAAGGACCAAATGGGAAGCAAAAAGGTCGAGTTAAAATTTTATCACCACTGATCTAATGTATTGAAAAATGAAAAATGACCTAGTTGCTTTGAAGAAACAACTATCACAAATCACAATGAGGAATGCTCCAAGGAGACCAAATCTTCATGATAGACAAATAATTTCTCCACCTCCTCGTAGGCTTTCTCTTGAAGCACCACCAGTCAATGCCATCTGTGACACTGGGGAATCAGAAGAAGGAGCAGACATTGAGGAAATTGAAGAAGAAAGCATGGATGACTATGAAAACTATCTTGAAATTGAAGAGGTTGGCATGCACAATGGCTTGATTGAATACATTTTTGATGAGGAGGAAGGTGATGAAGAAGGTCCATGTTTTTCATGTGTTGTTTTCACTTGTGCACAATCAAAGAATGGTGGTTCAACCTCAACATTTGCAACTGAGAGTAGCAAGAACAAATAATATATATCTCCAAACCCTCCACTAAACAAGATCATCAGCAGGGGATCACCATTACCACCTTCCATGGAATCAAGAGAGAAATCAAATTCACTAGTTTTCAAGGATCACACTGCTATGCCAAGTAAGTTATTTGATTCTTTACCCAACTCAAAAATTGTTAACAACAATTATCTTCTAAATATTGGTTCTGAAAGAATATCTAAATTTCAATCAAAGGCTACACCCCCATCTCCTTCTAAGCCAATTGCTACATTTTGAAAGGAGAACCCAACACCAAAAAACAATGACACATCTACCATTTAAGTCCTCATCCACTTCTGAACCTCTTCCTCATATACCATAACTCCATTTGACCTTGTAGAGCATGCTAGAAAAACCAAAGTCAAACTATCTTAAATTGAATACCTACAAAACACATCCTACCCAATTTGACATATTCATCAAGGCAGTCTGAGGTGGTAACTCTACATCCCCAATATCTAATTCTAAAGGCTTACTTCCCACACCATCCACACCATATTCTCAAAACATGCTAGCCCTCAATGCCTCCACCACCAACAAAGTTGAGCCTTTTTACCTGTCACTTATCATCAAAGGTTTCTAGTTGAACAATTGCATTATACATTCTGGAGCCTCAAATAATGTGATGCCAAAAAAAGTTACAAATGCTCTTGGCCTCACTTTTACCTAGGTAAATGGCACATGCTACTCAATGGAATCCAAACAAGTTCCTTTAGTAGGAAGGATTAAGGATACTCAGGTTGCACTAGTTAATTACCTTGACAAGAAGATACTCCTGACCATTTTGGTTGTAGACATCCCAGTATCTTTTCGTATGTTGTTGAGTAGAAGTTTTTGTAGAGATCTAGGTGGAGAAATAAAAATGGATTGGTCATCTACAACTATCCCAATGAAAGGAGAAATGAAGAAGTTGATGCCAGTTAGAAAAATGAAGTTCATAGTAAGGAAGTATGATGATCCAAGAGCTGATATCCTTTTTCAAGATTGTGGGCTTGGAAATTACCTCCTTACATCATAGAAGGAAGAGGACTTACCACTTCTCATGGAGGAAGAAGAAGACCAAATCTGAGACAATGGAGTTTGATGGAAGTCATTCCAAATTAGGTTCAAGAGATGGTGTAGTATTATACTCTGTCTCCAATGAGGTATATCCTTTTACTTACAAGCTGCAATTTGACAATACAAATAATACAACAGAGTATGAAGCATTACGCTTAGGCATGAGTACAACAGAGGACATGGGAATCAAGAAGTTGAGATGCGAAGGTGATGTAGAGGTTGTGGTAAAGCAGGTCCGCCAGCAATATCAGGTGAAAACCCTAGACTCAGCACTATAGAAACAAAGTGTGGAACTACATTAAATCTTTTGATGCATTCTCCATTGAAGCTATCCCTAGGGAGTAGAATGAAAAGGCTGATTCTATGGCAGTGTTAGCTTCCTTAGTGACACCCCATCCTTATTTTGGTAAGGATAAAGTGACCATTGAGATGTTGTTTGGACCCAGTGTACCAAATAATGCAAATCACTAGTAGGTCTTTAATGATGACAATCAGATCCTAGAATTCTTAGAACAAAGGGATAACTTCAATAATATTTTCTTTAAAGGAAGTCAAAACACACACCATGATTCAGTCCCCAAAGAAGAGAAGGAAGGAATTGAGGGAATTGATGAAGAGGGAGTAATCAAACTGAAAGGAAACAAAATCCCCAAAGGCCTAGTTTCTTTAGAAGACCTCTTTGACAAACATGACAAGTTCATCCAAGAGAAAGAAAAACAGTCTTCTCTGTGTCCATCTAATTTTGATCAAGAAAACATTGGCACTTCAATGATTCCAAGAATGGTTAACATTGGTAAATGATGCTCACCAAGAGAAGAGAAAGATTGTTTCTCTGCTAAAAAAGTACTCGATGTCCCGGCTTATTCCTATTATGAACTCAAATCTTTTCATCCAAAGGAAATGCATCACTCCATTCCTTTAAAGTAAGGAGCTAAGTCCTTCAGTGGAAAACCAAAGGCCCTACAATCCAAATATTTCCAATGTTATCAAAGAAGAGGTGACAATGATGCTCAATGCTAGAATCATCTTCCCCATCAACCATTCAACATGGGTGGCTAACATTGTGTTGGTAAGGAAGAAGAATGGGGAAATAAGGATTTGTGTAGACTTTCAAAATCTGAATAAGGCATCTCTCACGTGCAACTACCCTCTTTTAATCATGGATCATATTTTGCAAGTAGTCTTGACCGGATCTAAAATGCTCTCTTTGCTTGATGGATTCTCGTGGTACAACCAAATCAAGGTGGCGAAAAGATTGCAACAAAACAATCTTCACAACACCTTGGGACACTTTTGCTTACAAATGAGATGCCTTTTGGCTTGATTAATCTGGGGACACATTCCAAAGAGCAATGGACTAGGCCTTCAAAGATTTGAAATATTACATTGTCATTTACCTTGATGACCTCACGGTTTTTTCAAAGAGGAGGGAAGATCATATCTATCATTTGGAGCAAGTCATTGCAAGTGTGTAGAAAGTTTGGCATTTTTCTAAATCCAAAGAAATGCATTTTTGGATTCATAGAAGGTAAGTTTCTGGGACACATTGTGAAGAAACATGGAGCATACATTGATCTTGAGAAGATTAGAGCTATCCAAGCACTAGCCTTACCAACCAAGAATAAGGAGTTCATTCATTTTCTAGAAAGGTAAGCTTCCTTTTCGCTTTGTGCCAAACTGACTAAGCATATAAATTCCATGATGATGCCTCAAAACATTTCAAGTGGAATAAGGAAAAACAACATTTGAGGAGATCAAGAAAGCCATTTCCAAAGCTCCAACTCTTGTATCTAGATAATTCAACAAGGAGTTCATCATGTATAGCTATGCGTAAGAAAATACACTATTTGTTGTCCTTGTTTAGAAAAATGATCAAGGTTTGGAAGCACCCATTGCTTTCATGAGTTGTCCTTTGAAAAATCATGAGCTAAAGTATAGCCAATTGGATAAAAATGCCTACACAATGGTCAAAGCTGTTAAAGTTTCAGATTCTACATTCTCAATTCCCATACAACAATGGTCCTTGGAAGTACAATCAACTCCATTTTGACTCAACAAGATCTTGGGGATAAGAGAGGAAGTTGATTGCAAAGACCCAAGAGTGTGACTTGGAGATTAGACCCTCTAATCTGGTAAGAGGAAATGGTTTGTGCAAGTTGATTGCTGAAGATGAAGCTCTCAAGGCTCAATAGGGAGAAAAATATGGTGTTTGCTGAACCTATTCAAGAGACAAATCCACAGGCACTTTTTATCACCACTACCGATGAGTGGTATGTTGACATCTCTCACTACCTCCCTTATGGAAAATTCAAACCTCATCTTGATTACAAACAAATAAGGAAACTCAAGATAAAGGAAACCAAGTTTGTGATATGGAATCATGCACTTTACAAGGGATGCCTAGATGGTTGTTTCCTCAGGTGTGTAGATAAGGAGGAGTAAGAAAAGTTTCTTAGTGCATTTCATGATTAGTCTTGTGGTGGACATTTCTTAGTAATGGTGACCACACATAAGGTCCTCGAAGGGAGATATTATTGGCCCTCCATATTTTAAGACACTCAATTGGGTTTCCAAATGCAAAGCATGCAATTTTTTTTTGAAAGTAACAATTAGTTGATTTCCACTCGTGCCTATGGTGATCAAGAACCATTTCAAAATTGGGGATAGATTTTATTGGTGTTTTGAATCCTCATTCTAGTGCAGAGCATACTTATGTACTCAATGCAACTAATTACTTCACTAAATGGGTGGAAGCCATCCCAACCAAGAAAATCTATCACCGAATCACAAGAGACCCCTGTGCATATACTTGAACTCACGGTGTGATTGGATAACATGGGTACTATCTCCAAGTTGTGGGACTTGCTACTTGAGATAGACCTCCGTGAGAAAGCTGGTTCTTTCTCCTAAACTACCCGCCACAATCTACTCTAATGCAGATAAGCTAACCCATTTGGCAATCTAAATTTCCAAGGGACCAGAGAGAGAATGCATAAAATGAAAGCCTACACTAAAGCGGTGATACACCCGAAAAGGAGGGTGTGAGAGTAGTCTCCAAATGTGTGAAATACAAGAGGGAAAGTGCACACTAGAAGAGGTGATGACAAGCCTTGCACCATAATCTAGCAAAATGCATTCACAACAATATTCCAAGCATACGCAATGATAATGAATCCCGAAAGAACATAATAAATAGACACAATATTCTTATAGAAAGATCAAAGGGGCAAGAAGAATGCAAGAAAACATAGCAGGGGAATATACATCCACAAACCGGTATTTTATTGCTTCATGATATGCACAGTTCAATCTATTACAAGATAAGGGCCTAGATCACCATGCAAGGAGTCCACTACAAGGGCTGGAACACACTAGCTTCACAAAGAAATTTTGGCAGAGATTTGTTACCTAAAACTCTCTCCCTTTTACAATGAGCCCAAGACTCCAATTTATAGAAAAATGAGAAGGACTAGAAAAGGGAAAATGGAAATCCCGAAATCTATCCTTCAACTACCTATAAGAGGCATTAAATTGAGTGAAATGGTTATACATTACTTGCAAAAGGCTCCCCATAGTGTCCCATGTGCATTCTTTGGAAGAAAGAATGATGACCATGCCTCTTAATTGCACTCCCAACTACCAAAATAAAACATGCATTACGAACCCGGCCACATTTTCTTAAAAATATAAATCAATTTCTAATAAATATGGAATTTATTGATTCCAAAGTGCATTTTTCTAAACCAAAATTCCAATGGTACCAATTTTGTGTGATTTCGTTGAGAAATGCAAAAGTTATGGCCTTCTTCGAAAAAAAATGATGAAGGCGCTATTTTGGGTCATGAGTTTTCTTTGTCATTTGACGGATCATGAGCTAAGTATTGACTAAATGGAGCCAAATATGTTTCATTTTGGCATAGAGGAGGTCATGCTCATTCCGAAAGTCCAATTTTGTGAAAATCGGAGCTCGGAGTCAAAAGTTATGGCGGTTTGAAGTTTCCAGACCAAACATTGACTTTTAAGAGAGGCGCTGGATTAAAATCCCACGCGTCCCTTTGTCCCATTTGTCCCAGTGCTGAAGTTCCCTATTTCGGCTGAACCGGCCGGTTCACGTACTCACGGCCCAGATGTCCCATTTGCTTTCGGGCCGTTTGGGACAAATTTTCTCGATTCGCCCGATTTGTGTTCACGATTTTGTCCCGCGATCCTCGATCAAGTTCTCATTTCAGCCGATCTGGCCGGTTCGCATACTTCACGTACCTTTGGCCCAACTGTTCCAGGCTGCCTTGACTCATTTCGGCTGATTTGTGTCCTCCGCGTACTAATTGCCCTCACTTATGGATGTCCTGCATCTACTGCTTCAACAGCTTAGTCAATTTTTTCAACTTTTTGGCAAGCGCATTTTCACGTCCCGCGTAATTTGTCCCACTTGTCCCAAATCCTAGATCGTAGACCACCTCCGGTGGCCTTTCGGCCGGTTCACACCCAGATGTCCCAACTGTCCCAGGACATTTCCTGGGTCACTAGGACTTAGCCATTTTTCGTGACTTTTCCTAGCCCGAGCTTGTTTTTTGCAATTTTTTCACATTTTCTAGAACTTTCTCCCTTCCTTTTGACAGGGGAGTTAGAAAATATATGAGGGGACCCTAGAAACATGAATTTTCACCTTCTAAATCCTCATCAATATAGTTGCTTGGGACAAAAGAATTTGATGCATGTTATCAAAATTACCTTGAGGGGTGAATTTTGATAACAAAACCAGATCTAAAATAGTCTAAAACTTAATCAAGGAGAATATCATTGTTCATTTTGGAATACCATAGAAAATTGTTGCAGACAATGCCACCTATTTCTCTTCCAAGGAGCTTAGATAGTTTTTTTATGGCTTTGGAATCTCCCTATCTCACACTTCTGACTACTACCCACATGGAAATGGGCAAGTTGACTCAATTAACAAGAACATTGTGACCATTGTTCGCAAGCTAGTAGATGAGAATCAAAGGAACTGGCACAATAAGTTATATGATGCATTGTGGACTGATAGGATCAATCCTAAGAAGGAAATAGTTACGCCACCTTTCCAAATTTTGTATGGAGTTGAGGTAGAGATTCCCCTCACAATTGAGATGCCAGCTCTCAAGTTGCTACAAGAAATAGAATATTGTCAATACAAAGACTACATTGGCAAGAGTATCCTCTTCCTGGAGAAGCTAGATGAAAGCGATACCAAGTGGTGGATAGAATTCAAGAACACCAATTGAAAGTGAAGAATATCTTTGAAAAGAGGCCAAAGGTAAGAGAATTCAAGGTTGGAGACTTTTTCCTTCTATGGGAAAAGAGAAGTGAACCAAAAGGTAGCCATGGAAAGTTTGATTCATTATGGGTCGGCCCATTCCAAATTCATGGAGCTTGTGGTGATAATTTTTTTCTCCTCTCATACTTGGATGGAACACCATTGGAATTACCTTGAAGTAGGAAATACTTGAAAATTGTATCATCAGTGAAAGTGGGTTGTCCCCCACCTTGTACCATAGGTGATTTCATAGGTGTGTTTTTCCCTTTTATGTTGTGTGGTTTTGGTTTAGTTTTGTTTGGTTTTGTTGTGTGTTCTTTGGCTTGTGTGTTTCCTTCTTCCGATCTTTCTTTCTCATAGTTATACATGACTCTAGAAGGCCCAATGGATAAGGCACTGGTCAACGTTATATGGTTTAAATTTTTTGAGATTCTGATCCCGATACTATGTCTTCGTCATGCTCACTCCATGCCATGTCCCCAAGGTAGAGCCAACTGTTGTCTCCTAAAAACCACTTTTATTTTTCCAAGTTAAATTCAAAAGTTTGAGCTCTTTCCTTCCTAAAGTATTTAAGCCAAGTTAAATGTTCAAAGAAATATAAAAATATGTGCCCTAGTGTTTTTAAACCTCTGTTTTTCTCGTTTTGATAAATTCACCATCTCCCTGTCTATGCACGTAATATCCTCTTTACAATTTCAATTTTTTGATCAAAATTGTTTGCTTGTTCTATGGCCTAGGTGATCAAATCATTGTTTTGCCTCCATGCCTCCGAATCGCGAAGGAAATTAAAAAATTAGACTCAAAATGATGAAGTTCTCTTCCTTTGTGTATTTTCCCACAGTCGGAAATGATGGGTGTTTTCTTCCCTATAAAATTTTAGCCCCATCATGCACGGGTATGTGGACATACCTAATTATAAGTGGGTCAGTGGAGAAATTTGTGTTTTTGAGCCTCTTTGTAAAAAAGGAAAAATTTAAAAAGCAACCCACGGCCCTAATCAGGCTATAAAGGTAAAAGTCAAATTTTGAGCCCACAGAGAAGAGTCAAAGTTGAAGACCATGGGGAAAAAATCAAATTTGAATCCCGCATGGAAAAATTAAAAGTTGAAGCCCACAGGGAAAAATTCAAAGGTGAAGCACATTGTTCAAAATTTAAAGTGGACGAGTGGGCCATCGAGGCATTTTTGAAATTTAACCAAATTCCCAAAAGTGAAGTAAAAGTTCTAGAATGCTCCGCAGCTCCGACCAAGGTCTCAAGCCCACCATTGAAAAGTCAAACTCGAGGAACGGAACAACGGAGAACTTTGAGTTTTTGAGCCTTTTTCTAAAAAGGTTAAAATGTTGAGAAAATGGCCACGACCCCATTTCCAATTAGAGGATGGCATGTGCAAAAGTAAAAAAGTTGGGGTGGGGGTGCAAAGCAATTTGTTCCAAATTGCCAAATCTCTAAAAAATCACAAAAGGGAAATGTATTTCCCCCATACCCACTCCAATCTCTTGCTACCACGAGGATGACCCAATTTCAAATTTATAAGAGAAAATCAAACAATCAGTATTCAAACTAGGAAATCAAATGTAACGTTCTCTTTGCAAGATCTGGTTTTTAACCTGTCATGAGCACTTTCTTCGTAATGAAGGAATTTGAAGATGCATATATGATTTGTAAAGTTGTAACCATTTTTGCATGAGGTATAATGGATCCTCAGAGTCATTCTAGCGCCTTGCAATTGATATCAAAAAGACCAAAGTGCTATGTACTTGGAAAATACATAAAACGCCATACTTCTTCTATTTTCCCTTCTCTTAGTTTTTCCTCTATTCTCAAAGCTTTGTACAAGTTTTGCTTTAGCTTCAATAATAAAAGAAGGATTTTTGCCTTTTTGATTGAGGGATTGATTTGTACCTTGTGACCAATGAATTTCATTCAGTCTTGTAGATTCTCCAACATATTTGTTTTTTTCTAATTTCTAATTAATGTGTGTGGGCATCTAATATTCTATTCACAACATTAGTTTTCTCCTACCTCCATTTTCACTCCCCTTCTCCTTTCCAAGAAAAATTTCTTCCCTAGTGAGACATTGCTATCTTTGCCACATGGTCGGGAGTGCCCCTGTTGGATCTCTATTCAAAATGCCACCGTTGAAACCCATATTTTATGCATGCATGTATGGAAGCTGCACCATTCGGAAGAGGGACTTAGATTCCCATAGTGTTGGCTTGAAACCCACCAATTTTTCCACAAGAAAAAAATTTCTCGCCAACACTCCCATTGTCTAAATCATGCTAATTATTCCTCTAAAAATATTCAATAATCTTGGAAACCTATTAATTAATCATATTGGTTAATTAATAAACCCCCTCAATACCCATGATTCATTAGAGGACAAACTAAACTCTCCTAGGGTTGACTTTACCCCTTTTAAACCATGATTATACACAACTAACTCAACCTAGCTATTATCCCACATGTAAAGGTATATAGAGATTATTTTATTCATTGGGCTATATAACGATCCCTCATCCTACCTTTCTTCTGACACTTTTCATGTTTATAGATCATCTATAAGCATTTTATCTTAGAGCATATCTCATTTGAGCTAATAGTTTCAATCTTGGATTTCATTCATCCAAGCTTTTTGGCGATATGGAGAGAATCAAAATGGTCTTGTACAAATACTTTGATAAGCTTCCATTCCCAAACCCTAGAAGATCAAACAATCAACTTTGATTGTCATGGATCTATCTAGGTTCATTTAGTGTTTTTTGTGATCTAAAGAGTAGAGATTCAAATGCTTAGCATATTAGTTTGGTTTATATTTAAATTTCTAATGAATAATTTTGGTATTTAGTCTTGTTTAACTATTAATATAATGATCTTTGTGTAGTTAGTTTATGTTTTGAAATTATTAAGGTGTTAATTTCAATTCCCTTTGCATAGCTAACTAATACATTGATACATATGGCATGCCCGGTGGAACCAATCCTTTGTCCCTTAGCATTATAGTTCAATTTTTGTTGTTATTTCAACATTTGGATAACCCTAACTATACACATGTGTGAAATGATGTTGAAGTTTTTATGATTTTTGTTAACCTTACATGTTTAGAGTCTTACTTAGAGCTTTAATTTCGATGGGTTATTGTCAATTTTGAGCTACAATGTTAAAATTTGGATCATTTTGAACTTTTGTTTCGTCATTGAGCCATATTTTAATGTCATTACCAGGTATAAAGTTTACGGGGGTGCAGGTACACCAAACCACATACAAGCACACTAAACCATACACAGATGCTAAATCGCACGTACACATAAGCACATGAACTATAACTTTGCTATTGTTAGAAACCTATCTCGCCAACGCTTGTACCCTAAAGGTGGCACACACACCTTTTCTCGTTAGTGCACATAATGTGTCCGTATCTTATGGCACGAACACCCTTATGGTAGCACATACATCTCTCGCAAAGGCACATGCATTGTTAATTTTTTTACCTTCTTTTTTCTACCCACACGCACACATATATACCCTAGTGCACACACACATATCCTATTATACACATCTCTCACGTAGCACATGCACACTTCATATTTGCTAGGTTTACACAGTAGGGGCCTAGGTACATTAACTCACATGCACACACATTAAGCTATAGGTAGGTACCTCAATCTAGGTTTGCATGTCAATCACGTATTTTAAATTTTGGTGTTCTTTAATGCTAACATCATTAAAGGTTTAATTTGATTAATCTCCATTTTTGCAGCGGTATGTTTACATGCTTTTAGTAGGTTATATCAAACATTGGATAAAACTTGTATTCTTAAACATAAGAGTAAGGTCCTGTATGCACTTCCCTCACATCTTTCAGGAAATCTTGGGAATCAAAACCATTCTTATATCTTTTATTACTTTGAAAAACAGTTAGAATCTCCAAATTTAGTCAAGATGTATGTATTTTGTGTTCGAATTAATTATTTTGCATTGTGTATGCTCTTCTCTTGCATCCTAGGATGATCTTGAGAATCGAAATGATGTTTATTATTTTTATGCATATGGAAAATTAAAAATCCGTTGTGCGTAACAAAGAACACTAGTCAAAGAAAGGAGAAAAGAAAAAACAAAAATACTAATACAAATTTCATGTAGGTTTCCAAAGGTGTTCTAACAAACCACATAAAATTTAACAAGATTAAAAATACACCACAAACATCACACTATATTTACAGGTTTAGATAAGGGTATGCCCCATCCGCTTAAAATTAGGACATAACCCCTTTAGCATAATCTTTAAACTATAATAATGGGGGTGGTCCTAAGAACCAAAATATTCCACACAAGATGGAAACTTGTGGATAAAATGGGAAGTGCTCCCGATAATGTACTTGACTAGTATTCTCATTTATGATATTTATCATCAAGGTTATCCGTATCGCGACCCCGCTTAGAGTACATGATGGACATATTTACTACCCATTTTGCTTTTAAAGTAAAGCCGAGATACTCTAAGAATTAGTCAAACCAAAATTCACCCCTCAAGGTAATTTTGATAACATGCATCAAATTATTCAATCAGCAAGTAGATTGATTCAAGGCCCGAAATCATGTTTTTGGGGCCCCCTTGGCTTCTCTCTAACTCTCTCATCCAAGAATAAATCCCAACGAGTTGAGAAAATGGAAAAAATGTATAAAATAAGGTCGCAGGATTGTTTTAAAGCATTTCAGGTCTGAAGGGTTTGGGTTGTCTCAAGTTCGTCGTACTTTGGGGCCGAAAAAAGCAATAAAATCGGATAAGTCTTTTGTCCCTGGTAGTCCGCGGGACAGTTGGGATGTCGGGACGCGAGGAACGCTTTAAATGGCCGAAAATAAGAAGAAAAATCGTCTAAGTCTTTGTTTCGCGCGGTTTGGGACAATCGGGACGTCGGGACGCGAGGACGCGAACCAGTGTTGATTAAACAGAGACTTTTGCCGAGACAGCTTGGGACAAAAGTATGCGGAGGATGTGAACTGGCTGATTTGGTTGAAACAGGATATTTTCACCGGACATCCGGGCCAAAGGTACACGAGGGACGCGTGGGACGTGAAAAAAGGTCAAAGAGCCGCCAACGAATGGAATCTCGCCACGTGTCTTCACCTCAAACAGGAACAAGGGAGCTCAAATCAGCCGAAGTAGGAGATTTTCATCTGGGACATCCAGGCCAAAGGTACGTGAGGGATTCATGGGACACGCCGAAAAGCGGCGGTGAAGGCAAAGAAGAAAAGTCAATGTTTGACCCGTGAAACTTCAAACGGCCATAACTTTTGACTCCAAGCTCTGATTTTCACAAAATTGGACTTTCTGGAATGAGCAAACATATTTGGCTCCAGTTAGTTAATGAGGGTAGATATATTTAAATAAAAGAAACATATTCGGCTCTAGTCAGTTAATGCTCATTCCCGTCAAATGACAGAAAACGCCTGCCAGACCCAAAATAGCTGCCCGCACTCAGAAGGCCATAACTTTTGCATTTCTCAACAAAATCACACAAAATTGGTACAATTGGAATCATGGCTCCAAGCCCGACACAAAAAAAATTAATAAATTCAATATTTGATGAGATATTGATTGAGATTTTTAAGAAAATGTGGCCGGGTTCATAACAATGTTTTATTTTGGTGGTTGGGAGTGCAATTAAGAGGCATGGTCATCATTCTTTCTCTCTGCAGCACTTGGGATAGTATGGGGAGCCTTTTGAAAGTAATATATAATCATTTTAATCTATTTAATGCCTCTTAAAAGTGGTTGAAGGACAGATTTTGGGATTTCCATTTTCCCTTCTCTCTCTCTTCTCATTTTTTCTATAAATTGGAGTGTTGGGCTCATTGTAAAAGGGAGGTAGTTTTTGTAGCAAAGCTCGCCAAAATTTCTTTGTGAAGATAATGTGTTACAGGCCCTTATTGTGGACTCCTTGCATGGTGATCCAAGCCCTTATATTGTAATAGATTGAAAATACCATGAAGCAATAAAATATAAGTTTGTGGATGTATCTTCCTCGCTATGTTTTCTTGCATTCTTCTTGCCCCTTCAACCTTGATTATAAGAATATTGTGTCTATTATTATGCTCTTGCAGGGATCCATTATCATTGTGTATGTTTGAAATATTTTTGTGAATGCATTTTGCTAGATTGTGGAGAACTGTCATCACCCCTTCTAGTGTGCACTTTGCTTCTGTATTTCACGCATTTGAAGACTACTCTCACACCCTCCTTTTCTGGTGTATCACCACTTTAGTGTAGGCTTTCATTTTATGCATTCTCTCTCCCTGGTCCCTTGGAAATTTAGATTAGAATAGTTAGTTTCCCTTGCATTAGAGTAGATTGTGGCAGGTAGTTTAGGAGCAAGAACCAACTTTCTCTGGAGGTCTATCTCAAGTAGCAAGTCCCACAACTTGGAGATAGTACCCATGTTATCCAATCACACCATAAGTTCAAGAATATGCACTTATGGAAACATAAGTGTGCAGTGATTTGGTGATAACAGAGATTTTCTTGGAAAATTGAGCTCACTTCTAGATAAATTATGACATCTAGTTGAGTAAAGCACCTAGGATGCTATCTTTGACCAGAGCCAACTTGGACCATATCGAAACCAATTTGAGTTGAACGCTATTATTCATCACAAAACATGTGGAGAATTACTTTTTTATTTTTCACTCACCCTAAGGTGAGTCGAAAATTTTCCAAATTGAGGACAACAGTTTTCACCCTCAAATGATCTACTTCCTTGATTTTCTTTTGACACTTTGTTGATTAGAAGAAGAAGGACTACCCTTGTGTTATTGATTGATTGTATTTGTGACTTTTTTGCTTTGTTTATGCTCATTGATGTCATTGGATAAGTTGTTAAACATCTAAAGTGTGTGGAGACGTTTTCATATCATTGGTAGCCTTTTTTATCTTGATACCCAAGTCTAGATCATCATCGTAGTTAGGCTTGATTCATCACTTTGATTATTATATTGATCGATTATCTTGTTTATATCGTGTCACTATATATTTTTTTATTTACGTTTTGTTTATTGTAAACTTGACCTAAATACCTATATTGTAATGTTTCTCTATATACCCGTTAACAATTCCTTGGTATACTCTAGCTTTAATTTTGATTTCAATTACTACCTCGATATTGAAAAGTATTGAGTGTTACTAATTGTGCATGTTATATCGATATCATCTTGATATTAAGACCTTACTTTCTTGCAAAGTTTGGCTAACATATCTTTGTGGAATTGTTTTGTCACTCACAATTGTAACTGAAACTTTTTAGAATATAGGTATTGATTGGATTCGGGCTTGCTTTTAGTATACTTTATTTGGAAATCATGTTAACTCCTTGTTATTACTTACGCCTTGTTCATTTCTTTTAACTCGACATAAGTAGTGAAATTTTGTTAATCATATTGAGACACCAACTACCATTTTGGAAAAAAACTTAGGAAGTACATAATTTCGTTAATTGTTTGGAATTAAACATTATGTGATTATATCTTGTTTATCTCAATGGACTTATTCATTTAGAGAAATCACTTTGTCACATTGATACTTTGACATTCATTATAATTCTTGACATTATTTTTATGTTTCACGTGGCTTAATCATTATCTTTTGAACACATTAAAAAAACCTTAATGAAACTCTCATACATCATAGCCCCTAAAACAAGATTAAGAATCAAAATGCGGGCATTGGAAGCAAGACAAACACAAACTTGGGAAACTTCAAACAAACAAGGGTTGAATCCCTTTATTGGCCATGATCTTGGGTCTTTATTTTCCATAGATAAAGAAGTGGAGGAGATGGTAAATCATAGTGGTGATGAGTTAGAATCACCAAACATGAAATTTTACTTTGACCACGCCTCATTAGACAAATTCCTTTATAAAAACAAATATCAATTGTTGGCACAAGTGGTGGGATTAGGAGCTAGAATGCCTATAAAACAAGAAATAATGCCAAAGAATGAATGAAACTAATTAATAAGAACAACCTCTCATTAAGATGGATGATATCCTAACATATGGCCATGCTTCCACGTCCAATGTAGGAAATGATAATATTGTAGTTTATAAAATTCTCTTCATCAAGATACCATGTAAATTTAGAATAGAACATGAGAATGTAGAAAACCTCCACGCCACGAAGTACAAGAAGAATCTATAGAGGAATAGGTCACTATTCAACAACAAATCCAAAACCTTAATCCATAACTAGCGTTCCTCACATCTCATGTACAAAAGGAAACGAACAAAAATATACATAAGACAAAACCTAAGGTAAAAGTTAGTGAACTTCACATGGAAAACCAAGAAGGATAAAATATGGAATATAGTCACGTATATATCCCTGCTTCTCCTACTAAGGAGAAATTACTTACACAAGAAATGTATTCCATGAAAGTGACGCTTACAAGCCTTCAAGAAAGTAATGTTGGGAATAATAGAAAATACCAATATGAAGAGTTATTCCCTAATCCATTTGATAAAGCTTTGATGCTTCAACCCTCCCCTAAAAATTTTGATAGACAAAAATTTCACAAATATAGAGGGAAAGGTGACCCATGAGATCATGTGAAATATGTTTTACATTTCATGCCAAGAAGTGGCATATAGCAACAATTACCTCATATGACTCTTTCTAAAGAGTCTAGGGGGTGAATCCTTGGAATGGTTCACTTACTTACCTCATGGGTCTATCTTCACATGGGATGAACTAGAAGAAAAATGTGTTAGAAATTTCTCGTAAAACATAGAAAATGACATAACCATGGAAGACTTGTGTGGTACTAAATAATGCCTTAATGAAACATTCACTAGCTTCTTTAGAATATGGTGAGGGATAGCCGATGTTTCACATGCACATTTCCTAAAAATAACTTGTGAGTACCTTCATGCCCAATCTAAATCCCGACATTGATTTTCATTTACAAATGCATTGTGTTCGTACCTTTGAAGAGGTCATTGAAAAGGGCATACAAATAGAAAAATCCCTCATTACCACATGATCCATCAAATTACCTTCTAGGGATAATCAAAATGCCAAACCCACTTAAAATCCAAAATTATTTTACCAAAAAAAGAACATGGTGGGAGATGGAATCACCGATTCCAAACACGTAAAATGGTCAAAGTTGGTCAGCCTTTTAAATTGACTAAAGGACCTATTCAACCACCACGTACACGTAGAATATTCACTCCTCTCAATGAGCCTTTGTCTACAATTTTGAAGAAATTGGATGCAACCCACATGGTAACTTATCACGCGATGCAACCTTTTATGGAAATGCTCCTAAAAATCATGGTATAAAGAGCATGTCTATTTTGATTTCTATCATGTCAATGGGAACAAGACAGAGCAACATGCATAAGGCTCAGTCACTACATCCAACATTTCATTGAAAATGGAGAGATTTAAGTTGACGACCCAAAAAAACTCAAATTCCAAACGAAAACATGTTGATATTCAAAGAACCATTGCCTAAGCATGGTAGGTTAGATGATAAAAGTCTATATCAAGAAGAGTCATCCAAAAGTTATAATGATGTAAATTATCTATATACCAAAAGTGATAATAATCATTATGATTGACTCATTGGATGTATCCACTCTCCTAATGAACATGTGAATACCATTCATATCAAGGGAAAGGATTGTGTTATGGTAACAAGGTGCACCCATCTCATGATCCCGTAACCCTCTCTGTCAACCCCGCAAGATGTTCAATATAACCTCTAAGAAACACTTGAGAAGACGTATGCCAAGATTTCAATCTTGGATATTCTTAAAATATCAAATGTACATAACAACATCATTTACAACACTCTCCATGAGTCGGGAGTTCCAATTGAAGTAGAACCTTTGTATCTTCATTCCGTAGTGGAAAACGTTACACCAACTGAATATATCTCCTTTAATCATAAGGACATTTGTAGTGAGGATCATACGCATAATCTCCCCTTGTATAATGAGGTATTTGTTACCTTTTAGAAGATAAAATGGGTGATTGTGGACAATGGATTAGGGTTGTATATATGCACTTTGAAACTAATTAAACAACTAGGACATATAGAAGAAGATATAGAGTCCCATATTATTACAATAACTACTTACGACAAAGCAGAGTGGGATTCATTTGGGAGAATCACATTGCCAATGTAGGTAGGACCGAACTTATCATCATAAAAATTTCATGTCTTAGAGTTGTAACTTCCATATAATATACTTCTTGGCCAACTGTGGATTCATGCCATGCGAGCCATACCGTCAACATTCAATCGGCATCAAATTGAAACACGAGGGACACATTGTTAAAATACAAGGAGATCCATAACCTTCGCTCACCGCATATCTCTCAATATCTTTTCTCTTAAGTGTGTCTATATGTGTCCTTGTGTTGATATAGTTGTTCCTCTTCAATCATAAGCTATGAAATCACGAGTAGATTCAAACTCCCTAAGTTGTTGCACCCATGAAGCTTCTACATCAATTTATCCTTTTGATTCATGGGAGGTGAAATTTCTGGCATATGGTTATGGAGAATATAATGTGCAAAAGAAATCTTAGTGTCAAACCTATCATTCTAACCTAAAACAAGAAGCTGACCCAACTATCATTTTACATGGCCTAGAGATAAGAAAACTATTGGGACATTCATACCTTGGGAGTTACTTGTTGATGAGCATTTGTTTTACCCACCTATGACTTAGGTCCTGGAGGATACTCAACCAACTTGCTACTAAATCCCTGAACATGAGAAGTCTAGCCAAATCATGTATTCTATGGGTTACAAGGGTCTAGGATGTGGAAAGAATGAGTAAGGACCAAGAGAACCAGTTCCTTTCCCACATTTCAAGACAAAAATATATGGTATCATCATTCAAACCTATGGATTTCACCACAATTATCAAGATGCTACCTTTTCTGAGCGTGAACATAGCTATGATTATTTAGATAATGATACAGATTCCCATTGTAGCTAATATGAGGATCTTGCCTCCACGAACTTGTTCCTAGATAATTATGTCCTTACCTTAACCCCCACTAAACCTAAAATTGACCTTGTCTACCCTTTCCTTATCAATAGAACCAACAACATCACATACCACTATTCCTATTTGAAAATGATGAGGCCATTATGGAATTCATGGGTATTCGAGATACAATTCCCATTGTAGACCATAAGAAGTGTTTCTACATTTAATTAGATACTTATGCATACTTTAGAGTGGAAGATGAGCTTCATGGTCAAAAAAACTGAAGAAAAAGGGAGGGAAAAAGTTCCATCGAAAATCCTTGGCAAAAACAAAATTCCAAATCACACAGTGAAAACCTCTTTGAGGCATTGGATGACAAATAGGTAAAAAAATATATGGAAAAGAAAATGACCATGACAAGGGTGAAAATCACGTAGAGAAACCATTGGAAGAAGATCTCAACCTTCCTCTCGATCCTACGCATATGGAGGATTTGTCAAAAATGCTAGTAGAAGAAACCATCGATGTGAATATAGGAATAGAAGAAGACCCAAAGACAATCAAGCTGGGAGCTTCACTCTCAAAGCATGAAAGTGAAAGACATTCACCATGCTTCTTTGGGAATTTTTAGATATATTCGCATGGTCATATAAGCACATTTCGGCTTAGACCCAACTTTGTAGTGCATAACCTAGTTGTGCACACAGATGCCAAGCCCATAAAAAATAAACTTAGAAAAATACATCCATAGGTGGATTATAGTTACAGAAGAGCTAGAATGATTGCTGATAGAAGGATTTACTAAACCTATTGTCTACTCATAATGGATATCGAATTTATTCCCCATATAAAAGAAACTTGTCGAGATCATAATTTGTACAATTTTTAGAGAAATTAATAAGGCATGTCAAAAATATGATTTCTCGTAGCCCAATATTGACATGATTGTTGACTCAACTATGGGATATGAAATGTTATCTAATATTAATGGATTTTTAGGCTATAATCAAATTAAAATAGCATATGAAGATTAGCACAAGACATCCTTCACACCCCCGGGAAATTTTTGTTATCGTGTAATTCCCTTTGGCCTCAAAAATGCAGGTGCAACCTATCAAAGGGAAATGATAGTGATCTTCCATGATATGATTCACGACATCATGGAGGACTATGTCAACAATATCCTAGGAAAATCCAAGACAAGAGTAGATCACCCTAAGATTTTTCTGTGTATCTTTGAATGCCTACGAGAATACAAGGTCAGATTAAATCCAAAGGATTGCGTGTTTGGTGTATTTTCAGGAAATTTACTTGTCTTCATTGTATCACGGATGGTTATTGAGGTAGGCCCAGCTAAAGTTACCTCCATTACTGAAATTCCTTCCCCCAAAAACATCAAACAGCTACGCAACTTAAAAGGAAAGGTAAAAGCCATATGTTTTTTCATTTCGTAGCTGGCTGACAAATTTTATTCATTCAATCATCTACTTAAAAATATGTTACCTTTATTTGGGGACCAAAGAAATAGTAGGCTTTCATCTTGCTTAAGTAATACTTGGCCAACCTACTAGTCCTCATGCCTCCAGCTTCTGGAGAGCCACTTTTGTTGTATATTTCTACTACTTAATTTTCTATTTTGTGTTTCTCACACAATATGACCTAACTCATAAAGAGAAATTTGTGTGTTGTCTCAATTGGACCTTAATTTTTTATGATCTCAACTATCATTAGATTGAGAAAGATTGTCTAGTTGTTTTTACCTTCCAAAAACTTTTCCATTACCTATTGAATACTAAAATGAAGCTTATATCCAAAGTTGACCCACTAAAATACATATTGTCAAAACCCTCTTCTATAGGCATAATGGCTAAATGGATCATTCTTCTAAGTGAACTTCATGTCGAATACGTAAACCAAAATTAGGTTAAAGGAAAAGTTCTTGCTGATTATTGAGAAAATGCATCATTACTGGGAATAAAACCTATGAATTTGGATCTTTCGGATGCATCATTAACGTATATTGAGGAATCTATCATGTGGCAAGTGCACTTTGATGGATATTTCACTTTCCATGGATTGGGAGCAGGTGTAGTTATAATTAACCCTTAAGGAGACCCCATACCACAAGCCTTCCCTCTAGGTTTTCCTTGTACAAATAATATTACAGAATATGAAGCGTAAATTTCTGGGATGAAGATAGAAATCAAATAGGATATCCACCATGTCACTATTTTTGGTGACTCACAATTGATCATCAAAGAATCAACAATGAATACAAAGTTAAGGATGAAAATATCATTCCCTATAAGAAACTAGTACAAACTTTGAATGAAAATTTTATGTGTATTACATTCGAACAGATTCCAAGGGCACAAAACAAATCCACAAATGTAATCACAACCACAGGTTCATTGGTAAGAATTCCTCTAGAGAGAAGTGATATGCCATTATTTTTTGAAAATATATGCCAGCCCATGTATGATATACTAGAATCCTTCTTTGCTTGTGAATTTGTTGGTCCCTACTCCCAATGGTATGTGGACATCCATGCCTATCTTAAACACAATACCTTTCCTCTTGTAATATCCCACTCTAAAAACAAAACCTTATCCCCGTGATAGCTCGTTACACCATCTTCGGAGATATGTTCTATCATCATGGCAATAATGGGAATTTTTTGCATTGTCTAGATGTAAGGGATTCAATCTAAGCAATCAAAGAGGTACATGAAGGGGTGTGCGGCACCCATACAAACATAATGGTTTTGGAAAACAAATTTTTAAGGGTAGGCTACTATTTGCCTACTATGGAAACATTTTATTGCATATATGTGAAGAAATCCATGCTATGTAAAAAATATGGAAATTTTATCCATGCACCGTCACAATCATTACATCTAATCAAAACCCAATGGCAATTTTCTAAATGGGGACTAGATTTGATAGGAAAACTCACCCCCACCTCATATAAAAGCCATAACCATATCATCACAACTATGAAATATTTTACTAAGTGGGTGGAGGCCATTCCTTTGACTTATGTGACATGTGCTCAGATTTCAAAATTTATCATGAATCACCTTATATTTCAGTATGGTATTCGTTCAGCACATAGTTACTAACAATAAAATAAAATTGAAGTGGTCTACGCCATATTACCATCAAGCAAATGGGCAAGCCAAAGCCACTAACAAAAAATTGGTTTGGATCATGGAAAATATGGTGAGTAAGATAGGTCAAAATTGGCATTTGCAATTTCACCCAGCCCTCTAGGCTTATCGTAAATCCACTCACACTCCTACTAGTGCGACACCCTATTATATAGTATTTAGAACAAATCTATCATCCCATTGGAAATAGAGATTGCTTCCCAAGAATATCTCTTAGGGATTATTTTGACAAAGATGAGGATTACCAGTGGTTAGGATGGTAGAATTATAACTCATGGATGAAAAGCACATTCACGCCCTTGACCATCTCAAGGTGTATCAGAAAATAGTCTCCAAAAATTATAACAAAAGGATCATACCTCGTCACTTTGAGGTTGGAGATTTGGGTATGAAAGAAAACCACTTCAATAGAAGGGTAGAATGAGAGAAGAAAGGAAAGTTCGAACCACATTGGTTAGGACCTTATGTCATTGTAGAAAAATATGGAACAAGAGAATAAAAAATTTCCCATCCCAATGACGATGAGCTCCACGAGCCTACAAAATCCGCACACCTTAATATTTTTAATTCTTAAACATGTTGTAAAAAGCTAAAAAAAAAAAATAAAAATCACAAAAAGAAAAAAAGGGTAATCCGAATGTGAAAACCACACAATTTTGTTGCTTTAGATACTCCCCTTGGTGAAAAATGGCTTCCGACGCCTTAGGAGGATTCATTTTTGATAAGCATCTTACATCAGGAGAATTTTATTTAGCCTAGGGATAGTTCCACACCTGTATTGGAGATTCTTTTTGAACCTATCCTATCAAGCCTTGAACCAGCTATTTCTCCTCTTATCATTTGGTGAAGGGATGTTTTTTTGTATATTCGCCATCTAACGCTAGGGGATTTCACAATTTCACCTTCCTTTTATAGCATGTGGCACGTGCCCTTGTATATTCCTCATCTAACACTGGGGGAAGCCACATTTCTTGGTTTCATCCACATAGCTTTGGAGAACCTTGGAAAATCCAAAAACATTCAAATATGTTAATAACACAAAAAAGAAACTTGTTTCAGAAAAAAGGAACTTGTTTCACAAAAGCAATAGAAAATTGTTAAACAAAAACAATAGAAAATTTTTCACAAAACCCAAAAACAATACAAAAGTGTTTAGAAAACTTCCAAAAAAAAAAGCAAAACACATTGACAAACAATACCACAAAAACATAGCTTTAGTTTACTTGATTTCTCTTGTTTCTTACTTTGTTTTTTAGGTTTTTTTAATATTATAATTGTTGCATCTTTATACATTTGTATAAATTATTTCTTACATAAAATTTGTTAAGATTCATATTTTCTTACTTAGATTAGATTTATTTTTACTTGTACATATGAAGTGTGTTTTTGCATGCTAGTAAATATTTTTTCATAGTTGTGTTATTTCATGTTTATTTAGAAATGTATGTTTGATAGGTTGTTAACATTTGATTGTGGTTTTTTTCACATGTACATAGTTTTGTTATCACATCATCATATCTCCATCACTATCATCACATATAACATCATCTATACATCATATATATATATATATATATATATATAATATAAACATCTAAGTATACGTCATACATGCATGTTAAGATAATCATCATGTATCGTATCATCAAATGGGGTAAGAGGGATCACAAATATCAAAATCTATCCCCCACACCCGTATCATCATGTCATCCTATCCACTAATCTAGAGCATCATGTGTATAATAAAATTGATATAATATGTGGATCTGTCATATACAAATCAAACACATGTGATACATCCTCATCTATCATCATGATACATAAAGATATGAAATCTTAATATATAACATCATGATATAATCAACATCCATAGCAAAATATCAAAGTAAAATGCATCATCACATGACAAATCTTCCGCATAAATATTTTTCCATATCTACATGTATAAATTGTCTCGTGTCAAGGAGGAAATACATCATCGATACAAAATAGGAAATGAAGGGAACAACTCATAAAGCCTTCATAAGAGGCGCTATACATAAAAAAAATGCTAAATCCTTCATTTAAGGCATACATAAAAATGGTACATCATATACATCTTTCAAAATATTTAAATCCTTCATAAGAGGAAGGTATACAAAAATCCATGTAAAATCAATACAAAAGAGTGATGACTAACTTGAACCCTCAACTGGACTAGGTGGCCTACGAGATGGGGGAGTAACCATGACCTATGTACCTTATTTCCCTGTCCAATGCTCTTACAGCTGCTAAACTGATCTACTGATTCCTGACACCTCTTTGACCTCACCAATCCACTCAAATGTTAGTTAGAGGTCCATTCCCGCATACCCTTTAAGATAGCCTCACAGTGCAAGGAATGGTAGTAAGAGGCTTTGCCCTATGATGTCGCTAGATCTCTGTGGGTGTATGTTTTCACCATGGCCCTATCAATACGTTGGAACAACACTACCTCTGCAGATAGCCTCATCTAATAATCTTGTAAAACTACTCGCTCATCTCATAGCTGATCTCTCTCAACCATCACCTCTTATACCTATGATTGCGAGTTCTGTTATTAAATCATAACTTGGGCCATCTGAGAGGTAATCTATCATATCTGCTGAAAATGGGTGGTTCCATATCCTCCCTTGTCTACCTAGGCTCTAGCCTGGTCCCACTCTAGTGTCAAGACCTGAATATGAGCTCGGGCCTAGTCCATCTTGGTCATCACCTACTAAATTTTCTACCATAAGGTAGCTAGATGTCCCCTATCATTTCACCCTATTCTTAGGGAAACCTCTACGGTACTACAAGAACACTTCCATGCCCCTATAATCTAGGCCTAGGTCCTATACCTACTACACTGCTCCCTGTAATCTATGCCTATGGCCTAAACCTATCCCTTCTCTTGTCGTATTGGTGTCGTACCTTGAGTTGGACCATGTTGATCATGTCTCTATTCATCAAATGGATCATCAAGTCTATCACCTCCCCTAGCTTAGCCTACTCCTACATTGTCACCATCATCACTACTATAAGGGATCTCTTGTCAGCTCTATCACCTTAATCCCATGACTCCTCGATTATGGTCAATCGTCATCATAAAACTATAGATACCATGCAAAATAATTTTGTGTGGTACTTGGATCTCTAACATGTCAAGTAGAATCCTAAACCTATGGTACCATCTAAGGAAAAATTGGATCTTGCTCGTGCCACCTAAATGTGTGGCCCCATAGTTTGTCTCTTTGCATCATAACAAGCATACCATATGTCTTTATGTGGAATGCCCCAAATAATGCCCAAATTTCACCGGCATTGATCTAATATGTACATCTCCATAATATAACTATAACTTCCCAAAATAAAGTTCTCTACCATGTAAAAAGTTAGATCTACTACATCTTATGGCCAATGTATATGTCTATAGGGCCTCCATATAACATCTCTCTCCCGACGTTCATTAAACTATTGTCAATAGTAATATGTACTACCAAAATGACCTCGTACATCATCTCCTACGGGAACCCATCACATGAGTTTCATCTCATTTGGAGATCGTGCATGTAATGTGCCTACATGACATCCAATCACTATGTGGACCCATGACCATATCTCTAATAGGGAGGTCAGCCCCACCATCTGCTGATGGGGGTAATTGATTAGATGTAGATCCTAATAAAAATGCCCCAATATTCATTGTCCCCAATAATATCTCTCACCACTATACATTCCATGAACTACTGTAATCAATCCTAGTGGAAATGAATCATCCTTATGATCAGTGAGTAGAACCCAACTTATAAGATCCATCAAATATAACAGTCCTTGGTGAATAGTAGGATCTGATATACACTGGTGTAATAACATTATCATAACCTCATGGGGTATCTCATCATGGAATAATATATCGCTATCAGCCTCTGTAATCTTCCCCAAGTCACTTGTATAATCAATAAGAGAACCAACAATGGCGACACGTAATATCCGCCACATGTCCTCCAATGTAATAGTTATCTCTCCTGTCAGGAGTCAGAAACAATGACTCCTGTTGTGCCACCGCTCAATCATCTCTGTCACTAAGCCATGATCTAGGGTAATCGATGAAATTCACGCTACGTGGCCTAGGCCAATTTCCTCCAGTAGCACCTCCATATCATAACAATCCCATTGATGCATGCTCGCCTCCATCTTGGCTATGCAACTATGTCGTTCTCTTTTCTACAATGCTTAAAGCATTCTCTACAAAAAAAACATGTTAGACACTAACATTTATTCTATGTTCTTCTATTTTTCTTCTATCATGCTAATTGTAAGTTTATTCTATGTGCTAATTTTTGGGATTTTCCTACTTCTTCGTCTATGGGACTTTCTTTACATTTGGCACTTGTGCACCCATTTAGGCATATGCACATCTATTTTCATGTGTGCACCCTTTATGATGCACATGCATGGGTGCATCTGCTTAGGGCACTTGCACTATGGTTTACTTGAATGTGCGTGTGTGTAGGTGCTTTGTGTGTATGAATTCTTTTTTTATTAGATTGTGTGTGGGAATTCATATGTAATTTTGGCATATGCACATGCACGCACACATTTTCTAGGAACCTGCGCATGCGTGCACATGTTCGATGTGTACCTACACCACCTTAGGGCCACCTATGCCCCACGCATCCCACATGGGCTTCTTACTAGGTCTATCTATTAATTAAATCATTAATTAAGGAATTAAATGCATTAATGACAAAGGTGGGTCAAGGTACTCATGAAGAGTCCATCATTTGCAGGTTAGACGTGCTCCCAAAATCGGTCGACGTGTCTCCTATGGGCTCATGTTCTCACCATCATCCTCGTCACTATCGGGGGTCTCATAGTAATTTTTGGCAGAGGTTGGTAACAAAGGAATTGATCATTGGCCATGGTTCCTGGAAAATAGTTTTGACTAGCCATTTCTACTCAAACTCTTCTTCTACTCACCGTTAATAATTATTTTACTTAAATAATTGTTTTATTTAATTTTTTTCATGCTAAGGCATTATTTGCTACCTGTTACTCAATTCTTCTCACTAGGACGATTTTATTCCTCTTAGGCGATATAAATTCTTCTGCCACTCTATGAAATAATTATTTTTTATTAAATAATTATTTTGTTAATTTTCCATTATGCTGGGGCATTATTTTCTACCTATTGCTTCTTTCTTCTCCCTAGGGCATTCCTTTTGCTCCTTGGAGACTTCTACTTATTCTATATTCTTTTATGTTCCAAAATGTTAAAATCTAAAAAAATTAAAAATGCATCCAAAATCCAAAACATTTCAAAATTCTCCTAAACATCCTAAAAATTTGTAAAAGTTTCAAAATATACGTAAACAAGCTCATAATAGCTGAAACTTGTGTCTTACGCATGGTATTCATTCCATATATTTTTGGAATTTTCACATGTTCATGAATTAAATGACTCATGGATCATCTGACTTACAACCATTTATAAAGCTATCCTACTTGCTTCGTTGGTACTGTGGGAGACATCTATTTTCCTCACACTATTTCATTTCACACAACGCTTTATCATTGGACCTAGTGTCCTTCATCAATTTCCCTTGCATGTATCCTTGCTAGGGGCATAATTTTCAACCATTGTCATCAATCATGAACTTTGGGGATCTTTATCTTGATAAAAACATTTGTGTAATCATCTTGAACGTTGTTTGTTTGATTATGTGTGTTTGTACTTGTTTCCCTGTTAATTGAGCTTGTTTCCTTCTCATATTGCATTACATTTTGTATGTTTCATGGAGTTGGTGTTTTCAACAATGGAAATATTTTCTTAGTATTTATTTTCATGTCATTCTACTTTTATCATATACTTATATTTTTAATAGGGACTGATGACATATATTCTTGGCAATATGATGATAAGAAAGTTGTTTAAAAGAGAGTTCTATATCGGATGGAAGATTATTTTGTTCCCGGCCCTCTTCCTCTCTTTTTTCTTGATCATTCTCCTCTCAACATTATTCTTCTAATTTACTTGGGCATAATTCCCTACCAATTCATTTATTCATTTCTTCACATTTTTTTATCGTCGATCACCTTATTTCAACACCCCATCAACACTCGAGGGGCATCTCTCACTTCTACTACTTCAAAAATTTATATGTCTACTATCTTTAAAGTGATGTCGCATATGCCACCCCAAAGACAACTATAATTTTGATCAAGCAATTTAAATAATTAAATTGAGCTAATTATTAACTTTTCCAAATTGACAACATATCATCAATAATCCTCACTTTCTCTTTTATCGCCATTAATTATCTACATTATGTTATTTAATTAACCATTCTATCCAATAAATAAATCAATTAATGACCTTCCGTTAATTAATCCCCTTTTATCTAGACTAATTAATTAACTTTCTCTTCCACTAAATCAATAAATCATCATTTACTTGATTAAATTCCTCCCATAGTCTAAATCATGCTAATAATTCATCTAAAAGCCTCTATAAGCTTGCACACCCATTAATTAATCATCTTGGTTAATTAATAAACCCCCTCAATCCCCATGAGTCACTAGAGGACAAGCTAAAATCTCCTAAGGTTGACTCAACCCATTCTAAACCATACTTATCCACAACTAGCTCAACCTATATATTTTCCCACATGTAAAGCGATGTGGAGATTATTTTATCCATTGGGATATATAAGTATCCCTCATCCTACCTTTCTTCCTTCACCTTTCATTTTTATAGATAATCTATAGGCATTTTATCTTAGATCATCTCTCATTTGAGCTAATAGCCTCATTCTTGCATTTCATTCATCCAATATTTTGGGTCATATGGAGAGAATAAAAATACTCTTATATCCATACTTTGATGAAATTAAATTCCTAAACCCTTTAATATAAAAAATAAAATTTGATTACCATGGATCAATGGAGGTTTATTTAGTGTTTTTGGTGATCTAAACAGAGATATTCAAATGCTTAGCATATTAGTTTGATTTCTATTTCAATTTCTAATGCATAACATTGGTATCATGCTTGTTTAGCTATTAATATGATGACCTTTGTCTACTTAGTTCATGTTTCAAAACTATAAAGGTGTTATTTTTAATTCCCTTTGCACAACTAAGTAATACGTTGATACACATGGAAACCATAGCAGGTTCCCTAATGAAAATAGAGGATTTGACATTAGAGATGGTAACTCAAAAAAAGTTGGAGTAAATGGATTGGAACATGGTGGAAAGGTTCTTGTAGCTTATGTAGGATATTTGTGGTGAGGTCAACAACTCAGTCGTGTAGTGGTGGTGTTGGGAAAGAAAACATGATCCTCGCGGCGTAAAAGCATAGTTTGATAACAATGGCGGTGGATGGCTTAAAGGTGGTGGCGTAGGTAATACAAGGCTCCAAAATTAAGTCAATAAGCCTCCTGTGGTTTTGAATCCAAACAGGCCCAATGGTAGTGTTAACAACTAGTGGTATGATGTTGTTGTGATGGAAACCTTGGTGGTGGATATGAAGGGCCGACTATTGCAACAAGGGCTCGCTTTAATGGTCAATGGTTTCAGGTATCAAGGGCATGTCCCCTGACCCTCCCCTTCCTTTATGTAGGTTCCATGTCCCCTGATCTCTCCTATGGGTCCTCCTTCTGGGTTCCTATACTTTTTTGATGTAGTATCTCATCCTAGACCTACTATAGATGTCCATCAGATGAAATAAACTTTGAAATTTACCTCTAACATTCATCTTCTCAAATTTTAAGATGATGTCCTCTAAAATCTTATAAATTTAAAAGAATATTATAGGAAACCTAATCTCATCGATCACTTCCAAGTCTACTAGCCAAATTTATACCTTTGGGAATCAGTAGACACTAAGAGGGGGTGAATAAGTTCTTGGTCAAACTTCTAGAAAAATCTACATTTTTTAATCATCCAAAGTTTAAACTATCTAAACTATGATGAAGCATGAATATTCAACCATGATACAGGAAGAGAATTAAGTACACATAAACATAGAAAACACGATATTTAATGTGGGAAACCCATCCAAGGACAAAACCGCACTAAAACTAGATAACTAGTTTTGACAATTATCCTATAAAGCTAAAATGATTTCACCACATGTTTAGCACCCAAACAACTTGAAGTAACCACTCAAATTTTATAACACGTACTCCAAAAGAAATCAAATAACCCACTTTCAAGGAAGCACCCACTCCCAATACAAAGCCAAAAACCCACTTGATAGTTATATAATCAGCTAATTACAAGGAAGTACCTGCTCCTAACTTGTTGAGCAATAAATCAATTAAAAATAAAAAATTTTTTTATCAACTTTAACTTATTTTCTTATATCAACACATTGTGATCATTATTTCATCTCTTCACTTCATTTGTACTCTTCTCTCAAACATTCATCTACTCTTTAGATTATATAACTGATATCAAACCTTCAAACACAATTTTCATACTAAATTATGCTCTCTACTTCATGAAGATGGTCCTCTCATACTTGTATTTTCTTCTAAACTGACTTCATATCACCTTATTTGCCCAAGATGACCTATATCATCAACAAGGCTCTCTGAGGCTTCAACCTCTATTAGCAAGAAATTTACAGACTTTTCCAGGCACCTATATACATGAATAACCTTCCACATATGTCATTTTCACTTCACATACCTTTCAATCTTCAACTAAAATATCTTTCTAACTCATACAAGAAGATGAATGGATTTGTCTTATAAACTACCTCAACATTGTCATAAGCACATCCGATGAAGATTTAATAATGTCTCTATGATTGAAATTATCTTCAATGATTCCTCATGGACAAATAATGAGGAATGAGGTCTCCTGAGCTCCCTGACAATATGCTACAATAGAAAAAAATTCTTTCAGTCTTATGTGATCATACATGTAATGGTTCACTAGGTTTTGTCCTTTTCTTGAATTTGAAACCTTTGTTTTGTAGCACACCAACCTCTTTGTTAGGTATTTCCAACATGAATGGATGTCATTATGACCTTCCTTTTTGAAAAAACCTTAAGCCTTCTATCTTCTTCTCCATTTAGTCTTCAAGAGACATAAGAGCACATATGAGTGCATTAGGAGCTTGAACTAGTCATGACATGTTTGAACAAGATGAATGAAGGAGCATTTGAAGCTAAACCTTGTCAAGTAATTATGTGAACATGGGTTAGGTGTTATTTACATCAAGAAAACCTTAATTTTTAATTCAACATAGCTTGAGGATCCTTCTTCAATCATTCAAACCACACTTTGCATGCAAAAATATGGAAACTTAGTGCATAGTCAAGACAAAGCTGCCAAGTTGCAAAGTTAATGTTTTCATAGTTTTGTGTGCATAGACTTACAATTTCCAAGGTGAAGTAGATTATATCGTACATCTATCACTTGGGTCTCAAGGTCACATTCCAAGAATGATGAGGATGATATCAAACTCACTACGTCTAAATTTTGGTTCATTCTATAGCATAGAGATCAATATTTAATGGTTTTCACAATACTCTCAGTTAGGGATTCAAGTTCCAAATCTTAGGTATACATTTTAAATCTTTCAACACATTATTATTCAGTTTTATGCCCATATGATGATGTGACAACTTCAACCTAGATTAATACTACATTTCCCAACCTTCCCTTGCATTTTTTATAGTGGGACATCATGATTAAATACTTAGAGTTATTATTCTACCTAACTATCAAAAAACATGAATACAATCCTCAACAATAACCCAATTTGCATAAGTGAAACATTTTTTAAGTATCTAGAATACATTTTGAGAAGATCCATTCTTTAGAAATATTACCATAATGATTGTAACCATCAACTAAAACAAATATGTCATAATAATATGACATTTTAGGGACTAAGTTGTACTATTTCTTGAATCATGATATGGTAGTCTTCATTTTATGAATTCTTGCAAGGAAAAACGTAACCTACATGTCTATTAATTTCAAAATCACTAAAAGAAAGACCTATAAACCACCTATGATGAATTTAGTCCAAATATTATAAGGAGAAGTTTACTAGGCAAATTGGAATTCAATCTTCTTACTAGACCAATAGGACAGTTGAAAAGAAATGGGAACTAGACCTTCACACAACTTAACCAATTAAACTTTGAGCTTAAATTTATTTTTTACATTCATTTTTCAACTAAGACATGATCATTCACACAAGATTTCTCCAAGCATAGGAATGTTTTTCCATGGTTTCTATTTTTTGAGATTAGCCTTATCCATTTTTTCTCAAAATTTTTGCAAAATCTCATTCTTAGAGATATCTAAAAATTACTTATATGATTTATCCAAAGGAGGCTTGATAATTTTTGGAAAATGCTAAGAAGATAGATCACTATTTTAGCCCTTCTCCACTTTACTCAATATTTTGCAAAAATTCTTGAATATCTTAAAACATATTCTTCAAAAGGCTTGATGAAACTTGATCATAAAGCACTACAACATCTCCATTTGTTTGATTTCTTTCTCCCTTGATTTTATTTCTTGATTTCTTGAAAATGAGTCTATATATTCCAGATTAATCTAATTTTTCTAAGCTTCCATTGTTAGTTCATAAGGATAGTTTTAGGGAGAACTAGAAATTTTCCTCCAAGTAACAAACTAAGCCCTATAGATTTGCATAAATTCTCTAAAAAGTGTTCCTAACCTCCTACCATAATTACATAATCTTGGTAAGACCTTCATTTTTCTCATACAACTCTTTAGTCTATATAAATATACCTAAATGAGATAGTTTCAACTTTGAATTGTAACATTTGACCTAATGATTACCCTAGAAGCTCTTGCACATCCTTGAGACCAAATTTTAGACCTATGGGATACCTGAGAAAGGCACACCAACCATTTCCATACCTCCATTGGGAACCAACCTTACTTAACAAGTTTGTAGTTCCCAAAACTATCTTAAAATCACTCGTGAATGTTAAACACCTATGAGAAAGCACTAACAATCAAGCTTCATGCCCTTAATTGATCCTTACTTCACCTTTTCCATAAATTCCACCTAACATCATTAAAAACACCACACATTTTCCATTAATGCAACCTAATGTCAATGACAACACCAATGCACCAAGGTTCAATACTCCCAACTAAATGCTTGGATTATTAAGAAATGGTCTCCTAAAATAAAGGGTAAAGTTATACTTTATTCTTATTAGAATGCATATTTTATTTTTATTGTTGAGTCTTCTAAAGACCATGATAATATTAAAAATTAGTTTTGGGTATGGGGGATCATGTCCTAATGTCTAAACTCTCATTTCCTTCCTTCGATCCTTTAAAAGACTCCTTCAATATTCTTCCTACTTGGGTTCACTTACATGGACTCCCTTTTAATTTTTGAATGAATCATGTCTAGGATCTATTGAAAATACTTTGGCGGATTTTACTAAAATAGCCGATGCAATCGATGAATCTGTTTCATACCACATATGGTCATATTTTGGTAGATTTAGACCTATCTATAGATATCCAAGAAAATATCAATCTTTAGATTGGTGAAAGTTCATGATCTCAATGGTTGGATGGTGAAATACTTAATTTGTGTTGTCAAATATGCCATGTTGTTGGTCACTTGATGAAATATTGTGTTCTTCCTAAAAAACATGGAATGAATAAGGATTTGTGGAAGGATTATCTACCTTTTCATTTTACAGTCATTTCCTCTTCTGAACCTATTGATTATTTTATCTCACATAATTTTCCCTCAAGGGAGGAAACAATCACGATTATTGATGTGATTCCTCCTTAAGATGCCCATTATTCTCCTCTTGTTACCGATATATGATAAGGAATCTCCTCTTCCCCTTCTTCGTCTACATTCTCACCCATTGACTCCATTTAAGTTATACTACAATGTGGCACTAAAGTTGGTGAAGACTCCAACATGGATTAATGGACTATAGTCCAGAACAAAAAAATCTAACTTAATCAAAACCCCTTCTAATATGACAATTAATCTCACATTTTGGGATGATTGACTTTCTTCTCTATCAATTCTATTTTGATATGTTTTTAAACTGATTGTGTGGATGTTCTTTTTGTTTGTGACACTAGTAGAGGAAGCCTCACTTATCCCTCATTTCTCTATCTTTATCTCCATTTGTAACATCTTATTAGTTTATAATGTGGTTTTTGTCCACTTTAAAACAAAATATTTACTTAATAAAAAACATTATTAATCGAAGCATGCTTAAATCCTTAAATTCTAAGATTTTATGTTCAGAGAGAACAAGGATTTCATTTCATGTAGGATTTGGAAATTTTTATGTTTATTTTTCATATTAACATTTTACATGATTTTCAAAATATCATTTGTCCCTATAGGATAGGCACCAATGTCGTAGCATTTTTAAAGAAGTAATAAGAGGCTAATGAGGTGTGTCATTGGTAAAAGGGGAAAACAAAAAAATTGGAATATAACTTATACATGTATTGTTTTCCAGTTGTTTTTCAAAATGTTCTATAACAAAACACTTAAATAGTATGGAAATTCTACAAATTGTTGCGAGAATACAATGTAAATGTCGTAATGATGAATAAAATGTATTAGATCATAAATATTCAACCAACTATTAAATTTTTTCATATTTTTAAATATACAATTATGTATTTCTCGTAGTTTTTAAGAGACCATATTTTTCCATTTTTAAGGTCCACCTTATAATATTCTCCATATGAAAGTGGCTACCTTATTTTTTAGATATGTCTTACATTTTTTCAGGTCTTCCATCAAGTGAAGCGCATTTAGGACTATATAATATAGTTTTATTATATGTGATTCTTCTTTGGGCACATATATGTTCCTCATTTCAATAAATGTTATCTTGGTAAAAGTTTAATATCACTTCTCCTTAAAACCTTTATTGTTGTAATTACATCAATGATTTCATGAATATAGAGACTTTCAAAATTCAAATAGGACCATTTCATCATAAAAATTGACAAATAATGAGTGTGAAATGTCAATAAAAAAGATGCAACAGTACATGGGAGATGCATAAAATTATACAAAGGGATAATAAAATAAGTTCTAAAACCATATGAGTATGGTTTAGGAAAAATATACAAATTATAATAAATACATTAGATGAGAGAGAGAGAGAGAGAGAAATAGGTTATATACACATATAAGAGGAAAGAAAGCTATTCATAGACATAATAAAAGATAACATTGGTGTCAATGAAGTGTCAAAAAGAAAAATATAAATCTAAAAATAACGTATGAATTAAAAACTAATGAAATTAATAATAAAATAGTAAAGGGACAAGTAGAAAGATAAAAAATGTAAGGAATGCATGACAACAAATCCCTAAGTTGCACTAATAATTAGTAACTTACACATAAATAAACTACCAACATAATAATTTACTATTCCCTCACAAAAATTATGTCTACATTATGCACCCACTTGATGTGGGTGCCTGCATACATACATACATATAATGATACTTACCAATACAAAATATCCTGGTTACTTTTCCATCTATTTAAATTCGTCAAATATATTGAAGTCAAGATAGTTATGTGAAAGTCAAGAGGAGGGAGAGATCACGTGATCTCCATAGTGGAGGGGAAAAGGGAATTTGATGTTAATCATTTTTATCATATGTATAGATACTATAACATTCTTTCCTAAAAATATATGGGAAATGGAATGAAATCATATCTATATAGAATTATTAATCAATGTCCTAGTGAAGCCTTAGAAAATATACAATACAAATGAATACACATCGTTGTAATCAAGGCTTATAATATTCCTATGTGAAATCTATATCTTACAATTTGTGATTTATATTTGATTCCAATATGAAAATGTCTCGTTGTGAAATGATGTATAAATTGACATAAAACTCCACGTGATTTCTTTCTTATGAGAGAACAAGAGAATTTCCTAAGGAGTTAAGTCAAGGGATAAAATAAATCTGTATGTACCTAATTTTGTAAGGCGTGATATTAACACATGAATTACATAACTCGAAAGACGAATATTGTGTACACATGTATGATAGGAAACTTAATTTATTATGATTAACATAGTAATATATCATCTTATGAACATTTATTTAATAAGAAAATGGTCCTTTTTTTATGATCATGAATATAATAAATACAAGCACAATTGTGAAAATTACGAATCAACTAAAGTGTAATAAATATGTACATATTAAAGTTATACCCCAAGTTATAGTCCATGTAATCTATGTAATCATAAACATAGTATGCCTTAAGTTGGTTTGAATTATAGTCCATTGTTAGTAAAATATATTTTTGTGCTGAAAATTATTGATTTTTCACTAACACACCGAGGCTAAGCCCCTCCTTCGTATTGGGAGGCTATCATTATTGAATATAAAGTAACTTAAAGTTTTGTGTGGATGTTAGGTCAGGGATCACATAGGAGTACTCCACTAAACCTGTGAAAATGCTTGTACAAGGTACAAGGGAGGAATTTTCATCAAAGAGAGGTAAAGTGGTGTTAAGGAAATAGGGAGAGAGAGAGGGTTACTTTTTTTAGTAGGCTTACATAATTCAAATATAATAACCAAAGTAGGCCCACATTTAATTAAAATAACACAACAATGCAAACACATAACAAATAATAGACACAAAATCCATTGTTTCATTCATCAAAATGATTAGACACCTATCTTGGTTCTTAAAGATTATGAAACTTAAAAAGTTACAAAGTAGAGAAAGTGTAGAGGAACATAAGAAAAGAAATAAAGAACTATGCATTTTATTTATTGAAGTAGAAGTTGTAATCTTAAATATATACATCCAATCAGCAACTTCCAACCCTTTGGAATGGAGAATTCATAAATACTTATACCTTTACAAACATGTCTCTTAATCTACCCTGACATGAATTTTAACCTAACTTCATCACTTGTGACATTTCACATTCCTAGGAGGCGATTCTTTTTTTATTGATGAAGAATGAATCTTACAATGTTTATTTGAGGGTCACTCAACTGAATAGGATGAAATATTAAAAATTACATTCTTCTTGAGAAATTAGAACATGGAAAGAGAAGAAGGAATAGTGTGAGAAGGGTTACCTTATATGATAAGGATGAAGAAAATACTAATGGATAACTATCCATTCTATATATGTGAGGGAGAGTTCTCATAATGATATCTTTTTGTATTCTCTATTGAACCAAGTTGTCATAGGTGACAACTTATTTGATTTTGGAATGGAAATGTAGATGAAAACTTTAATCCATGTCTTGGAAACATCACCAATAACCTTACAATGAATATACCATACTTCATTATCTCTTGTGATGTCTGAAATAAATCCTATAAATTTGACAAGGGACTCAAAGTATATTTGTTAAAGGAAAGAGGATCACTTTCCTCTTTCTTTACTAACCCCTGGATGGAGTAAATGAGTTCTTCTTATGATGAATTCTTTATGAGTGTAGGGAATCCTAGTTTATTTACATGGTTGCATACCTCATTCAAAATCATGAAGATATCTTGTTCAATAGATTCAAGTTTAGAGATGGCATATTTTATCATACCATATCTAACATGCATCATTGTGGATCTAAACTAGGGACAATTTCTCAAGAATCGATGTGAAAACATTTTACTCTTGAGAGTGTGAGAGTCGAGGTAACTCATCTCAAACACAAGTTGTAACCCTCATCCAAGTGGATATTAACTATTTTTATATCCTTTCTTGTTTTATTTACTTACATAATACTTGAAAGAATATACCTAATCTAGCGAACCTTTGGCAAAATGTATTTCCTTTCTTGATTATCTTCTCAATCCACCTCTCGTTAGCCTTCCCTTGCATCATATGCCCTTATGCTTTCTTGATCACCTCAGCTTAAAAGATGATAATTTTTGAAATTTCCTCCATGGAAAGAGGAGGTAATGAATTGATCTATAAGAAAGGTTGAATCTAAACACTAAGGAAAATTGGCTAAGGATGGAATTTCACTCACACTTTCTTCCTAACTCATAATTTACTCAACCAGTGGTTGCCTTGACTACACATGGGTGTTGGAGAGAGTTTAAAGGATGCATTAGGAAAATAAATATTTCCCATTATCTAATTGGGGAAAAGGGGACAATATGTTAAAAAAACATACTTTACTTCATTTTGAAATCCAATTTTTGCACTAGCTTAGCCGAAATAGCCTAAGAGCATGAAATCTTCACCCCGGGGATCCAAATGGAATTTTGAGGTGAAATTTTATATGAATATGACTTAAAAATCCATTTTAAGACCAATATAACAAGATCCAAACAAAAATTCTTCTTGTAAATCTAAAAATGGCACTGTTATTGGGACAAAGAGGTATACCTACAAAGTTTGAACTATCTCAAGAAACCATGAGACCTTAGCTAAATTTTTATGCTACCAACATTTAGAGGATTTCTCAATATTTCCATTTCCTAATTTTTGCCTCATAACTCATTACGTACCTCTTGACATAATCTATATAAGTATAGATTCATATTTTGAGTGTTCATGTTGTACACTTGAAAACCCACTTTTGCACAAATTTCCCTGAATCAACAAAT